>JALXJV020000008.1:10345626-10663271 GCA_024633595.2 Lepomis macrochirus | reverse complement strand
GACAGTAAGCGTGATCAGTAGAGTCGAGGCAAAGGGTCTGACCTGTGTGACCTTATTTGACAGAAATCTATGCAGAACATTTCCTGTAATTTCTCTAACATTAGGGTCGCGAATCTCTGGGCACCTCACGATTCGAGTTCCAGAGGGTGGGGACTGTGGCGCTGAAGGCTCCGAGGTCTGGTGTGGGGGGACAGAGAGCAAGCACTACAGACTTTATGAGCGGTCACACAGCGACCTGAGCTGCCGTTTACTACCAGACTGAAACTTACTGCTAATATATTTCACGCTAACTTTCACCGTCACGTTCCGCGCTTCGCTCTCTCTCACACACAGCTGCAGAAGCGTCACCATGCTTCGCAGTGTCGCGAGTTAAAATAATTACTTGTGCATTCATATTAATGATTCTGTGACATTTTGGGGTGGTTATTCATTCCACAGCGGTGATGAATACATGGGGACACTGGTCTCTCTGTTGTGTGCGCTCCTCAGGCGGTCCGGAGCTGCGCTTTTGCGTTCCGTCAACATTACGTTATCAATTAACATTTAAATAATCGATTTTTTGACATTTTGTGCATCGATTAATAATCTTCCACGTCGAATCGCGATGCATCTAAGAATCGATGATTTCTCCCACCCTATCTAACATGTGTGGGCCTTCTTTATATTCAAAGCTTCTATTAAGTTTTCCAATGAAGCTGAAAATGTTTGTGTGATTTTATGTCATCACCCTAAAAGAACTTAATCCTTGATCAGAATCCCAAATTTAGCTAAAGTGAAACCATACTTACTACTAATCAACAACAGGTTTACTAATCAGACAGAAAGGTAATGCCAGGAAACAGTCCTCTGTCCTCCAACAGTCTCCTGTTCTGATGATATGCGTTATAAAGGTGTGGTACCACTAACTGTTGTTTTCAGGCTGCGATGTAAAATGAGGTCCCCCACCTCACGCAAAGTGACAACTTTGAGCGTGCAAACACAGAAAGCTGATTGTAAAATGTTCACCATTGTGCTGTTAAATCCATGAATGTATTTAAGATTTTGTTTTGCATTTCTGATTTATTGGGGAGGACAGTGTAGAGACAGAAAGGACAGAGCAGAGAGAGTGAGCGACACGCAGCAAAGGGCAGCTGTGACAAGGACCTATTGGACATGAGTGCGTGGGATGAACCACCTCAGTAAAAGTAAGGGCCGGGGGTGCCATGGTGTGCAGTGCTGTATACTGTCACAGGTTATTGTTTTAATTATTGCTGTGCGTGAGTGAGTGCATGGTCGAGTGATTCAGAGAGGCGAGCAACAGAAAGTGACGATGGAGGCGAACAGAGTGGAAGAAAAGGTTAGCAGGAAGTGTTCAGTCTGGCACTAACTCCACAGTGTTGGTCACAGTGTGTCTGTTGTTCCCCTGCTGGAAAAGTAAAGGCAGCTAACATCTCCTCTGTGCTTCAGACTCCAGTCTGGAAGCTGAGCAAGAAAGCTAACAGTATGGTTTTTACAGTTAGCTACATATAAAGAAAGTAACATTAATAACTTGATCTCGCTGTCATTATTACCTACTTGTCCGGTGTTGAGAACATCAGGTACAAGCTTAGACTGAATTCTGTCCTGTACACATACTGCACCTCCTGATAAATAAAATATATTCTCTTTAACTGAAAGGATGGTGGTGAGCATGGCAGTTGAAAATACAAATATAAATATATAATAATGAATAATAATAATAATGAATAAATCACAGAACTATTTTCTCTACCTTTAAATTTAAGAGGGACGAGTTAAAGTTAATGCTTTTGTTTGCATATTATTGAGGGAAGGAAACTGCTTCAGTCAGGTTTAAGGGGACATCTTATGGTGCTTTCAGACCAAACCACGAACCAAGCATTTGGGGCGGTGAGTTTACATACAAAGTCAATGGAAAGGCGTGTGGAGCTGCGATTTCCTCTCGGTGCTGTGACATGGCGTGAAAGGGCGGTGCCAGCGAGCGAAGGAATTCTGAGATTGAAAATTTCTAACTCAAGCGAGAGAGTTGCATGGCGGCTATGTCAGCTATAGCCTATCAGCGTTGAGATTGTCCGTGGGTCAGGCGTTGTGTGCAGAGGGCCAGGCAGAGCGGGGATCAAAATCTGCTGGCTGGCGAAGAGCTGCTAAACCTGGGGGAGAGGAGCAGGGAGCAGCGCTTCAAACTTTGGACAAATAAACAGGCGTAGTCGGTAGTCGCAGTTTACTCGCGGAAGGAGCTCAGAGTAAACTGCTTTTATTAAATTAGCTTTTCACTTTAGTTTTTGGGATTTCAACGTTGATTCATCTTGACTGGAGCTTCTCAGCAGCTTCGTGCACATCGGTTCCAGTGTTGTTGTTAGCGTCGTTAGCTCTGTCGGACTACGACTTCATATTTATATAAAAACCGGACAAAGCTGGACGTTACTTGGAGAAAAGCGAGGAGGCTGAACTACCTGGTGAGTTCAGAAAACATGTGTCTGTAACTTTATTCCAGCTGACATTGTACTTTACTGTGACCAAGTTAGCATAGCACAGCCCTGATCGATCGAACTCCATTCAGAAAACAAACAGTTTAGAAGTTGTTGTCCTGCTGTCTTGCTGACAGACCTGACAAAGCAGGAATTCATATTAGGGCTGAGCGATTAATTGCATTTCGCGATTTTATCGCGATTTAATAAAGCGAGATTTTCTAATCGCAAAGGCAGCGATTACACTCTGGGCACATGACACCCAAGCGGAAAACAGTTTGAAGAAGTTAATGCTTCATCTGCCGTTACAGCTGTAACTTGCCTTCTTGTTATAAAGTGCCTTTAAGCTTGACAGAAGCTCAGGCTTCTTAAACTTTAATGTCACACTGAATGAAAGTAGCAGCCGCCACGCGGGTAACTTGGTGGTGGGTGAATTAGTCGGGCCATCAGCGGCTTTGATGAGATGGAAAAATGCACAACAGAAAGAGGTGTATTAAGATAAGCGTATTGTGGCGATCGAGCCTGCGTCACACACACAGCCACCAGTCAGCTCAGGAAATATCTGTAAATTGGCGTTTCAAACTAAATGCCGAAAGAGGCCAGTCTGTCCGAGTTACAGCCTGGTTAAAGCCGGTGCTGCTCACCAGCATCGGAGGCTGCGGGGGGAGGAGGGACTCCGGTGTTGTCGGAGAATTACTAAGCTATTAAGCTATAGTCTATTAAACACGAAGCGTCAGTCTGTTCTATTTTAGTTAGCCAACTTTTAAACCTTAAACTGAGTATTTTTAGTTTGCTTACGGGGATACAGAAAGATGGACTCCAGGAGATTTGAACTGAGATCAGGACTCATTAATTGGTGGTTGAACTGTGGGTTTTGTATTGAGCCTTACTGTATAACACCCTGTTGGTGAAAAGGTAGGCCGACCTGATGATATTATATGATATTATTTAATGCCATGACTTGACTCTAATTGTCTTTCTCATATTATTATAATTTGATATATCTTATTGCTCATAATAATAATTCTACCTAATTCATCATAACACAGGCCTGAGCCACAAGAAAGAACAGTGTCAGTTTAATCTATCTAATATCACACTATACACTGATTTACTGCTTGTCCATTTTGAATATTACAGAAGGTAAAGAGCTTAAAATTAATGCATAAATTAAATCGTAATCGCTAATATTGGTAATAAAAATCGCTAATTAGATTATTTTCCAAAATCGTTCAGCCCTAATTCATATGTTTAACAAATCTGCATCATGGTTATTTTGGCATCAGTTTGATCCTTTGATTACTATTTAAACAGCAAAATGTTTACTTTGGGTTCATACAGCTGTAGTAATGGCGAGTTGTGTTTATTAATGTTATTGCATGTTCTAATCGCCTCGCGTTATGTGTGAACACTTGCAGCAAATGTACTCACGCGAGTAAAGCTACATCAGAAGTCCAACAGATAAAAAGGAGGTGCGAGGAAGCTACATTCACGAGCTTTCCTTTTCTCCTTTGGTTGTGCAAAAAGCGTGGCTTACTCTGGCTTATTCCACTAAAGTTACATGCCTTAGCTTTAAGAAATATTTTCAGCACAACAAACCTCATTATCACGATCACGTCATCACGTCTCCCCTTTATCGTCTGTGCATTCAGAGCTGCCACCAGTGCATCCACAGCTTGGGCCATCCTCCTGTAAGCACAAAGAGACAGTCAAACTTCAAGCTCCAACAGATTCCATGACAGTTTTAAGCTGCACTGGTAGAACTTGCTAATATACTGATGTAACAGTGTGACATAAATGTAGACATCATCTAGATATCGTTTGGGATGCTGGTTAACATAATATTTCGACTAGAACTAAATGCCATTTTCTGGCCCTAAAGGCTGCACTATAGTAAAGAGAATTCATTAGAATATCCTCATTATGAGATTATCCACAATAACAATGATCATATCTCTGTGAACTACTTATGGAAGCACTAATCGTCATCTCCAACATACAAAACACATTACTGATACAGATATTGATTCAAAACAAATATGGTGCATGATTTTAGCAAGAGTGATATAGAAAATATTCCATGGCGGTTACTCTAAATAATTTTAATTACAATATCTGCATAGGTAAGAAAAAATACTACATTTTCAGTCAAACTTGGGTTTATAACAACAATGTGACATCAAACCTAAACTATTTTTCACTTCACCTCAGTAACTTTATTATGTTTAATTAATTTAATCTTTCAACAAACAATATGGACAACAGCACTGTGTTAATATGGCAATCACCAGCTTTTTCCCTCATTACCACTGAAGCGAAATAGAGGTCTTTACTCAGGAGACAAACCTGTTCACCCCAGCAGCTAACGTTACGTTTGTTTACATGTGTTCAAGGGTTAGGGTAGGGGCTTGGAGCTGTCAACACCTTAACGAGCGTAGCTAGCTAGCTAGCATTTCAATAACTTCAGTAACTTCAATAACTCAAGTCCTACCATTTCCTTCGGTGGTCCGCAGCTCTCCTCCGCAGCTCTCGGCGGGCTCCTGGGCTCCGTGTCTGCGGCGCATCCCGGGGCCGTCAGCTGCCTGTAAGCCTTCCGGTGACCAGGTGTCACGGAGACTAAAATGGCGCTTGATTTATGACACCGCACAAACCGGAGTAACTCCGCTGATGACTGTTAGCTCTAAAGTATAAAAGGAGACACTGGCGGGTCACCCTTGTATAAACCAACTGCAAGTTCACGCAGCCAGCGTGCCATAGGCGATATAGGCGTGCTCAACTTGGCAGCGCAGCCTGTCCCGGAGAAAAAAAATCCCTGATTATTTAGCGGGAACCGTAGGCGGGAACATTATAGCTGGCAGGTGGCCGACCAGCTGCAGAGGTGGGGGGGCATGGTCAAGGTGGGGACCTTAAATTTCCGGATCTGTGTGTTATACTCTGAGACTGGGTGGAAGGACTGTACTCACTGATACATTACACAGATCCTGACTTTTAAAGTCCCCACAATGACTATGCCCCTCAACCACCTCTACTGTCTTGTAGCAAGAGCAAACTGTGGCTAGAGATGGTCTGCCATCCTGTTATTCTTGATCAATGGAATTCACATTCACATTTTTTCTCTTTTAAAAACTATGATATAGCAAAGAACAATCTACTGAAACTAAGCATTGTTAGTCAGGAAAACAAATTATCTTTGGGACTCAGATCAATGATTTTGGACATCACTGACTCTGTGGGGAAACATACTAACTTACTTAATGTTTTTTTTTGTCCATATCATAAATATGTAATATTGTTTTATTTGTGTTATTATATATAGTTAAGTCATTTTGAGGATCTCGGTCAAAAGCCAGAATGGCATCCCAGACTGGAAAAACTGCACCATCACTACTGATCTTCAAGACTATTTGAAGTGGGGAATTATCTTCTCTCTAAGGGGAAATATTCTCTGACATGTTCAGGCATGTCTTGAAGTTGCTCTGCATTTTGTCATAATTTAATTTTAAAAAATTCAAAACTACATTTCTGTTAAGTAAATAGTCTCTGCTTTAGCAGGTAATTAGATGTGGTGTCACAGGTTTGCTGAGGGAAGGTGAGGACCCAAGCACGCAGGCGATGCAAAGGCGAGAGGAGGATGCAGTTCAAACAAAATACTTTAATAACTCAAACTTAACGAGGCTTACGTGGAAGCTTGGTACAAAAGTACAAACAAAGGTAATCCAGAAGAATGTGAATCCAACACAAAGACAGAGTAATCCAAACAGGGGAACAAACCAGAAATCCAGGGAACATAGCATTAAGCAGAACACTCAACAAGGCGCAGAGTATGTGACAAAGACTGGAGACACAAGCAGGTGTAACCGGTTTCACCCCAGATGCGATTACTGCGCGGTCTTGACTCGAACCGGCGACCTCGAGGGTCGGAGGCCGGACAGCTGGCGAGGAGGCTAAAACCCATAGGCCCTAGCATGCATTAGCCAATGCGTCTCTTAAGGTGTCGGGGAGTGAGGTTTACTCACCGCACTGCCTCGCGGGCTTCCGTTACACTCACCCCCCCTAAACCTCACTCCCATCCCGGGTCACGGCACCAATGTAACCGGTTTCACCCCCCGAGTACGTACTGCGCGGTCTTGACTCGAACCGGCGACCTCGGGGTCGGGGAGTGAGGTTTACTCACCGCACTGCCTCGCAGGCTTCCGTTACACAGGCATACATATACATAGGGACTAACGAGCAGGGCGGGAGCAGCACAGGTGAGGGGATCAGGACTAGCGAGGCAGGCAGAGGACAGGATGGAAAACAGAGACATAAGCAGGCAGGCAGAGAGACACTCACAGATGCAAAACACAAGACCATACATTAACTGCAACTCAAGGTATTTAGTGGACAAGCAAGCAGAGGAATTACAGGAGGAACAGACACCAGCAAACAGATCACAAATAAACACCTACAAGGAACACAGACTGAAGCTGAGAACAAAGCGGAACTCAGATTAGACACGGGCAAAATAACACACACACAGACCAGAAGTAAACACTAAGACATGAACTGAGACACAAAACTAGGAGCTAAGACACAGGGGCTGAGATGGAGGGAACAATCTATAACACATGACAGGTTTCTACAAAGAGAGCTGAACAGAACCAGTAAATGAACAAGGGAATACACAAAGCTAAACAGAGAACACAAGACCAGGAGTAAACACTAAGACATTAACTAATGTACGGGACTAAGAACTAACTAAACAAGACTACATAGAGAAGCACAGAACCAAAACAGACTTAAACAGTAAGGACATGAACACAGAAACCACATTGCTAACGTGTAGTCCTTCCACCCAGTCTCAGCTGTAAAAAAAAACAAAAAAAACTAAACAATTTCTCATCTCATTTATTCATTCCACTTTTTAAAGCATAATTTCAGTAGATTGTTCTTTGCTATATCACAGTTTTTAAAGAGAGAATGTAGGAGATGTAATTCCATTGATCAACCTTGCTAGCAAGAATAACAGGATGGCAGACCATCTCTAGCCACAGTTTGCTCTTGCTCACGAAACAGTAGAGGTGGCTGAGAGCATAGTCATCGTGGGGACTTTAAAAGTCAGGATCTGTGTAGCGTATCAGTGAGTACAGTCCTTCCACCCAGTCTCAGAGTATAACACACAGATCTGGACGTTTAACGTCCCCACCATGATGTCTCCTTCAACCACATCTGCTGTCTCTTCAGGGGAAACTCTAATTAACAACAGATACATTTCCTACATTCGCTTTGTCTGTCTAAAAGCTAATGCTAATGCTAGCACATGCTTGCGTCAACAAGCATGAGGACATTGGCCGTGTTTCTAGCAACTGATCATTGCCCCACTTCTACAGTCAGCTAGCCTAGCTAGCTACAAAAAAATACAATAATCCATTGTAGTGAGGATACAGATGATTAATAGGAGCAGGGGCGGATTGGTCATCTGGCATTTCTGGCATCTGCCAGAGGGGCTGAACTATTTGTTTTAGGGTGGGCGGTCAGATTGATATTAATATCAGTGTTCCACACATCAGCATTACATTGAGTGACCATTGAGGTACATTAATGGCTGTCAAACTATATGGCGACCCATATAAGCATTTTGCAGAGAAACACTGAGAGAAATGATCATCCATTATGTTATAAGACTCAGATGGTAGATACCTATTTCACAAGCACGGACCAGGTAAAGCAACAGTGAACACTTTGGTGCAGGTACAACTGGGTTTATTTGGTTTCGGTTTCAATTGGCTTCAATAACAAGCCTCCTCCAGCGCACCACTAGGTGAAAGCGGTATCGCTGGGTGGAAATTGCGAGATGCTGTGTCATTGTAGCCACTTTTCTGCTGATGGAGAAAGACAACAGGGTCAATAAATACAGGGAGAGAAAGAAAGAGGTAGGGCAAGCAGCTGTGTTTGCAGCAGAGGTGTATGTTCTTGTAGGCTACCAGTGCTTGGAGGAAGGATGCTGCTGTAGGCCCAGCAGAGACAGGGAGGAGTGTGGTAGAGGTCACACAAAAATGTTTGGGTTATAATTAACTTTGCAAGACATGTTAAATTACAAATGAAAAAGCTTTGAAACAGGTTTATTTGCACAATAGGAAACATGCAATGCAATTTAAATATAGAAGAAACAAATGTGCATTGTCCAAGAAAGTTACTTAAGCAACAAAAAAAGCGTACTGATTACTGCATTATATTCCATTATAGTTTTATATTTTTAATTGTCACCCGTTCACGTTGAAATTTGTGCTGCCATTCATATAAAAAAAAGACATTTACTCCAAAGATTGGTGTAGAAAATGTTGCCAGAATGCAGGAAATTTATTTTTTGTCCCAGTCTGCCCATGAATAGGAGATAAGCATGCAGATCTATGTGTTTGTTGTCACTAACAGACACTTCAGTCTGTAAATCCACACACTTCACTGATAAATCACAGAAGTGTAGAGTAACAACAGGCTGCATGAGCCCGGCCAGGGCTTCAACCGGCATCAGTCTGAGTTTAAGAGGAGTAAAGAAGGACTGAGCAAAACTCTGCCTACAGTTGGCGGCATTCCTCATAAGAAGCTCCACGTCCCACTACATTGTGCAGAGTAGAGAATAAAGCTCCCCATCAGTCCTGCTGCGCCTCAGAGACCGCGGGGCCCTGCTGAAGGAACCTCTATCACTCTCGGCCAACTCACAGCGCCATGTTCTGAATGCTGAGATCCAGATCTCACCACCTCTCCAGCCTCTTCTTAGCCCTAGGAGGGTCAGGCAAGAAAGCCATTTAAGTTCAGTGGGCTCCTATTTCCAGCCTCTAGCTTCTCACTTGGTGAAAACACCCTCCTCTCAGTCTGTGTCAGCTACATGTCTTCTTCCTCCGCCTTTTGCTTTCAGTCAACATCCGTTATCAATAAACATTCAATAATCGATTTTTAGACATTTGTTAAACAATTCATAATCTTCCACGCCGCATCACGATGCATCTAAAAGTCGAGTATTTCTCCCACCCTACTCTTTAGAGCTAAAGACACTCCTGATAAGCATGAAACAGCTTTTCTTCATTTTAGTAGCCGGCTAGGCTAACTGACTGGCTAAACTTAATTAAGCTTAGTTCTGAAAACATTGAGGTGATTAGGCTATTGAAATAATATGATCAAAACACTATACAAAAAGAACAGTAAATACTATTAACCGTATGTACAAAACTTACTGTGAAAGGGGCTGGAATAAGAATGCTAACATTTCTCTTCCTTATTTAGCCACTTTCACAGTTAGCTTTATTACTCTGGTTTCTGGTTCTGTGATTTATCAGTGAAGTGTGTGAATTTACAGACTGAAGTCTACGTTAAATACAAAGTCTGCATTGCCTGTGTCATATGAAGCGTCTGTATCCTCACTACAATGCATTTTATGTATTGTGCTGCCTTTACCTGCCTATTCTCGCTGCTTTCTCTGGATGATATTGTGCAAAACCACATCCACCCAGCTCCTATGCCATGTCTGACATCAGTTACCTGCTCTGTTCCTTATGGGGGGGACATACTAACGAACTGCTAGATGGCCTGAAGTTTTTATTTTCACTGGTGGAACTACTGTAGAAAGAGCTGTTTTTGAGCTTATACTTTCACTCAGCGGGCAGAGCCAAGAAGGCAAAAACTTCAACAACAAGCCACTACACTTTCACCACAGAACAAACACTCTGAATACATATAACACACTTATTTCTACTAGAAGAACTTAACTCACAGCATTTAAATATTTCTAATACTGCTACTGGAAATTTTTTCATTCACTAAAAGGAACTAACATTCACTCACACTCCACCAATGGCCAAATTATAATGATAATAATGTTATTATAAATAATATAATAATGGACCATTAAAGGGGCATTATGGAGTTTCCTCGTGACCACTTGCTGTGCGGTTTTAAGGCGTGTTAGCTCGTGCAGCGTGCTTACGCTTGAACTCATGGCGAGCATAATGCAAAACACAACCGCTTTCATACAGAAATCCTGCAATAAACACAAGAACAGCAGCATGCAGGCTGTGGCTTTTCACTCAGACATGTTCAGGCTCTGTTAATTCAACATTCCGTCTCAGAGGCGGATCAACACCGGTGCCGTAGCGTTACTTCATTCAAGCGCAGCAAGACACGGCATATTGTAACAGTACTCGAAAAAGGCAGAGTGACAGCGGCTATAGACGAGACAGAGCTGGGAACTCCCACTGCAACGTTACAGTAATAGTTTTATCAGCTGCAAGTTGAACTAATCCAGGCTCGTTACATGATCACGGTACATTTACTGCATTTAGCCGGCGTGCTACATCGTTAGCTTCGCCTGCTGCTTTCAGTAACTATCTTTACTATATGTGAATCTGTCACCGGAGGCTCAGCAATGTCAGCACAGCTAAATGTATTGGATGATAGCGAAGCGGACAGTGAGCTGGACTAAATATTATAGCGAGATTGTGTCACACACAGTCAGACTGCAGTTAAGTAATTTTACTGTAAGTTTGT
Organism: Lepomis macrochirus; assembly: GCA_024633595.2. NCBI lineage: Eukaryota > Metazoa > Chordata > Actinopteri > Centrarchiformes > Centrarchidae > Lepomis > Lepomis macrochirus. Next base: position 10,652,286 of record JALXJV020000008.1, on the reverse strand, counting down.
TGGTGGCTCTTCCTCTGTGGTGTATATTACGTGGATCATGTTAGTTACAGGAAGAGAGGTGGAGAAGCTGTGGAGCTGAGTATCGGTAAAACCACAATAAATCTAAATTGAACATTATGAAGCAAACAGAGCCAGAGTGCGAGCTACTGTAGCGTTGGCTGGCTGCTCCTGGCTGAATCACTAGGCTGGTAATCAAATGCGCTCCACATTTGCTTTTCACCATTACATCCTTTTTTGCAGGCAAAATCAACAGTTTGACATAATACCAGTGGTACACAGGATGGTAATATGGGTCGGCGTTAGTTGATGAAGTAATGTGGAAAACTGCTTGGCGTTAGCCGGCGAGCTAACGTGACTTTCTTTGTGTTTCTCCAGCTTTACAAATGCTCACTTTGTTCTTACTCGACATCTTCTGAACCCGTTTGGTCTGATGGGCTTCAGCACATAAACCTTTATGTCGTTTTATATCCTTACGTGGAGTCTGTGTTTTGCTGTGAGCTGGTTGTTTTATGGTGTTAGTGGACTGCATGTCGTTGCTGCTGCTGCTGCTGTGTTGTCAGCTGTAGACAGAGAGGCTCGGTGCAGCTCGGGCTCAATATTCTATTCAACACATTAAGCGCAGAATAGTGGCTGCTGCAACAGTGAAAACAGTGGTGTGCTTCATTTCTAAGTGAGTTTTAATTTGACAATACGGCAATGAAAATTTGATTGATTTTATTGATAAACTTACATACAATCCCTTTATTTATATATATATATATTAAACAGTATTTACATGTTCAGTGGAACAAAATAAAACAACCAGTAAAGATGGAAAAGTTAAAGTGTACTTCACAGAGGTGATTCATTGCTTGAAAGAATATGCTAGCTATATATATATATATATATATATATATATATATATATATATATATATATATATACACATACATAGGTGTATATATATGTGGTGTGAGGTATATATATATATATATATACCTGACACACACACTTTTTTTGTTTAATTTAAGTACATGACAGTAAGTAACAAACAGTAACTGGAGATGACTAAGATATTCAGGTGAATGGTTTAAAAATGGAATCAGGTATAATGAAAGCCAATTTATAAAATTCACGAGAAACAATATGTGGCCAAAACATGTTGACACAAACTATACAATCATAATAAAGACGAATAAACAAAATATATGAAAACAACAAATTAATTATTAAAAAATAATTATTAATAACCAAGCATTATTAATAATTTTGATGTTTCTTAATAGTTATTAATTGTACTTTATAAATATACATTTAAAATGTACAATGTTAAATATGATTATTTGTGTGTTCAATGTATTAATTCATTCATGTCTACAGGCTATTTGGTCAAAAAAGACACAAAGGTTAAAATTTATTACCAAAATGTAATACTATGTTTGACCATTAGAGACCGCTAGAGAGTGGGCATATAGCGACACACACTTCCGGAACAGGCAGCCTGATGAGGACTGCAATACCCTGTGTGACCATCAGGGGCGCCTAGAGATACACACACACAGGTTTTTTGTCTTGAAATTGATCTCATGGGGACTTGTTAGAAAACTGCATGGGGCATGTTCAAATACTGTTTTGCAGCTGCTGGTGGGGCTCTCCCCGTGGGGACCTCAATTTAGGTCCCCACGAGGCAAGTCCCCACCGGTAGGTGGGGAGTCAGGTCAAAGTCCCCACCGGAATAGAAAAACAAGAACACACACACACACACACACACACACACACACACACACACACACACACACACACACACACACACACACACACACACACACACACACACACACACACACACACACACACACACACGCTGTATCTCTATGTGAAAAAAATACTCTGACTGGAAAGTGGGACAAACTAGCTCAAGTTTCAGGGTCATACAAAGTTTGAGGATTTTAAATTACACATAATTCAATGTAATGTATGGTATAGTATTACTAACAAACTGCACTTAATGAACATATTATTTTGAACATGTTACAAGAAAAAGAATCAACAGTCTGTGACTCTTACAGTCACATCTAGAGGTTTCACATGGAATCATAGGACTAGGTCTGCAAATAACAATTACTCTTGTTATGGATTCATCAGCTATGTATTTCCTTGATTAATGGTTGGACTACAAAATAAATTAAAAGTAAACATGTTAAAGTGCTTGTCTAGTAACTTTAAAATGAAACGTGCATCATGTTGTGTTTAGCAGATTAAACATGGGATGGAAAAGTAAGCATTGGATTGAATATAATTAATCTTGGACATCTCACCTTGATGGCGTAGTTGACCAGAGGGTCCTTGGAGTAGGAGGCAGTGTAGTACACAGCATCCCCTGCCTCACAGCAGGGCTTCCCATTGGTCAGCCTGAAGTGGGACCAGCTGTCAGTGCCAAATCTCAAGTGATCCTTCTGACCAGCCATGAAACGGTCCTCGCACTTTGCTGCCAGCTTCCGCAGCGTGTCTGTGTGGAGCCCCCGGATTCTTCCCACCACCTCATCCCAGCTGTCTAACCCCCTGTAAAGAGCAGGTCGCTGGGGCTTGGAGCCTCCTCCTCCTGCCGCAGCACCTCGACCTGTTGTCCGACCCCTTCCAGCTAAAGACTCTGTACTTGGGTAGGCCCTCCTCTCTCTGCCAGCAGTGGCACTAGGTGCAGCAGATGTAGGTTGAGTAACTAGGGAGGACATGCTGTTCATCGGGCGACCCTTGTTGGTAGCCGTGGCAGCTGATGGCCTCTCCAGGGAGTCACCGCTCTCGTGGTCGTGGACTCGATGAGGCTCGGAGCTGAGAGAGGAGCTCTGACTAGCTGTTTCCCAAGTGGAGTCCAAGTCGTAGAGAGGGTTGGCCACACTCAGGTTGGTACCCCCAGGTTTAGCCTCTGCCCGAGGTCTCAGGGCTCCCTGAGCTGACTCTTTGCCTCCCAGGCTGGGTTCAGTACTGGAGCGTGGTACAGCTTTCTTAGGTAGTGGTGGTGGTGTGGCCTTATGGGCGGGCTGGTCAACAAAGCTGTCCAGGTCGATGGAGGCCAAGGTGTCGTTGGATGCTTTGATGTTCCGTGGCTGTTTTAGTGGGATCATGTTGGCTCTGGATTGACCTGGAGGAAAGGAAAGATAATGTGTATTCCATGAATAACAACCAATGAAATTCAAAGCGCTTACAGCAATGAGCCATATAAACAGGATAAATAGCAAAATGCTGTATACGTGGTAGTTTCAAATAGCAGGAAAGACAGCTAAAACAAATGTGGGTTTAATACACAAAAAGAAAAAATACACGATTATTTGATGTCAGTACATTACACAGAACTGCATTTACGATTGCCAACCCAGACAGTCTGTATTGGCAGAAATTTATAAAGTACATTTACAGCATTGTATATACGTGCAATTTGTATTGTGTATTTCCACACACACACACACACACACACACATACATATATACATAGAGTACTCACATATACTACACGCAGATCATCATACCATGATCATTATATAAATTATGTTGCATTTATTTAGATCAAACTACCCACCAGTATGTACTTTAAAAAACAAAAAAGCTCCATCTTGACCAACTACAACATTATAAACTGCTTACATGTAATGAAGAAGCTAAATATAATAAGGATGTTATGTAATATGCAATGGAGTATTTTGATACTTTTTATCTTTCTAATGATTGGCAACTTGAGGAAACTTTTGGATTTTACTTTGGAGTTTAGATTCTTTGATTTATTTTTTCTGTGAGCAGAATAATCAGTCATAGTAACAATATAAGCCAAACCAGGCAAATGTTTCAGGATTTAAAAGATGTAAAGATAAAACAACATGAAAAACGTTTTTAGGTAAATCCTAACAGCTGAAAAAGATTTTTTTAAAATTACACCTGAGACACAAATCATACCAAACTCTTTTACCACTAGCTTCCCCAGTGCCTCCTGTACCTCCCACATGGAGTTTCTAGCCACCCAATGGCTTGCTGCCTCTCATGACGACAAGAGTCTGACACAAGGTTGTGTGCTGCGGCACGTGAGGGAACTGGTGGCCCTGAGGAGAATTCAAGCCAGAGAGAAGGACAGCTGGGCGCAAGTGGTCCCTCCAACCATCCAACTGCCCAACTCAATCTGCAGTTCTGTTCTGCAGTGAGGCTTAAAGAGGCAGCATGGAGAGCACATTTATCAGTGGCTGGAAGTGACCTTATTTTTCTGGGATGGTGGCGGGAGGGAATTGGAGGGTTGAGGGGGTTGATTGGACTCCGTCGATGTTCTCTGGTTTGAGGACCACGGAGACAGACTGGGTTAGAGACACGTCTGATAAGATGAAAAGAACAAAGGAGTCGTGCAACTTGCATGATGGGAAGGAAACAGCCTGGTAGTTTTAACTAAGTGGGTGGACAAGGTCACAAACAACCCTACAGCACAGATTTCAGCTCACCAGGGAACCTCCCAATTTCCTGGTAGATCACGATGAGAGGCGGCTGAGTTTAAGATGATGTCTTTCAAAGGCACTTCTTTTGCCAAGTGACTTTCCCCCATTCCTAGGGTAAAGGAATCTGCTTGAACATATTATTTCTCTCTTAGCAGTACAAATTCTACTGATTTCAAATTCTTGTTAAACGGTGTGAGTAACTCCTCACGTGTGTCACGCTACCATCATCTTAAGAAAGCAGAAAAAGCCTTAAGAAAGAGCAGTCAGGATGAAGTAAATGAGTCTTAGTAATCCTTGTTGGAACGGGTGTATTAAATGTGTTCCTTCACCAATCTGCAGTAATCCATCCAAGAAGAAAACAGCCGTCTCCCTCGTCCAGTCGTAGGGCTCTTCTATTGCAGCAATGTGGCTGTGACTTACATAACACTAATTCAGTCTGTGACAGGCATTTCAAAATAAAGAATACTTTTTATAATTATATACACAAAAATAAATGTGGTGACGAAACAACTTGCATTAAGGAATTTAAAAAAAACACATGGCTTATATGAACATATCACCTTACAACAAACTGCATAATGAAATTAGGGGTGCAACTGTTTATCGCTTACAACATTGATTATTTTTTCATTGATCTGCTGATCATTTAGTTCAGGTCATACAGTGAAAAGTAGTAAGTTGACATCTTCAAATGTATTTGCGGATTACTTTTATACAAAATAACAGTTTAATTAAATGGTCTTTTAACATAATTACAAAGGTGCTGGGAGGGAATAGGATCAGGTTTAGAAATTAACCTGCATTATCATCTGTGCCTAGTAACACTGTGACAAATGCAAAAAAGGTAAAAGTAAGACCCCTAAAAAGTTTTGGAAAAGTGGTAATTGAAAAAAAAGACAGTAAATTGAAAGTAATTACCGTAAGTACAAAGTCCCTTTGTTATATTCTAAAATCATTTACTGTTTAGTCATTCCCTCATAGACTGGAGATAATCATACAACTTTCATATTGAGTGAAATAAAAATGTTTTGTTCTGAACCTTGATATATAATATATAATATAGATAAAACACTATTGAAAATGCAATAGTAAGGCATTCCCTTCACAGTATTAGAGACCAGTATTCTTCAACATCTGTTTGCAAAAAGATGAAGGAACTTGTTGCGCAGCAGAGTGATTACTGTAGAGCCATCGTGCTGCAATAAAACTAACTCTGACACTATAACAAGAGGAGGAAATGGAGGAGGTGGGTAGAATAAAAGAGGAGCAGAGGGGAGGAATGAAGCGAGAGCAGTGTGGTGGGTGGCTGGAGGTGGTAAAAATGAGGAAAGTAACAGAGAAAGACGCTTGACAGGTGATGAAAGAGACGAATACTGAAAGATAAGGAGGAAAAATAAGCCTACCTCAATTCCACTAATGCCGCAAAGTTTTAAGGTAAACGCGGTGCAGCAGCTGCGCAGGGAGGCAGAGTGAGATGCTTTTCTCTGCTTCCATCCCTGACAGCCTCTACAGAGCTGCTGGTGCCAACAGGCAGGCTCAACGCTGCCACCAGTACTGGAGACTTCTTACTGAGTGAGGCAGCGAGTGCTCTGCCTCCTACTGCCTGATGCGCCGATTAAAACACAAGTGTGTGTATACTGTATAGCCAGGGAGAGAGAGAGTGATAAGTAAACGTGACTCTCCACTCTCACAGAGAGAGAAAGGAGGCATATCAGTTTTATTTATGAAATTCTGACAAGTGAAATCGACAAGACAAAAGTGGAAACTTCCTTTAAACAGACATCACGCAGCTGCGATATTATTCTTGAAGGCCACACACACCCTCCAAAACTAAAATGACGTATTGTACAATGCTTGAAGGCAAGCAAACACAGAAACACACACTTCTGCCTTGTTTCTCATTAGCGGCACACAGAAGAGTAAAATTAAGCTGCAGGCAGCTCATCATTTGTCATCCAGGGAGCTTTTAACACATTCACAATAGATCTATCTACAGAGCGTGTGTGCATTGTCGGCTTCACAAATGCACACAGAGATTGCACATACATAAAAAAAAAGTCTAATTAGAGCAACAATAACACACACAAAAACTGTCTCTGATGAATCCTTAAACAAGAAAGTAAGACCTGCACACACCTTTAAACCTCACACAATCCAAGAAAACGTGTGAACACACAGTGATGTGTGTCTGCTCCACAAACCCACACTCTCCACCCTACCACTTTGTGTTTCTTTTTCTCTCACACACCACTAGATCACAGCGAGATCCTTTCCCACACAGAGAAAGCTTCATATTTTAAGTGCCCAGCTATGTTTGACAGCTGCGCCTACCTCTCTCTATCTCCTCTTGTTGCTGCAAAAGCCTGGTCTCGATGTGCTCATCGTTCCACCACCAGCAAACCTGTAATACTGAGCTGCTGATGAAGTCTAATGATGAAATATCCACTGAGAGTAGTGACAAACAGGTCGCAAAACAGGGACTGTAATAGAGGAACTGGTGGTATTAGAGGAATGTCATGTTGCAGTGTACAGTAGTATTATGCAGTAAAGCAGAGAGGAGGTATTTGGATCTATTTCTCATTTAATATTGATATATTGTCTTTTGTTTCTAAGGCTATATCAAAAGGAATTACATTTTTTTTTAAACAACGCAATTTCTTTCTCTTGCATTGTGGATTTCTTGCTTTCAAAAAAAGGTTGTCATGTCCAACCCTCATATAGAATAACAGAAGAATTGAGAATGAGACAGCAGTGTTGAAAATAGTCTTTTTAGAGTTATCTAATATCTTTAACCATTAAAAGGGCAACTTAAAGCAAATAAGACCTTTTCTTAGTTATTTCTACGCCATTCTTTAGCATCAAATGCTACAGGTCATTAAGAATGCAGTTACACAATTTGTCTTTTTAATTCTACTGGAAACTATTTTTATTTTCCTGAAAGGATTATATTTGTGTACTATAAGTAGAGGAGTCCTGTGAAAATGAGTCAAAAGGCTCCAAGTGAATAATTCAGGCTGTGGGGGTGTCAGAGACTTTCATGCCATTTTCAAACTGGACTTAAAATACTGCAGTGCCAGACCAGGCAATTAGGAATATTTAGCGAACTAAGACAATATAATAATTTGTCTTAGTTTCTAATATGAAGATAAACACTTTTATGACATTAACATCAGTACTGCAGCCAGTTGCATGGTACACGTTCTTGTGATATTCTTATTAGTGTACCCTACTACAACCTCATCATTCATATCAAATATGACACCAAAATGAGAAAGCGACCAAGGTAACGACACAGACAACAATACAAAGAATAGGATTTAGATGAAAACAGGAGGATAATCTGTTGATTTATGTGAGTGAGTGATCTACTCTGACATTTCTCTGTACATTTCTGCACATCCAATAAATATGCTAAAGCAATTGACTCCAATGAGAATTGGTCCCAGCCCAAAAAGGACATAAACAAAAGAAAAGAAGATCTAAGATCTGGGCAAAGATTTCCACTTTAAATAACAAATTTCAAGTTATTCTAGATTCTACGCTGCAGGCTGTGGGTAACAAGATGTGTCAAAAATGTTGAGCTCCAGCTGTTTTATCAGGGAATAAATTATAACTTGTCACATGTGGAGGTGTGCTGATGCTGAAGAAAAGTAAAATCAGCCATTCGGGAGTGAAGTGAAGTGCAGACATTGACAGATTTCTGGCAATCCGTCTACTGACCCCAGTTGCCCGACAATGCTAAACAGAACATCTACATAGTGACATATGATGCTGTCTTTCTTCTCTTAAAAAACAGAATATGTTTTACAATAATACAAAAACACAGATGTAAATCAGACACAAATACAACTGCAGCCCACACACTGTGAAGTTTTGACCATGTATAGGTTTTCTTATTGCTCTGAGCGATTGTGGTGTACAATTAGCAGTTTATTTGCATTTTCTCCCCATCTTTCTCTTCAAGAGAACCTTGTTCAAGCATTGAATCATAATATCTAGGTGAAAATCAGTTTGTGCATAAAAAGTGGCAGTTTTAGAGTACTGTCATTTTGTGGTGAGACAACTGGCAGAAGGAATATGCTCATTTGGACAACAAAAGCTTGCAGACATTGTGCTACCAACACTTACCTACACAGCACAGTTAGGTACTGTGTTAAGTACAGGTTTCAAGCTTTAAAAAACGAACAAATCACCTTGCATGTAATATTCTTACCCAAGTTGCTGTATGTGGCACTGCATTGGCTGGAGGCGGTAGAGTGGGAGTGATGGGAGTGATTCCCGTCGTCCTCTGGCTCTCCGAGGCTGGCGCTGCCCTCGCTGGCTGATGCCAGTATGGCAACCTGGTTGGCATGGCCTTCCTCACCCTCCCCAAGCACGAGCCCCAGATTCACTTTGGCAGGCAGGAAAGCCGCACCGGGCAGCTCCCGATCCCTGGCATTGCTGGCACTGACTGGTACCTGGCTGCAGATGACAAAGAGAGGCATGGCTCGTTTAGTAATGAAAATGTGGAATACTTACTCCATTAACAGTCTGATTAAATTATTTTTATTTCCTTTCTCCCTTTGTTTAGAATCTGTGATAATACGTTTCCCACTCTTCATTATTCTGCTAATGATAAGGCTTAATTCTCCATGAAAGCATCTGCAAATCCAGTCAGAACAGAACAGGGTGATAATAGCGAGCTCTTTTGAGGAGCATTTACAGATAAATGAGCTGCTATTGATAAAGGCTTCAATCTAACATCTTTCATTTTGTCTATGACTTAAAACTGTATCCAACATCACAGAATATGAGCAGACCACATGCAATAATGTTTTTATCTGGTCAGTTTTTATCTCTTAAATCACTGTCTGCATCATTTAATCAGTTCACTTCTTCTTCTCAGCGAGTGATGAATTGGAGCCACCACAGCTCTAAGTGGGGGGCTTTTGAAGCCTGATGTGTTTCATACGCAACTACACATGCATTGCCTGAGGGAAGGTGGAAGAAAAAGGCAAAGTGGGTCACCATGGTGTGTGATAATATGTTTTGAAGATCATTCTGTGACAGCAGGTGGTGAAGATTTGAGGTGTTTTATGAATTTCATGTAAATCTGCCACAGCAGATGTATTAAAAGGTTAGGTTATAAGGTGACAGACTTAAATGTGATGATTATCTGTTTTTTATTTTTATAGTAAGATACTTAACGATGTTTGAGTGTATTGAGGAATTCTGGCTGTCCTGAAGCTAATGACCCATGAACAAGACAGAAAAAACTAAATTGTGAAGTCCTTGTCTGCTGGCTGACATATTAAGTGCAGCGACATCCATACAAACTGTCACTTCAAGAAATTTATGCGTACGTTATGGATTGTGGCATTATGAACCACGATGCCTGTCTTCTTTATTATTTGTTGCGTTTTATGTCTTCAGACTGACTTACAGCAGATTAAAAGGCTATATAATATTCCCCATTACAACAGGATACCATATACTTCATAATGTAGCCTACTGACTGTGGTCCAGCTCAGTTGTGGACTCTAAAACTCTTGGTCATATCTTACAGTTAGACATGGCGTTTCATCACTGGAGAGTTGATATTGCACAATGACTCCAATTACAGTGTGAAAGCCCTGGGGATGCTATGAAGAGACTTGTCATATACTGTTGTTTCTGCCAGAGAAGTTATAGAAGCGATCTGCCACATATGTGTCACCTTTAGGAGGTGACAGAACCACAACTGCCCATGGGGCATGTGTGCATCACCAAAATATTGCATTGCAAAAAATATTTTCTAACATGGTCAGAAATCAGTTGGATTTTAAAGGTACCCATGTAGAGGCAGCACTAGTAGTGCTATGGAGCAGTTTTTTTATGGTGTGCATCCTGTTTTGTTGGTCTCATGCACGCACAATTGCACATGGGTGATGGGAATATACATTGCTACCAATGGTTTCACACCACTTTACACCACCACAATGCTGGCCTGCGTACTCTTTTGGTCTTGGGCACCTCATGTGAACAGACAGACGAGATGGATGTGCTTATTTTTGTGCTGTTTGCTTTCTGAGTGAACATGGTAATTGATTGTTTAGTTTTGTAGACAATAGGAGTGCTTTTTGGACTTTTGCCTTATAGACCTAACATTTCTTACTTTCATTGTTGTAGCCTAAAGTTCAGTCAACCTGTGTGTGAAGCTGTAAAAATAATCATTTTAACATTTGATCAAACTCTGTATATCTCTTTCTCTTTTTTAAAAGTGTAGGCTTATTTCTCTGGAGTTCTTGAGGGTGCACCCTTTGTCATAGCACACCTTAAAAATTCTGTTCAGAAAGGCTTTAATGGTCAAATATTTGTATTGTGAAATGTGGATAACTTTCTTTCCATCTGAACATAGTGGCCAAATCTATACCTAGTTTGGTACCCATTACATCAAAAAATAGGGATAAGTCTACAAAATGATCAGTCTGGTGTTTTGCTTCAACAAGATGGCTTGGGATGGCTTCAAAATCTTGACATGAATTATTGGGCCAGTCCATCCCTGGCTAAGGTAGTTTACATGGCTTAGAGCAAAAACACCAACACCATGAGTGGACTAGATGTGGTCCACTACATGCAGGGAAAACCTAGTTTGCTGAGGCAACTGGCACTGCACAGTTTAAACACAACACCTTAATGAAGCAGAAGCTTAAAACATAAAGTATGACAAGAGATATCCACAAATTAAATGGCATTGCCACTTCTAGCACCATTAACGGTACCAGCACGGTAAAGCACCATTCAATAAAATGTGTCTGAACTAAAATAAAACAGCTCAGTGAAGTTTCTGTGTTAAATAACCAAAGCATTTATCAGTAATACAGTTAAAATAGGGAAAACGTGAAAATTTGTGTTGCAGGTCAATTTAAAGTGTGCGCCCCTAGATATTCTGCCTGTGCCCCTAAAATTTTCAGTTAGGAGCTACAGTGCTCCTGGTAAAAAAGATGAATGCACAGTAATGCAACAGTAAAGACTGAAAAGAATAAGACGAGGACGTGGACGTAAACAATGCAGGCTTTAAAATACTAACAATGGCAAATGTTTGATAAGGAGGGAATTGCAATCAACATATTTGTTTGACATCAAAGACACAAACAATATATTTATATATAAAACTAAATGTAAACCTAACTTTGTTTGTTTACAAAAAAAGGGGTCATCTTTCTCATAGACTGAAAAAGTATCAATGTCCACAGCACATTTGAACGCAGACTGCAATGTCCAACTACCAACTAACAGATATACTGTCAATCCATAAGTGACTTTGTTACAGATACAAATTCATTGGTTTCTAAAGAGCTGCTTAGTAACTGACAGCACTGAGTCAAGCTCACAGAGAATGAGAATACCCAAATCTAACAAATCTAAGTAAAATGACACAATTTATGCAATATAGAAACAAAAAGAAAGCACTAAACATACAGTAACGTCAACAATATGTTATGCCATCAACAATATGTTATGCCGTCAACAATATGTTATGCAGAATGGAAACTCTACCTGCATGCAACAAAAAAGGAGCTAAAATGAAATAGTTTGTTCAACAAAGCATTTCCTTTTAATTCAAGTTAAATACAACATCACAACCTGATTTTTTTTCACAGTCACCTGGATAACAGTCCCTCGCTGCTCTACGCTGAAAAAACACCTGGTGTTTCATTAGGAGCCATCTGGGATCAGTCTGCCCCTCTGATCCCAGTAAATAAGATACTCAAAGCAGTTACTGGTTACTGCCCTCTGATCTGATAACAATTCGGCTGTAGTCTTTCATGTGACCTGTGCGAGACATTACAGCCTCAGGCCACCTGGGCTGTGACCACACAGGATGGGTGACATTCTAAAATACTGTAGATTTTAACCCCCATTGTAATATACAAAATACCTGCTAGCTAGGTCTTAAGCAAGCGTCTGGCTCTGCCATATGTTCTAGATGTCAGATGTTGTCGTGGCATATTGTTTACGTAAAGCAACAAAAAGGAAATGGTCACAGAAGTTCACAGAGCTGGTTTCATAGCCATAGGCGTTGTTGTGGGTGGGGCAGGTTGGCAGCAATGTTTTTATTATCTTGAATCATATGTGTCATTTCCTTTTACTGTAATTGCGATTACACATGTTACTAATATGACTAATGATTGATGTAAAAGAGTACAAACTCAAGAGATGACACAGCTTATAGAGGTCTTTGTCCAACTGAATGCTTGGGGCCTGTAGCACACTTTTTCACACCGTGTAGTGCACTAGTAAAATCAGCTGAAATTCTGTTATCACCAACTGTCTGGTCAATTATTCACAGCCAGTCAAACAAAGTGTGAAACCCTGCCTTGATTATAGTTCTAAACATTTAACCGACATTTGTCTGAATAACAATTTTAGGAACCTGTGTGTGGCGTTAAAATTTGCATCTATTTGTATCTGAACAATACAAATGGTAAAACAATCCCATCCTTTGTTGATAGAAAAGTTATGTATCGTTTTTGAACAGAAAAAAAAGGTTAATTATTGCAGAGATAAATTGCGGCCAAGTTATTTATGTCATTTTCCAAGTAAACATTTTTCAAACTGTAACTGATGTTTATATATACAGATTTTTGTGATCTCCAGAGGGTTTTAGGTTTCATGCTTAAGCACAGAAAATTATAAAAGCAGTGATGTTCTTTGTAAAGAAACAAACTATTGCAATATTTTGAACACTCTAAGAAAACACCCGGCTGCTCATGTGTCTGTCTCTACCCTGGGGCACTGTGATGGAGGCATAAAGTATAGCTACAACCGAAGCAGTGCAGTGGTATGGTACAGTGTGTTATTATAGATTGAAGAAAGTTAAAGATAAAAAAATTGCTGTTGGCCTGACTTACGTTTACTCTTTTATTCTTCCTGGTTGTGTTTATGTGAATATATGTTATTACGTGGTTCTGGTTTTGACTAACTGGACATTCATTAATCCTACTGAAAACTAAACTGTAAATGGATTACAGTCAGCTTTAGGACTACGCAGATTTTGAGCACATAATCTTGCCCGAACAAAACATCCAGTGTGGATACACACCTTGAGAGGCCCCTGACACATGAAATACCTTTATGGCTGTTACACGTTTCAAAGTCAGGACCTGACTTGCTCAGACAGCATGAAGCTGCCCCAGTGCTTAGTGTTTTTCAGACCTCTGCTGAGAGCAATGAACAATCTCATATTATCTCAAAAGCCAATCCTCCCTACTAAATAAATACGATTTCAAATGACCTGGGTAGTCACAGGTGTTTACAGAATTGAATGAAAGAAAACTGTTTCAGTTCTTACCCACTGTACTGGCTCACACAGCTTCCCATCTGGAAACTTTGAATACAAGGCAAAACTGAACTCACATTCTAGCTAGAGCAGTGAGTGCAGCCTCGCCTGTTGCGAAGAATCAAAAAGTATTTCCTGCATATATTCTGTCCTTGTCCTCCACTTTAAATGTTCTCACCTGTCTAAGGTAATGTGCGTTTTCCAGCGCTGAAAAGCACGCCCACTGTTAGCCAATAAAATTGCTTCCAGTCAAAAAAACCCTGGAGGGTTAACCCCTCATCTGCCAATCAAAACAAAAGGTCTGTAGAATGACCGGTTCATAACATTTAATAACCAACTTACAGGTCGGTTAAAATCAAAATAAGTTAATAATAATAATATTAGCTATTTCCTTACACTTCCTATACTTTGAGCTTCTGTAACTGAAGCAGTGTGAGGGATTTACATTCCTCAAGTACATTCTTATAGACTTTTGTCAGACATCTTCTTCCACACCACCAAAGGAAGTTTAGGCACCAAGTGAGATGTTTAGCTTTTTTTGGTTGGGGTCAACTAGACAACATGTGCCAATACCTGAGAAGATCAAATAGATTGTGGAGTAATACTGTGAATAACTTAGTTACTCATTGACAAGTTCACAGTGAACACTGTAAACAGCAGGGTAACAAAAGAATGTTTACATGAGACAGGCGTGAAGAAAATAAGAACAGACCAAAGGTGAGATGCCTGAAAGTGTGAAGTATTAAATACAGTCTGCTTAAAATACTATTCCACATAGGCGTACTCGTTTGTGGCTAGACAGTATGTGTATGTGTCTCATATAATACTGTAAATACTAACTGTAATAACTGCTTAATCAGAGATTTAGGTATTATAATAAAACCTGAATTCTTTTTGGTATCAAATATAAATAAATAAATGCTGATTGTTGCCAACAGCTGTTTAGTGTTTTAATGTTGAGACGGTTGGTCCCTGATGTTCATTGCTCAATATAACCATTAAAAACATTAAATATGAGAAATACTGCATCAGTTTATCTTCATTGTAGACATCAGCTCTGCCCACGTATTGGCCAGAAATGAAAAGCCATCTAGTTGCTTTACTCAACATTATCAGCTCGGTTTGGAAGACGCAGACAAAAGAACTAATTCAGTGTTCTTCATGTGAGTAATCCATCATCATTTGTGTAAAATGAGTGAGAGATTTTGGCATCAAACTTTTGGGTAGTATTTTGGGTACTCCCCAATATATGGTACATCATCATATAATCAATTTTAGCATGGCATAATCCAGACCTCCATATTAATAGTAAAACTAGTGCATTGAATGTTGCACCACTTGTTATATAGTGAGAGAAGAGACAGGTACTTCTGGAAGAAAGAGAAGATGACTAGAGTTGAAGCTTTAGGAGGAGAGAAAAAGCAGGGAAGCTAGAAAAGAGACAGAATGGGGCCAAGCTCTTGACAGGATAGAGGAGAGAAACATTCAAGAATTCACATTGCTTCGGGCTCAAGGGGAGAGGAAAAATATGGAAATATGTGAAACGAAGGCATGGAAGAGGAGTAAAGGTTCCATGTATAATCATGCTCGTTAAATGGCAATGTTCCTTTTTCACTCAGAAAATTACATGAGACCCCAGAATGAGGCATTAAGGAAATACTGTAGAGACTGCTGAGCTCAATTAATTGGGCAGGGGTCACATGAGTTTGTAGAATGACACACACTCAAAAAATTTGATGCACATTTGATGCAACTTAGTATAAGTGGGGGGGTTGAGTATCACCCGCCAAGCAGACAGGCTGACTCCAGGCCTAAAACACCCCAAAAGGAGGGGGGAGAAAGGTTTGCTGCATCAAACACTCCTTATTTCCACTTTGAGTGCTGGTTGGGAAGTTTCAACCATAAAAACCATCATCTCTGTTAAAGTAAAGATTACTGACTCTCCTCAGGACTGTTAAAATGACAATTTAACCTTGTCCAGAGATGGAACCCCTTCCCAAAACTAGGGGCTCCTAGGCCAAAAAGCCATAAACATAAACTCTAACACAAGAAAACAAAGGCCGCCCCCCTCTTTTATTCGCGCTGATGTGTGAACCGATAAGATCGCCAGACACCAGAGGAAAGACAAATACAGTAGGGCTGAACGATTAATTGCATTTGCGATATTATCGCGATGTAATAAAACGAGATTATGTAATGCAAAGGCTCCGATTACACTCTGGTCACATGACATCCAAGCCGAAAGCAGTCTGCAGACGAAGTTGATGCTTAGTCTGCACGTTACACTGTACCTTGCCTTCCTGTTGTAGGCTACAACAACCTTAAGCTTCACAGAAGCCGACACTACAGAAACTTTAGTGTAACACAATGAATGAAAGTCGCACCCACCACTGCGGGTAATGTGGTGGTGGCCTACCATTGGAGGCCGAGGGGGAACTCCGGTGTTGTCGGAGAATCACTAAGCTTGCCTATTAAACATAAGAGGCGTCTCTTGGTTTTATTTTCGTTGGCCAACTTTTGAACTGAACCTCAAACTGACTATTTTTTGTTCGCTTACTGCGAAAAAGAACAATGGACTCTTAGGAGATAAACTGTGATAAAACTCATTAATTGCTGGTTGAACTGAGAGTTATTGTGGAAAGATATGTGATTGAAAAACACGCAAACAGACTTTAAGACATTACTTTATAATAAAGTTAATACCTCTAGACACAAAAGGTGACTCCCACCGTGAAACTCTACCCCAAACTGATGTCACATGTCTGAAACAGAGGACAGATAAAGACCTCGAGCCCCTTTGTTCTCTTCTCTTGCACTTCTGCCCTTCTCTCCATAAGCCTATCCTCACAACCCACCACCCTGTCCAAGAAGGTCTGGCCCGGAGAAACTCTGTGATTTCAAATTCCCCATTCTTTTGTCTTAGCGGGAGACTTGACCCGACTATTCTTGTTGGAGCCGAACTGGGATGAAAACTTCCCCAGATTATTTGTTTAATCCCAGCAACATTAACTAGCCTATCTTCCCGAGGTTTCACAAACCTGCCGTGAATGTATGTGTTTTATTTGATTTTGTTTGTTCAGAGTTATCAGACCATTTAATTTACGGAAATTTTGATTCAGAAAACCATCACGTTTCTTTCAAACCCTTATCTTGGTTTGATTTAGGCCACTGCTCCCGCAACCACCAACCAGGTGAAGAACTCTGGGGCATACCCATTTTCAAAAGACCAGGTCAAGAGGCCGTGCAGCGTGCCAAGCCTCTAAGGGGCCGTGAACGAAACAAACCGAGCCAATGATTGTGAGTCTTCGACACCAGATGGTGGGGGAAACAACAAACAGTAAGGCAAAATAACCTCTGCATTCTATAGTGGAGTTGGTGTTCTTTAGCCCTGAAAACCCATAGCTGCAATTTAACTTAATTCACGCTGGTATCCATTTGTTCCCTTATTCTTTAGAATCATGTTTTCCACAACAGCAAACTGAATTCACACTGGGCCTATTAGCTTAGGCCTACTTCTGCTCTATATCACGTTGATTGCATTCTGGTTGTTTTCTGTTTTGTTGTTTATTTCTTTGATATTCCTATATTTACTTTCACTGTGTACTCACTTTAGCTACCTGGTAAAGTTTCACTTTGATCATAACTTGTGTGTGTACTGTTTAGCGTTCCAGGTCACTGTACGGAAAATTCACCCTCAGATTTGAGACTGACTGATTGATTAAACTAACTGATTTAGAATAATAATTAATAACTAACTGATCACTAGTAATAATTGTGTAATTATTAGCTATACCCAAGGAGTCCTGACAGCCTTGGGTGGACAGCTATTTCTTTTTCAGGTGGTGCCCCGAATGAGTGCTTATGATATAGTATTTCCAAATATTATTCATAATTTCATTAACAAGTGTAGTTCACTAAACCAGGTACAAGGACAAGTTAGACAATTCATTATTGAATCACCTACGTTAGAACTTGGTGTGGTATTTGGGATACAAAGGTAGATTTTTTTTTTTTTACCCCACTAGGCTTAGTTCATTCTAGATCTGATCTGTAACAGCAGTAAGCTTGCAGTTACAAGTTACATATAGCACAATTAAGCTTTTAATTACAACCACAAAATACAATGTTGAGACGCATCAGGGTTAACTTTATCTGGAGCAAGCACTCACATGGCAGGAAACTAACCCCAACTAACCCCACTGCCCTGTAGAGTGAGCTGTGTGTGTGTGTGTGTGTGTGTGTGTGTGTGTGTGTCAGTGAGTGGGAGAGAGAGAGAGAGCGAGAGAGAAAGGCTTTGATGCAACTTGAGAAGCTAAAGGGAATATGCCTTCTGAAGCAGTGATTAATAGAGTAAAGGTTGAATCAGACTGCAGTTGGCTGACTTGTAACACACTGAGGTCCCCTCAAGGAAGAACCGCTGAGCACAGAGCCTGCTGTTCAGGTAATAGATGATATTAGGGAAGAGACCACATAGGCTGTGCAGCCCGTGCAGTTGGCTGGGCAAGCAGATGAGCAGACATGCCAAATCAAGATCAAACTAGAATCTGTGATGAGGGATCTGTATGATAGGGGGAGAAGCACCCCTGGCACTTTGGAGGAGCAGCTGGTAAAGGTTGAGCATCTTAATTTTATGCTGGGTGGCATGAAAGCTCTGAAGGCAATGTTTGTGGGTAATGGTAATATGGGCTTGCATGTAAAATAATTCATTAGATCAGCAAGAGGTGAGAACTTGTCAAAACTTTGCTGGATTACTAAGAACTAAACTAGAAACCGTAAAGAAAATAATTATATAAAATTAATATTAATTTAAGCCATACTACAAGTATTTGTGTAAAAGCCAATATTCATTTTACAGCAGCTTAATGTACCATTGTACCATGTTATATTTTTTTCTGGTGTAACAACTTCTCATCTAAGGTTATAATTTCAACAAGACTTAAATAGCAATGCACATGCACCTTAGCAAATGACAAGATGGCATTTTTGATCCTCATTAACCCTAATTACACAGAGACACATCTCATCTCAGCATTGTGATGAAAAAATTTAAATAGAATCCGTAATATGAAGTGCTACTGTTACAGGCTTTACTCTGGTCACTGGGGCATCTTTTAATATAGTGGAAAAATCTTTACCAAATACCTTAAGTCCTTGCTGATGAGATCACATGCAGTGGTTTGTGAGGGTGATGTTCGCCCTGGGCTCAAAGGTCTGGGTTCCTTGCTCTCATCAGGTGTCAGTAATGAAGTTTCTGTGCACTCCTCTACTCGCAGTTCTCCTTCTCCGTCACCAGGAGTGCTGCCACTGTCTGGTTTGTAAGTAAAGATGATGGTTGGCTTCTGGGTGGGATCCTCTGGTTTGGCTTCTGTGAACCAGTGATGCTGTTGGACTGGTGGTGGTGGAAGGATGTGAATTACTGTTCCATCAAGCCCAACCAGCTTGCCTTTCTCCTTTTCTCTCTCCACCCTCTCTCTCTGCTCATCCTCGTCTTTCCGCCTACGAAAAAAGCTTTTGAAGGAAATCCAGCGTTTGGGTTTGGAGCTTTCTGTTGATATACGTCGCCCTTCTCCACCTGGACTTACTTCACCTTCACTGGGTCGGACAGGAGAACTGGAGGCGGAGCTCTTGGTCCAGTTGCCAAAATGTCTCTGGAGGATATTAGAAGCGTGATAAGGTGAAGATGTAGATCTAGGAGGGGGGAAGGGAGCACTGGGTTCTGACCGGGGGCTGGAGAGTGGGACAGCAGCAGAGGCACTCTGGGATTTAGACAAAATCTTTGTGGGCGTTTCCTTCTTGGGCTTGGAAAGACATCCATCAGTTGTGGAAAAGAGAGATTTGGGTCGGGTGAGTGTCTCTTTCATGGCATCAGGTGGAAGAGCATACAGCTCCTCAGCACTGGGAGTTCTGGCTTGTGCTGAAGGTGACTCTGGAGGACAATTTGGAGGCTGAATGGATGCCACAATCTGTAAAAGCACAGCACTGGCCTCCTCCCTATGGCTTGCCAATGTCCCAGAGGTCACAGTAAAGTCTGCATCATCATCTCTATTGCAAATGGCATCTCCACTTGTCTTGCAAGTGTGTGTAACAGACTTCGCAGTAGGGCTGGTTTTAGGCAAGTTTGCAGAAATGGCAAGAATGGCAGGGAAATTTGTTGATGTAGTGGGAGAGGCCCCAACTGTGGAGCTCATCACAGTGCTTGTCACAGTGCTAGAGTCTGTAGTGGTTCTAGGTTGTAAATGTGGTTCTTTTGACACTGCTTCAGGTGGAACTTTTGACTCTTCAAAAGAGGCTCTCTCTGACGTGCCTCTTCCAGAGATAGTTTTCTCTGTTGAGCAGGACTGAACACTCTCAGAGGATCCAATTTCTTCATAAGTATGGCTGGCTACCCTACTTCCTACCCCTTTTGGCTGTGGCAGTTCTCCACTGAGTCCCAAGAAGCTCTTGTACACAGCTAGGTTGTCATATGCACTTGGATTGATAACAATAGGTACCTTAACAGCATTCTTGGAGCTGCGAGCATAGGCTGGCTCATCTCGAATAATAATGGGAAAAGGGGGCATGCCTGCATTATTGAAACTGTTAAACTTAATCTCCGATAAATTTGGGGATTTCACAGGTACAGTTCTGGAGGACGACAGCCCAGTAATGGGAGAAGTAGGAGCTGACTTGTGACTGCAGTGTTGAGTAGGGATGGACGGGCCAGGATTACTCCCAACCGCTAGA
The DNA here is from genome assembly GCA_024633595.2 of Lepomis macrochirus. NCBI lineage: Eukaryota > Metazoa > Chordata > Actinopteri > Centrarchiformes > Centrarchidae > Lepomis > Lepomis macrochirus. The sequence continues at coordinate 10,631,814 of JALXJV020000008.1, read as the reverse complement.
TCAACTTTAGGTATCTTTTGGCGAGGACTTGTGCTTGATGTCCACACTTCTTGGTAACGTATGCTCCCTGATTTCTTTCGGGAGGTACCTGACAGAGCTACAGATGTGGGTGATGTTGGCATCACAGGAGAAGATGGAGAAACAGGGGAGGTTGGAGACAGGGGCTGACCTAAAGGAGTGCTACAGAACAATGTAGGGCTGGAAGGTATTGATAGATTTTTAGGTTTTGGAGTAGAGTCTGGAATCGGTTCATCTTTGTTGGCCATGGATGCTGACACATCCACTACAGTATAAGGCTTACAGATCAATGATTTTTCCAAATTAACTACACGGTATGGTCTAGCTTGCTCCTCTGTGGGACTAAAACTAATAGTGACTGGTTGACCTGGAAGGGCCTGGGGCATTGGCATTCCTTCTCTGCCATCCTGATCTTCTAATCTAATGGCCAGGACAGCCTTGTGTGTTTCAGTCCCCTTAAGTGGACTCAGTGCTCTGTGGACTGGCTCCTTTTTTGGAGGAGGAGTGGAGGGTTTAGGTGCCTTAGAAGATGTCGGAGAATGCAAGCCATTTCGAAGAGCACAGAGGGCACTGCTCCCACTGCTGGAAGTTGTTCGAGAGTCCTCCGGCAGTGATGACGATGATTCTGGAGAAGTGTTTGACTCAGAATTTGATAGGAAACCACTGCCTGGCATGTCATAGGGGCCATATGGAAGAAGAGCTCCATTGGAGTCCATGGAGGGGTATCCATTCAAGATCTCATCGTAGCTATCATCATAGTCCACTGCACAAATGCGCTGCAGTGACCGGTTGCGAAGTGGCACAGTATTCCACTTTTTCCCTGCAGTAAAATGCACTGGAGACAATGTGGCAGCACGAAAATTGGCAAATCTTGGTTGGCCTCGCATACGAATCTCCATAGCTAGTAACTCTTCATCACTTTCATCCCAGCTCTCATGTTCATCATCATCCCTTTCAGCCTCTTCCTCATCATCCTCCTCTTCTTCATCTTCGCCTTCACTAGAAAACTCTGGGTAGCAAAATCGTCCACCCTCTGTGCTGATGATCTCAGTGCTATCACTAAGAGACACCCGTTTTTGAGCAGTGCCAGCACCACTACTGCTGCTTCCCATGGCTAGACAGCTTGAGGCTGGTAAGCCTCTTTCCAAGGACCGTCGGTATGAACTACTGATTCGTCCCCAAAACAAGTCCTTGGAAAGAGGAGTCGGACTAGAGCCAGGGCATAACCCAGCAATTTCCTTTAGGACATCTGTCAGTCCACTGTTGTTGTTATTTCCACTAGGGGTACTTGGGCTAAGTTGTCCATAACCCTCAATCTCCTCACTGCCATCCTCTCCTTCGTTGTTGTTGCTGGGCCCACCAGCCCTCTTCCGGTTCAGTCCATTGCGATTCCAGACCATGAAGGCTGATGTTTTGCCATGTTCTATCACATTTGGTGGTCGTTGCAGGTTGCCATCTGAATCCAGTCCTGTAGAGGAGCAGGGCAGCATCATAGTGGGCTTAACAGCAATGGTTGGCTTCTTAGCCACTGGTGGACGGAAGTGTCCTGAGCGGGCAGAACCACTGCCAGCCTTTTGGGAGTTGTTTGACAGGTTAGGGTTGGCTCTGGCCCCAGTAGGGGGCGGATTCTGTTTCGGAGTTGTTGGAGGCCTCTGCTCTGAAGGAGGCTTCCCTCCACCGCTCTGAACCAAACAGTGCAGACTCTTAGGTTTAAAGCAGTTCTTGCACTCGCCTGGTTTCCACACGTGCTCGGTGAAAGTGCTGCAGGCGGACATGGCTGCCGGTCCAGTAATGCAGCCTCTTGGGTCAATGGACAGGAAAACCCTCCATGAAGCTACGAGCTACAGGAACTAACTGTAGTACAACTATAATGAGCCTCAATTGGGGGGATACTGGACCTGAAAAAGAGAACACGGGAGAAAGGTATAAATGAAACAATTTTTAATGTGAATTTATACTTCACCAAAACAACCTGCATAGAGTAGCTAGAAACTTTGTTAATTACAAAGTTATGTCCATGTAGGACCAAAATGCTGACCCAAATAAAGAAAATTAGATTTACAATTACAATTACACTTCACACACAGAGCTGAACTGAAGTAAAGATGATTACATTGGGGCAGAAGAAGGAAACAGACAAAAAAGCTGTGTGTGTGTGTGTGTGAGAGAGAGAGAATTAACTAGGACGGCAGTACTACATTGTCTCCATTAGGTGGCAAACTTTCCCTACTTAGCAGCCAATCTATTTTATTGGGCAGTTATCTATCTCCCCCTAACCCTAAAATGGACCTGTATGACTCAAAAAGCAGAGGGACAGAAGTGAAGAGGATTATGGGAGCTTATTCTTGTATTGCACTATTGAGTTGTTGGCTGTTTCAGCCAGGCTTAGGTGAGATAAAGGTACTGATATTGTCATTAAATCAAAACCTCAATGTCCTAAATCTTATGAACTAGATCAGTTACATGAAAAATGAAAAACAAAAGAACTTCAGCATTGGGGGACAATTCAGCAAGACAAGGATCCTAAGCATACAGGCAATGCAAGGAGGCCATACAGTGGATTGTCTTTAACTGTTAGTCACTTAACTTTTCAACCAGATTGAAAGAAAAAAACAGAAAGTGAAGAAGTCTGCAGCAAGGTGTGCAGTCAGCATTACCAATGAACATTCAAGCATCTAAAAAAGTCTAACTTCAGATACTGATGGCAAATAATTTGCAACCAAATATGATGACCTTTTATTTTTTATTTAGTTTGTTCAATAGAATTTGGTCCCCTAAAAGTGGGGGATAGACATATGTATGTAAATGCATATGGCACAAAAATGGCTCAAAAAATACTAATATATTATTTAATTTAAAACTGAATGGTGCATGAGTAGATTGCCAAACAGCAACAAACAAACAAAAATGTCACTCTCCTTCTACTACACTTCACATACAAAAGAAATCGTTTTTTTTTTAAATCACACCGTTCAGTCTTTATAAGATAACAATGACTGACATTTAAAAACAAGGACACAAGCATGGTCACAGGTTATCAGCACCAGCACATACCAGACATCCTGTTTTCTTGTCCAATTTGTTTAAGCCACACTCCAACGCAAATTGAGTGTTGCTCAAGTAACCAATTAAAATTAATTAGTATGTTACATAATCTGACACAGTTTTCACATTATTTCTACAACTGAAGCATGCTCTGGGTAGGCCACAACTTCAAGGGTAAAATATAAAACAGTGAAAGTCTTGAGCGTGGATAGAAAAATAGTGAATTTCTGAGAAGATCATCCATACATAGTGAGAAATAAGAAAATGAGGAACACTTAAAAAAATGTTCGACTTTAGATGATGATGATTGCACAATGACTTCACGAAGAGCTCAACATACAATAAGTGAATGATGGGTTTAATATGCTTATAAAATCTGTCCCTCCTTCTCTTCACTTCTGCTATAGACTGTGTGATTATTATGTCCTTTTATGGGTGACCCAAACCTGCATTTCATCAAATAAAGCTAGGACTATGAGTCATTGTAGGGCTGATACTGACAGGGATGGATAAATCAGTTTTCTCATCCATCTAACAAGGTCATAGATGTCAGATCCTGTACGGAAGGATGTTACCCTGACAACTCCCTGGACCTGCCCAGGGCCAGACACAATAAAGCAGGAACTCTTGAATCAAACTTTGCTGACAGAAATCATGATGGTGGGTGTAAGATTTATTAAGATTAAGATTTATTCTGCTCCAGACCATATCCGACACGACACAAAGACTGTCAATGTGACATGTAAGCACTGGAAATCTTATGGACAACCAAAAACACAACCCAAAAAATTAATGACTAAGTCAAATATGTTTTTCTACTGGTCCTTAGAAGGAATAAAAGCAGTATTTTTCTCAACTCAAAGCCCCTGTCCTCCTTGAAACACAAGGAAAAATGTAAGACTTTGTTTTGCTCAGCTGTAATGCAGCTGTTGCACAAGTATTTTTCATATAAGAAATAAAGGGACAGCAGAGAAACGCTTAAAGCAAGCGGTATTAACATTTTTGCACATAGAGAAAATGCTGAGTTTATGGGATTTGCACCAGAGAGACTTTCTTTGTAACTATATTATTTCTTTTCCAACAGACAGCGGAAGGAGTGGCAAAGGGAAAAGGTTTTTTTTGGAATCAAGATAAAGCCTTCTATTGTGTTTACTTTCTTCAAAGCAGCTAGATGGAATTATGAAAAGCAGCTCCCAGGGTGCATTCTAATAAGATAATTCAGTTTTTCGTTCCTTTGTGTTTCTGATCACTCTTTGAGAATCAAGAAATAGCTGATATCCAATATATGTCACACTTTTCCACAGAAACCCCTGGTGGTGGATGTGACAGCATATTTTACTTTTCCCTGAGCCACCATTAAAATTCCACTGTTTCATTTTCCTTCCCTATAACACAGTGGGAGCTGCTATGACATTGCCTCCACCAGCCAGCAACACATACTTGTATTTTAGTTTCTCATTAAGCTGAAGGCAAAACGTAGTGCCATGTTGTTACTGACAAGACCCCACAACATTTAATCTGGGATGACAGTTACACCTTGGGGACACCAACAATCCCATCTGCACAACAATCCTTTCCTAAACCATGCAGTCCAGTATTTTTAGTCCACACAGCTCGTAGTGCGGGACTCATCATTAAAATATGATAACTCCAGACATCATACAGAAAGAGGGGGAAAGCCTCTGAAGCAAGCAATCTCTCATGTTTATATAATCTTCTTGTATGAACATGGAAATGATTCTATCTGTGGTTATACTCATTGCAATATAAGTGTTCCTACTCATGGTCATCAGCCAAATAATGGACTGCTATTTTTGTGTTACTGTCATTATGTAACAGATATTACACAACACAATTGAAATGTGATGAATAAAACAATACAGCAAATTGGTTTCAATACAAAGCCCTCAAGAACACAGACTATTTTCGTACTACATATGGTTGCATAAACACAGAAAATGTGGAACCAAACACACACTCACACAATACGATGATGTTTTTCACCTGAGGTGTTCTATGATATTGACAGTGTCTCATTGATCCAGCCTTTGCGTGTGTCCACAGTGTTATTATGCAGCATCTTTGATTTGAGAGATATGAAGCACCACTAAGACACAAGCCATAGGCAATTATTGGAATACAGGATGCAGTCGTTTCTGCCTGTTCCTTTCCCCCAGCCTTCTCTGACTTGACTGTCAAATATTCAGTGAAATCTATTGAATAGAGAATTATAGCTAACCAGTTCTAATACTGGACCAACATTGAGAAATGCATAAAAACATGCAGACTTTAATTTGTCTACATTGAACACCCTTGCTGCCTGATTAGTTATTCTCCTCAGTCTCGTTTTTGTTCATCACTGACATGCTTGTCATGCATATTTGATGAGGCCAAAGGCATTAGTGTCGATAATTTAAAACAATCCTGTATGTACAAAGACTGATGGCTGTCTGAGGTAATGGAATGACAGCTCAGACAGTCATCTGAGCAGTCACTCATCTTCATTTTTGTTAAACATATCAACAATTTCATATTTCATTAGGAAATTTAAACTGACAGCATAAAGTTGGAAGCGGCGGCTTAGAATCCAGTCACAGGCATGGAACCTGTGGATCAGTACAGCGTGTGTGTTGGAACAAGCCAATCATCAGAGCTACAGTCTAATTTATTTGTTCACTATGTATAGCGCTGCACCCCCTGACTGTGCTACAGTTATTTTGCTTCGGTCCATTACATGTGTCAACACATCTACTTTGCAGATTGCACTCTCTTTTAGGTACTGTACAACCAATTTTGGACATTGTATTAGAATGAAGTATACGTCTTTCCCCCTGACTATTTAAAATAATACTTACTAAATCTTAATCTCAAGATGTAAATTTGATCTAAACTTAACAAATGAAAGAAATGAAGGAATGAGAGAATGTGTCTAAATCTACTCCTTACATATAGGTGTTACGTGCCACGTCTTTGCTTTGGGATGCTTCTGGTGTACAAGGACTATCCAGGGAATTGATTGCTTGTGCTTAAGTATTTGTGTGTGGGCTTGCATGAAAAGGCCTGTGATTTTCCCTTTAGAAGCATTTCAATGAGCTATCATATTTTTGGAGAATATGTGCCTATGTGTATTTGATCCGAATAGCAACAGTACTCTGATAAACTGTGTGTAACTGCTGACAGAAAGTACACATCAACATGGATGCAAACACTTTTTTCTGGAGCAAGTAGTTGTAAAAGGTGAAAGTTCAGGTTACAGATGCCACATTGCAGGGGTTGCACTCATTATTCCTGTTGTTAACCTCAGCTGCCCCAAGTCTGTCTGCTTCTCCTCTCATGCATAACTATTTTTTTCCATTTACTAAGGCTCTCCCTTTTCATCTCTGTTTCGTCCTACAGTATTCTTCCTTTTTTCAAAAATGTTCTTTGTTTGTCTTTTTCCCTTTGGCACAAAATTTCCCACTCCCTTCTCCTTTCCATCTCCTTGTCCCTACCCACCCAGTCTTTATTCAGGCCTTTTCTCACTTTTGCTATCTCCTCAGAGATATTTAAATCTACTTTGCCTTCTGTTCCTCTTTGTTTCATCAGTACCTTGAGATATATCAGTCAGACTGAAATACTGAAAACCCAAACTAGAACACACAAATAATCAATTAAGCTCCGGTCACGAAACTTAAAAATTGCCAAATAAACACGCCATGACATGGGAACTTCAAATCCATTCCCTGATGTGTAACCTCTGTGTGCGATTCTATCCTGTATGGACACTGGCAGGCAGTGGACAAAATAAAGCAAATACAGTAAATAACAACAATATCAAGCCTTAAATAACAAACAGGAGTAAGAATACAGCCACCTCACAGAGAAAGATATCATTTGGCTTTGTCTCAATTTATAAAATACAAAAAAATGCTGTAAATCATGTATTTGTCCACATACTCAATCAGTAACGCTTGTTGTTTGCCTATGGTTATATAACATGGTTTCATCTTCGGCTTGTCCTGTCAACATGTCAAAGTGTCCTTGGGCAAGACGCTAAACCCCCAAGTTGTTCCTGATGTTTAGGCCAGTATCTTGCTAGGTAGCTTGCAGCCAAAGGTGTGTGTGTGTGACTGGACAAACTGTAAAGTGCTTTGGCTAAAAAACGTGTATAAATGCTGTCCAGTCCATTTAAGTTGTAATGATTTTTGGAATGATTGCAACTTTTAATCAAATTTACAGTTAATGAGTCCATTTCATGCAAAAATTAGCCAATCTCTCTCACCCGAAATTCATTACAAATCGATTGATTGTTTTGTAGATCAATCAGTCATTCACAACCCAAGGTGCCATATTCAGATTACTTGTTTTATTTAACAGTCTAAACCAAAATTCATTCAATTTATTGGTCATATATATTTTTAATATAGTTGCTGATTAATTTTTAGGCAATACAATAATCATAGCGTTAATTACTGACTTACCTCATGTGTATACACCTTCAACTGGCTATTTCATTGTTTTGTCCATCCTACAACATTTTGTTTCATCTGTGTTTTCAGTGGAAGCGAATGCCCATCTGTGTTGTCACAGATTGTGATTTCTTAGCAGGCCACAGTAAGACATTTAGAAATCTCACAGCTATATAAGACAACTGATGCTGCTTTTATGTGGGCACTAGGGTTGGGCGATGTCTCTTTAATCATGATGCCAGCTCAATATTGTAATATCGGCAGTGGAAGATTGCATCTTTGATTGGCCAAACCCTAGCCTACAATAACAAAAAACACACGCACGCACACAGATTCATGCCTACATGCATCAGTCAATCCCATATTCCCTATAAAATGCTGCAAATCCAGTGGTGCCACTTGTGGCTTTCTTTCAATGACAAAAATCTGAAAAAACAAATCAGTCACACAGATGACAAACACCACACAAACCAACAAAGCTTTGCCTCATTAAAAACAAAGACAAGTCAAATATGATGGGAAGTTCCAGAGCTGTTTCTGTTAGGTTTCTTGTGATTGCACTTGCAGAGTTAGCCGTGCAGATTAAATGCATGGTTAGCTCTCGATCTGTGACCATCTGCTCCTGATTTGATAGCCGCAAACACTGTCTGGTTTAGTGCCAGGTGAGAAATCACACAATACCTGCTGCCACTACCACCAAGACACAAGCCCCATGGGAGTGCCAAGTGAGACCCAGACTTGTACTGAGATAAGAATAACTTCTAAAAAGCGAGTGGTAGGATAGAACTTTATTTACTGAACGCTACCCTGGTGAGACTTATGCATAAAACATTTCTCTTAGTTTGTGACTTTTTAAAAAGGAAGAAATCACTTTAGTATGCAGTGAGTGAAGCGGCCCTGATCTTAGCAATAATGTGAATGCAATCACATGTGCGATAGGATAAAAGATGAAAGAGACACTCCACATACAGCAAATAAAAAGAAGAGGCCAAATCAAAAATATTTTTTCCAATATTGTCTTTTAACTGAATCCCAACCCAATTAAAATGGAGTCAAATATACTGTATGTGCTTACTGACAATTTTAGACTGGCTTTAATATGACTCAGCAGACAAAACATAGGACTTTTACCTGTAAAATCACATTTTCTCCTTGAATGTATAATTATAATATAATTACAAATACATTTTTTAAACAAAGAAAAGAAAGCAAAAAGTAATGTTTAACTGGCAATATCACACATAACTGTTAAAAAAGGGGCGTTTTTGAATAGCCAAAGCCTATTTTTTACTCTTATACTATCTTTTCATCTTTTTCATTCCTACTATACACCTGAGGCCTCTCTCATCACTTTCCCCATCAGTTATAGCTCAGTGAACTGACATGCCAGAGAAATACTCACTCTGAGGGAGATAAAGCATTTGGGACCTGTCAGAGACAGACAGCGAGGACGCCACTCTGCGTTTAGCAAACCAATACGCTTCTGCTAGAGAAGAGTACAACCACCCCAACTTCATCTTTATCCCCTGTTTCCACCTGCTAAGATTGATCCTGACTCAGGCAGCCCAGTGTCTGGCTGAAAGACTGGCTGTCTGGAGGTCTGTGTGGGTGTGTGCTTGTGTGTGGGAGTGGTGCGAACATGTGACTGCAGGACACAGGATGAGAGACTGTATGCAAACAATGTCTAAATGTGAGCGTGTGTGTAGGTGAGACAGCGAGAGGCAAGCTACATCTCTGCATCTTTAAACACTCTGTTTTGGCTTCAACATGCCCACTTCACAAATGCAAAAAACGCTTTCAAGCCCAGATTACTACCCAATAGTGGTTCTAGTAATTGTTCCACTACTACTACCAATCTTAGTCACATGCTCTTAAGGCCTCCATATCTTATCTTGGCAATTGAAAACTCCAAACTCTTCACACTGCTGACAAGGGACTTTTTGTATTTAGATGTTGGGGTGTTTGTGTGTGTGTCTTGAACACAAGACTAGGACCAGAATCAATTCATAGTATAAAGAAGTGACTGTACATATAATTAACAAACTGTAAAGGGTGGATTTTGTGCTAGGTTGCTCTTGTAATGTAGATAACCAGCCTGTTTAGCTTTATACATTACCTGTAAACAGTTTTTAGGGCAAAAAGGTTTGGTTTCACAGAGCCCTAAATCTCCTGTATAGGACGAGGAAAAAACGGTATGTTGACACACCAGTAAGCATTGTCACAAACATAGGGAGGGATTTATGCATATCCAACCACCACAGAAGTAGCTGTTGTTTAGATTCTCTGATATCACAGCAATGTGTGTTCCCTGTAGTAAACATATAAAGCAAACGTAAAAGTTGCACTTCACATAGTTTTTGTCATCGGTATACAAAGCATGTAAATTCCTGGTGATATTTAAAGGACGACATGTGCACAGGGGACACGCTATTCAGCATAAGTAGGAGACTAAAGCTTAAAAATGAAGTGCTGAGACACACAGTGTCAGTGAACGCGGGGTAGTGTGGGAAACCACTGAAAAGAATAAGATGTAAAGAAGTGAAGCATCAAAACAACAGACATAAAGCCTGCATTTAGAGTTCTACCACTCTCACCTCTCCACAGAGGGGCAATGTTTTTCCCCCAGAGAAAAGTCAGTATACTGAAGATAGAGGTTCATTTCCCAACCGGAGCACGTTCACTGAGAGGGAGTGGGTGCTCGCTGAGCCTGGGACATAATAGTGGAATAACTGAGGCTGAAAGCCGAAGCCATGAGGAGATGGGATATGGGATTTTCTGCTGCTTTATGGTAGAGGGCATATACGATAAGACAAGATGTGGCACAGGGATAGACAAGAGCAGAGTAGATATGAAATAGGAATGGAACTGCAGAGAGAGAGGCCGAGCAGTGGGAGAAAACTGTGTACTCAGTTGTTTGTTAAGGCAACAGTAAAGCCAGTGTCTGCCACCACAAGTTCTTTAAAGAAGTATTTTAGTACTATAACCAGAAGGTGTTTGTAAGAGTAAAAAAATCCTTCCATTTGATAATGTCTTTGCTGTTTGCTAAGTCCCATCTGTTATTAATGAAACAGCTTTCAATCTTAATGTAAAAAGAATACACATTATATATGAATTCTATTACATTATTATTTCCTACTGAAAAAGGCAAGTACATGCTTTTTTACAGTTTTTACAACAGTTTTAAGATGTTTTTCATTAGCACACACTTTTCCTGGCAGGACCAAAAATGCACATACAGATAAAATGAAACATAAAAAAACACATTTTTTTAGGTGTTTAGAACTACAATAAAAGGTCAAAGATTTTTTCTTTGATCAACAAACATTTCTTAAAGTTGTGAGTGTTCACACAGTTTCAATACATAGCTTGAAAGTTTCTAAATTAGCTCAAACAACTCTTTGGCCTCTGTACTGCAATTTCTTGTTACATATCTGTAATATGTAATATGTCTGTAATATGGTAACTTAGGCTGATAAATTGGTGTGGCTGATTTGTAGGTCTAGCCATAATCTGCACTGCAAACTCACATATTATTGCACCCTATTACCTATTCTGTCTATCAATAAATAATTCCACTTGGCTGTTGCAGGGGATATAATTAACCGCCACAGTTAGGAGTATATCCAGTACAACTATAGCCTCTGAGCAGCAGTTCAGTACTTTGGTGAAGGACACTCTGACAGAAGTAAATGAAGTGCAGGCTGCTTCCTCTCCTCAGATTTTCTCATCATCATCCAGGGATTTAAAGTGACGACCTTCAAGCATCTCCCCCAGCTTTTCAAGTACTGCCACCTCAAAGTTAGTGGTGCCATTGACTAATCTCTTCACTTAGTTATGGGTGCTGATGGTGCGTAACAAGCCTCTTTCAGTATTGTGTTTGGTTGAAAAAACAATTAATGTGGAATGCCATTACCCATGTGACAAAGGCCCGTTTGGAAAAATCTTTCTTAGCCATGTGTATGAGTGTGTGTTTTCTGTGTGTACGTGTTTGTACATGTACATGAGTGCTGACACACGCCAACCAGCTTTCACTTTCAGAAGCAAAGCCACTCAGTGTCACAGTTGACTTGTTCCACATAATTCCCAATTTCTACCAAATTTCAGCTTCTGTCCACAGAGTGAATCCGCTGTATGTCACTCCAGTTTCAAGGAGCTTTTCTGCAATCATGACTCTCATTAGCTGCTCAATTGAACTTCTGTTTTGAGTAAAATCAGCTATTCAGCTGACATAAAATGTGTTCTCTCACTTATGCCTAAAGTGCAGGCTCAATGGACTAAAAAAGCATTATCTTTAAAATGAAAAGGGAAAAGTCCTCTCTGCTTAGTAAGTTTTTCTCTATTCAGACAGACAATGACATAGAGCATGTGAACCCTGTAACAAAAACAATTATTATTCTTTAGTCTCGTCCGGAAAAGTGGTGAATCTCATTTAAATATATATATATATTCTGCAGAACAGATAAATGGCCAACCATCACAAGCAGCCAGTTTAAAATTAAGATTTACTAGCCAGAGGAGATTCATGCGTCTTGAGCTCACTAATTTGGTTAGACACTGATGTGTAAATTTAACCATTAAAGTTTACGTGACTGTGAAAAATAGTCTATGTAGCCTTGCAAAACAAAGCTTCAACTACAGACTTCACTATGAGAGTTATATTCCAAAAACTGAGTAGTAGTGAGTGACATGGTATCTAATCGACAGAATCTCCCTTGAGAGTTACTTTCACAATCCAAACAGCTCAGAGGGCCTGTAACATACAGACCACCAAGGAAAGGACTCAGCCAGTTGCAAATACTAGTAGAAAAGGCATCGTCTTATGAGCCAATTTATGAATAGTATTATAATGTACTTTTGAATTATACAACATAGAGAGCCTGGTGTATAGTAAGTAATGATAGTCAATGTGGTAATGATCTTCCCACAGTTATCTATAGATGGTGGATGAGATATGTAAATCACCAGGAAAAAAAGACATATCTTATACATTAGAAACAATAACAGCTTTACCAGGTAAAAATCCTGAATCCACACCAGATGCAATACATCTGTGTTATATAAAAGCCATCCATCCAAACCCTGTATATCGAAAGCAAGACAGTGACAAAAAAGGAGACAGAGTATGGGAGTATTGCATGTGTAATAGCATTTATGAGTTGTTACATACACAAGGACCCAATTTAACAAATTAAATTACCAGGAAAAAACATTGGCTTACATTATGATATAACTGAACACATATGGAGCAACAAGAAACATCTATCAGCGACAGTCATGCCATGTTTCTGTTTGTAAAATTTTGTTTTGTGTGAATCTCCTAAAATATTATTACACTGAATGTGAAAAAAAATACACCATGCAACACTTAAAGGTGGGCTTAAAAAGGCTTGAAAAATGGTTTTCATTGTGGATTGGACTTTACCATGTTCATGCTGCATCAAGGGCTCATCCATATTAATGAAACACAAGATAGACTGAATCCACTGTGATGTACTAAGTGGTTAGATGGCTGGCTCTGTTTGTGTGTATGAATGAATGGTGGAGGGTTGTGTGTTTTAGTGTGTATAGCAGTCTTGTGTCTATGTATGTGTTGCTGTTTTGTGTGTGTACAAACAGAGGCTTTGGGAATTTACTGCAAGTGAACTAAGTTCACTGGACAGTCACAAAGCCTTTAAAAAATGACAGATTACAGACAGCATATAATAAGCATGGTGTCATGGGCTACATTCCATTCAGTTAAACACTCCCAAAAAACTCCAGGACACAGGTGATTCACTTCCATGAAGTTTACTGGGAATCTTGTGAAACTGTAACAGTACAATGAGACATCCACATCACACAGTATCAACATAAGCAGCATCGCTTAGCTAACGTAGCTGTGAAGCTCAGAAAATGAAGCACAATCGAGCTAGCAGCAATGAAACATAAGCTAACTTAGCCTAGCGTAAACTAATTAGCGTCTTAGCCATCACAACATTCTTAGAAACTTAAAAATAAGTGATAACTTAATATTACACAATAAAAAATACTTACAGACGTTGCCTTAGCAAAGAGGGTGAATGAAGAGCTATCAACTGAGAAGCTAGGAGGGCTCACACATGTCTGTAGCAGATGACCGCATGGCAGTTTTCTTTTAGTATCCCAGCATGCACTGGTCCTAGGTTGCCACGGTTACACAAATAAACAAACTATACTGAACTGGTTAAACAGAGTGACGAACAGATTTTCTAGGAGCACAACACTCCCCGCTTGGGGTCTTTAAAGAGCCCACATTAATGAGCAGAATCAGTCTTTGGAGAGAGAAGCAGAACTACTTCTGTTATAGGTCTAGAGAAAGTCTTTCTGCTTCCGTTCTTGACGACTTCCACTACAACTTTTCGGACTAATCCATCTTCTCCTCTAAAGGTTTTGGAGATGATGCCCATAGGCCATTGATTTCTCTTCGCCTGATTTTCTTTCAAGAGAACTATGTCTCCTTCTTGAAGGTTCGGCCGTTTCCCTTGCCACTTGTGTCGAAGCTGTAATGTCTTGAGGTATTCGTGTTTCCACCTGCTCCAAAACATGTCCGCTAGGCGCTGAACTTGCTTCCACTCCTCTCTGAAGAGATCCGCTTCCCCAAAGCTGTCTGACGGAGGAGGAGGTACAGAGCCTGTCTTGAGGGTCAGAAGCATCGCCGGGGTGAGGATGAGAGGTGAATCCGGATCCGATGACACTGGGATGAGCGGTCTAGCGTTCATGATTGCGGTTACCTCGGCCATAAGTGTGGTCAGGACTTCATGTGTCAAGTGAGACTTCCTCTGCTCAAGTAGCATGCAATCCAAAATACGGCGGGCAATGCCGATCATTCGCTCCCATGCGCCACCCATATGAGACGCATGGGGCGGGTTAAACACCCAGGTGCAACTCTGTGAGTCCAGGTATTTTTCAACACTGTTAAATCCTGGATTTGTCTTGTCCAACTCCAGTTCGCGGGAGGCGCCGATGAAGTTAGTTCCGCAGTCAGAACGAATCTGCTTTGCAGGGCCCCTGACTGCAAAGAACCTCCTCAAAGCGTTGATAAAGCTGCTGGAACTCATTGCTTCGATCACCTCTATGTGAACTGCCCTTGAGCACATACACGTGAACATCACAGCCCATCGTTTAGAGTTGGAGACTCCTCCTCTTGTGCGGCGTGAGACGATGTCCCATGGTCCAAAGATGTCGACACCTACGTAGGTGAAAGGAGGTGCTACTTGTAGCCGTTCTGCTGGCAAGGCTGCCATTTGTTGATATTCGGTTTTTCCCCTCAGCTTTCTACAAATGATACATTTGTGAAGCAGACTACTGATACAACGTTTAGCTCCCACCAGCCAGAACCCTGCTGCTCGAATGGCACCTTCGGTCAGATGTCTTCCTTGATGTTTGACTGCTTCGTGATAGTGAGACACAATCAGGGTTGCGAGATGATGCCGACCAGGAATGATGATGGGGTGAGTCTCGTTTGTGCTCAGACCTGACTGTTCAATCCTGCCTCCTACCCTAAGAAGTTGATCTTGGTCCAGTGTAGGGTGCAATTTCCACAGTCTGCTGGAAGATGGAATGTTGGATCCCGAGTTTATATACTTCAACTCCTCTGTGTAGCACTCTTTCTGGACACTCCTCAGAATGCACACTTTGGCTCTCAGCAATTCATCCTCCGTAGGACGACAGATGTGCCACCCTTGACACCCATTTTGAGTGGAGTGGGTGAAGGAGCGAGCTACATGGATGAGGTGCGCTATGGCTGTGAGAAGAGTGCTGAACTTGGAGAAACGTTCAAAGCGTCGTGGGTGTACCACATCTCCGGTGACATGTGTGAGACTTGTCGTTATGTGAGGACGCACTTCAGAGTCGGTGTCAGGGTCAATAAGGTTGTAAGTCTCTTGGAGCTCAGATGAATGCAAAGATGTATCACGGAGAAAGGCTGGTCCTTTGAGCCATGTTGTGCTGCTAAGCAAGGCTGGTGTCACAGTTCTTGACCCAATGTCGGCTGGGTTGAGATGTGTTGGGACGTACTTCCACTGGCCGGGACAAGGTGATTGATGGATTCGTTGGATTCTGTTGTGTACATAGACATAGAATCTCCTCGACTGGTTGTGGATGTACCCCAATACAACTTTGCTATCTGTGTAATAGGTGATGTTGTCGAATGTCGTGTCCATCTCTGCGACTACCATTTCGGCAATCTCAACCGCAAGGACAGCAGCGCAGAGCTCAAGTCTCGGAATAGTTAAGCCAGGCTGAGGGGCCAACTTTGCCTTCCCGAAGACAAACCCAATCTCAGTCTGTTCTTGGAGGTTTGTCACCTTGATGTAGGCCGCAGCTGCTATGGCTTTGACTGATGCGTCAGCAAAGACACAGAGTTCTCTTTTTAGTGCGCCTGCGGTAGAGAAGGAAGTGTAAGGACGTGGTATCTGGAGCCCCTCTAAGTCTTGGAGTGACCGTTTCCATCTAGTCCACTCAAACTCCATGTCTTTAGGGAGAGGTGAGTCCCAGTCCTCTGCTTGCATGGTGAGTTCCCTAAGTATCAGTCTTCCATGAACCGTGATGGGTGCAAGGAACCCTAGAGGATCGTAGAGGCTATTCACGGTTGAGAGTACCCCTCTGCGGGTAAATGGCTTCTGGTCCTCTTCGATTTGAAACATGAAGGTGTCTGAACGCATGTTCCAAAACAGTCCAAGACTACGTTGGATGGGCAGATCATCAACGAAGAGATCTAAGCTGTTGACATCCTTGGAGCTGTCCTCGGATGGGAATGCTTCAATGACTGCAGGTCGATTTGAAGCAATTTTATGTAGCCTGAGATTAGAAGCCGCAAGCATCTTCTGCGCACGGCCGAGTACGCTGATGGCTTCTTCCTCTGTGCCGAAGGACTTCAAAGCGTCATCAACATAGAAGTCGCGGTCGATGAATCTTCTTGCATCGCTGCCATAGTCGGCCTCTGCTTCCTTAGCTGCTCGTCGCAAACCATACACTGCAACGGCAGGTGAAGGACTGTTCCCAAAAAGGTGAACCCGCATTCTGTAGTCCACAATGTCGGAGGTAGGGTCGTTGTTCCTATACCACAGGAAGCGAAGAAAATCACGGTGGTCCTCCTTCACAACAAAGCAATGGAACATGTGCTCGATGTCCGCAGTGATCGCCACCTGTTCCTTCCTGAACCTCATAAGAACACCTAGCAGGCTATTATTAAGGTCAGGGCCGGTGAGCAAAACATCATTGAGCGACACTCCTTCACATGACGCACTACTGTCGAAGACCACACGGATCTTATCCGGCTTCCTAGGATGATACACACCGAACAAGGGCAGGTACCAACACTCTCGTCCAGGCTGCATTGGCGGGGCAATTTCTGCGTGTGCCTTGTTGAGCATATTGTCCATAAACTCTAAGAAATCAGCTTTCATCTGTGGTCGTTTTTCCAACGAGCGCTGGAGTGAGACAAGACGGTCGAAAGCCTGTTTCCTGTTGTTAGGCAGCCGCTGCCTTGGCGACCGAAAGGGCAAAGGTGCAACCCAACTGTTAGAGCTGTCCTTGTAGCACTCAGCTTCCATTATCCTCAGAAACTCTAAATCTTCCATGGATGGAGCGAGTCTGTGGTCGTCTGGTGTACGCGCGAAGATAGTTTGCCCCAAATGATCACCAATGAGTGTCATTGAGCCGTACGATGAGGTTGGTGTTGGATGGTACTGGTGTTTAGGTGCTTGATCAAATACCTCTTTCACTCTGATCCGGTTATTGCATGGCTGGAGATGACTCGCACGACCATTCTCTAGGATGGCTGTTTTGAAACTTCTCACCTCCAGTGACCTGTGAGCACCTCCAAGACACACATCGCCAACGATGACCCATCCTAGGTCGAGCCTTTGAGCAAATGGTGCGTCTCCTGGGCCGCTTATCTGCTCTCGGACCTTGTGCACCCGCAAGATGTCTCTGCCCAGCAGGAGGAGTATCTTGGCGTCTGGATCCAGAGGTGGAATCTTGTCTGCAATGTGCTTCAGGTGGGCGTGATGGTAAGCGGCATCCGGTGTAGGAATCTCAGCACGGATGTTAGGGATTTGGTTGCACTCGAGGAGTGTAGGCAGAGGAATGCTTACTTTCTTGTCCACTGACTCCACAGTGTAACCACTAGCTCTTCTCCCCGCTGTCTCTGTACGTCCCGCACAGGTCTTGAGTGTGTATGAGTAGGAGCCTCCGAAGATCTCGAAACCCTCAAAAAACTCTGATCGTGCCAGGGAACGATTACTCTGCTCGTCCAGTATGGCGTACATTCTCTTGGACTCCTCTCTCCGTCCATTTGGGAACACGCTGACAAGGCAGATCTTAGCACATGCTCTGGCGCTCAGGCCTTCCCCACATACTTGTGTGCATGTCGACTTGACCTCCTGGTTGTCCGCTTTGTCCTCCTCCCCGCCATCCTCTGAAGTGGAAGGGGACGTCTTAGATTTCCAGGTAGGCGGGTAGGGGTGAAGTGCTGTCATATGAGTGGTACTCTCACACTCCATACATTTTATCTCGGCAGTGCAGTCCTTTGCTAGATGTTCCGTGGAGGAGCAACAGCGAAAGCAGATGTAATGTTCTTTTAAAAGCTGTTTGCGATCATCTATGGTCTTCTCACGGAAGCCTCTACATTTCCTCAAAGGGTGAGGCTTTTTGTGTAGGGGACAATGTTTATTTGGGTCGAGTCGTTCCCTATTTTCTCTAGGCTCAGATTTAGCAGTTCCTGAGACCTGCGTCTTATGAACATATACAGATGTCTTTGCAGGCCTCTCCCACTTACTCTTTCTCTCTGCTGACGCTTGCGTGAAGAGATTAAAGCTCGGGTCTGTACGAGCCCATGCCTCTAAGGAGATGAAGTCTACCAACACGGAAAAAGGTGGGAAGCTGACAAAATGTTCTTGTTTGTATTTTGTCCCTAAGTAAAGCCACTTTTCTTGCATGTTGAATGGGAGTTTCTCAATGATAGGCCTAATTCCTCTGGAGGTATCCAGGTACGACAAACCTGCGAGGTAGCCATCTTCCTTGGCAGCTTGTAGCTCTGACAACAGGTCAGCTAGATCCCTGAGTCTCTGAGGATCCTTTGCTGTGACCTTTGGAAAGTTTTCTAGTTTGTTGAACAGAGCCTGTTCGACGGCCTCTGGTGAGCCGTATATTTTGTCTAGGCGATCCCATGCCATGTGCAGTCCAGTAGCTGGATTCCTAATGTTGACTGTTTTTATTCTTCTTACTTGTTCTGCTGATTCTTTTCCCAGATACTTGATAAGGAGGTCAAATTCTTCAGCAGCAGACAGACCTAGATCAGCGATAGCATTCTGGAACGATGTTTTCCAGGCCCAATAGTTCATCGGCTGGTCGTCGTATGTGGTGAGACCTGAAGTCACCAGGCGGTTGCGAGCAAGGTATTTGATGAGGTCTTCGGTGGTTGTAGAATGGTCATGGCTAGCTCCATAAGGCGTCCTGGGAACAGGCGGGTACGGAGGAGAGGAGAAATCCTGTTTGAAGTTATGTTGTGGACGTGTTCCACTAAGCTGAGGAGCTGGAGAGGAGTAGAGAGGTTGATTGAAGCTCTGTTGTGGCGACGCCCCACTGGTTTGGGGGGCCTGAGGGGCTTGGTGTGGCATAGTGGCAGCGGAAGCAGTAGCTTGATTGGTAGTGAGTGGGTGGGATGTTGGAGTAATAACACTGACAAGTTGAGGGTGGTCGCTCTCTCTTTCGGCAGATAAACCCTTGCTGTTTAGGCTTGCTTGTTCCGACACGAAGGCAGCGACGCGCTGGTCCTTGACAGATTGGGGGACCAGGCTGTTAACTTCACTGCGCACTTCAAAGCCCATGTCTTGTAAACCGGCCACCAGTGTATTTGCCTCTGCTATGGCAGCATCCTTTTCTTTTTCAGCATTTAATGCGTCAAGATTGGCTTGAATGCGTGCCTGCTCCACTTTAAGTTCAATTTCTCTTTGCGAATGTGCTGCTCTAGCTTGCGCTGCTTCAGCTTTTGCCTTTGCCATGGCTACGGCCATGCTAATCTTTGAGCTGGACGAGGTACCAGATGAGCGACTGCTCCTTGAGCGTATGGTCTCGGACTGGTTATCTCCATTTCCTTTATCACTGTTGCTACGTTGTGACATTATGGCTCACCGCATTATCAGGAGAAAGAAGCTAACGTGAAGCTGTCTGGAGCTGTAGAGTAGTGACTTATCGCTTGATAATTAGTAGCTTCGTGAGATGACAATCCTTGCGTCCCTTGTTAGCTGTATTGCCGTCTTTTCACTGTCATGGGCTACATTCCATTCAGTTAAACACTCCCAAAAAACTCCAGGACACAGGTGATTCACTTCCATGAAGTTTACTGGGAATCTTGTGAAACTGTAACAGTACAATGAGACATCCACATCACACAGTATCAACATAAGCAGCATCAGCTAGCTAACGTAGCTGTGAAGCTCAGAAAATGAAGCACAATCGAGCTAGCAGCAATGAAACATAAGCTAACTTAGCCTAGCGTAAACTAATTAGCGTCTTAGCCATCACAACATTCTTAGAAACTCAAAAATAAGTGATAACTTAATATTACACAATAAAAAATACTTACAGACGTTGCCTTAGCAAAGAGGGTGAATGAAGAGCTATCAACTGAGAAGCTAGGAGGGCTCACACATGTCTGTAGCAGATGACCGCATGGCAGTTTTCTTTTAGTTTCCCAGCATGCACTGGTCCTAGGTTGCCACGGTTACACAAATAAACAAACTATACTGAACTGGTTAAACAGAGTGACGAACAGATTTTCTAGGAGCACAACACATGGAATAAATTATCAAGATGAACTCAAGTACTAAAACCTGTTTTTGGCACTCCTGTATATGGGAATACAGAGATATTGTAGATCATCGCCTCTAATCCTATGTGTTGGACAATATCAGCTTGGTGTAGTTTCTTTCTTTCCTGCCAGTGAAACACTATTTTATGTTTGAAGGGCAGGCAGTTATTTCATCTTTTAGCTTGTGACAGCTACATTTGAGCTTTAAATCATTGGTGGGGGTGTCAATATTGTTTTGGGGCTGTATTCCTTGAACAGGGGAAATATCTTGCTGCTAAATATGTACTACCTACCATATATACTGCAGAAAGATTTCTTGCAGTGTGCGAGCAAAACCCCTCATTGTTTCATTACCAGTATTTTCACTGCCAAATGGAACCATGAGGATATGGAGTGGGCGAATCCAGTTGCTTGCAAACTGAGCACATATTTTAGCCACAACACTTACAAGACCTCCTCTTCAGCTCCTTCAAGCCTCACGTCTTTCCAGAGTAAATAAACTAAGAACCTGGACTGTATAAGCCCTTTTAGTAGTAGTGTTGACAGACAGTGCTGAGTAATGTGATAACCAAACGACCTCATTATACACTCATCCCCCCACAGTTGATTCACTGACAGATTCGTCTTGGAACAGCCTATGCAAAACCAGACGATACTGTCAAAACAATGTCCTCACTGCAGTAGTACGGTTCAGTCATTAGCCCTTGGCAGTTCCAACTGTCAGTCTCAGTTGCTCAACAATCCCACAAGATGGGAGGATGCAGTTTAGTTTAAGTATAGTTGGTGGGGATCTCAACTTTTAGACAAAAAATCTGCTTTAGATGAATTCATGATTTTATGTTAAACATGTTAAGTTTCCATTTGAACCAAAAGTTAAGGATTTGTGATTAAAACGCACACATGAGTAGGAATATGTGTATGTGGAACATATCTATACGGATAAGAGTTCAAATTTGACATCTCTCTGTCAGTAACTAACTGTGTTACATCCAAGTGGCAACCTCCAGGGCTGCAAAATGAAGCCAACGCAGAAGTGCTAACAAGAACAGTTCCTTGAATGGGTCAATTAAGGCTGGCTCCAAAAGCAGCCCCATAGACCCCAATTTTAAAATGTCCAACTTTATAGAAGAAGGGTTCAATAGCTAATTTCCCCATTCATGACAACTGTGCATGGGTAGTTGTTTTTTTCCGTTTTTTTTACATAATGCGCCTGTCTATAAACACTACCTTTCTGTAGCCTGAAGGCTCAATATGCAGTTTCTGAACATATTCCATGCAATGAAGATGGGTGAATTCATGCGCTCTAATCGCAATATAATATGATCAGTTTGCTATTACACTCTGAGCAGGCATTGCTCAAAGCAAAATCTGGGTCTATTGGGCTGATAAGGAGCATATTCAGGTATCAAGTGAGAAAGGCAGAGGGAGCAGCAGAAACTCAAAGAGTGAGTGAACTAAAAAAAGAAAAGAGAAAAAAGAAAGCAACAACATTCCAGCACAGTGTTTGGTATTGTGCAAGCTCTGGGAGAGTTGTTGCAGTCTAGCCTGGGAAAGAGCCAATGCAGGTCTCTGGGGAGACCGACCCGCTCGCCTAAAGACAAACACCAACAAAGTGGCAGAGCAGACACAGCCAGATGTGTGGGAGTGCATTATAAACACAAAGCAACACAGATTTATAGATACACACACAAAATACTGCAAAAGGATCAAATACAGAGTATCATTCTGAATATCAATAAAATGACTCCAACTCAAAATGAAATTAAGTATGCAATATCAATGTCTTAAAACCTCTGCTCTGCATTTTCTTTTCTTTTTTACATGTGCTTTTCATAGTATGTCCATTGTACGTAATATAATACATACTGTAGCTCCACAATTATTTTTAAACCTGTTAAAACTAGTGTTACTGCTCATTTTAGAGCAGAGCATCATGTTAGACCTGCCTTGTGAAACGTAAATATTACACTATTATCTATAGTGGCCTTATAGTAACTTTACGTGACAACTAAAGAGATATTCTACTTGCCTGATTGAATACAACGAAAATCCACAATCCACAAATCTTGCATGGAATATGAAATTAGACATTGCACCAATCAATCAGTTTTGGACTGATGTTGCCAGTTTTCAGCTTATTTGGCCATACCGGTATGTCAGATTTTCTGCCATCATTAAACATTACACACGTGCTTTGCTGGACGAAGAATTACGTCATTCGCAGAGAGGCATAGACAGTAACCTAAGGTGACCATATGTCCTCTTTTTCCCGGATATGTCCTCTTTTTGGGACCTAAAAAAATGCATCGGGCCGGGACTGCCAAAACGTGGTAGGTGTGGAAGTTCTCAACCGTGATTGAAGAAGACACTCACAATTTACACCTGCAGAGAAAGAGATGCTAACTTGTTTTACGTTGGTATATGGTATATTGTGTATATACAACAATATTTCACAAGCACAGAGCAGGTAAAGCAATAGTAAACACAGCTTGGTAATTAACAAAAAAAAACCCTGCATTGTATTGAATGGCCAGCAGGGGGGCAACTCTTCTGGACTCTCTTCCGTTATTAGCCCTGTTTAAATGACAGCGTGAATTACAGCTGCACCTAGCTAAGCAAGCTAGCTAGCTTCGTACACGGCCATTAGCTCAACTGTCTCGTGCAAATATGGCCACGTCCGGAGCCGCTGGTTGCAAAAACTCAACATGGCGGCGGACTATCAGCCAAACCGAGGCTTCAAAACCACAGTCCACAAACCAATGGGTGACGTCACGATGACTATGTCCATTTCTTATATAAAGTCTATGGTCTGAAGGGAAAAGCAAGGTGAGCAGCTTAAAGTAGTTTGTGGTTTAACACTAAAGTGAGGTGGAGAATTAAGATAAGAAACATCATAGGCTACTAGAAATAGAGTAATAATGTATTCTTTCAAATAAAAATACAGTACAAACACAGGCCTACTACCCCACCACAGTAACACTGTCATTCTGTGGGAAACACTGTTATTCTGCAGTTCTTTTTCAGTTAGATTTTATTTCTACAAAAGCTCTGTCGCAACAGCCTAACCTGGAGCACTTTTTATTTTGTGATGTGTCAGAGTGAGAGAAGATCCTGTAACCTGCTGCAGTTTGGGGAAGATTAAAGTTATTTAATAGTCACTGTTTTATTATGAACATGAGGTTGAATGGATCCCGGTCAGAAAAGCCAATGCAAATGGGGATCCTAATAAACAATTAATTTTCCAATAAAGAAGAGATACAAAAATTGTTGTGTATGCTGTCAATTATAGTTTTTAGAAATAAAGAAAATCGGAATCGGCCAAAAAATTTGAATAGGCAGGTCAGACCATTAAAATAAAAATGTTAATCGGAATCTGACAGAAAAAAAAGCAATCAGTGCATCTATATATAAAATAATTGGATTTCTATATAAATGAAAGACAATAACTGATGTCAATGAACATGTTCCACTGACCATAAATTTAAGTCTGCTTTTAAAGAGCTACCTGACTTCTTACATAACTTCTATCTGATCAAATTGTTCCCTGTACTCCAGGAAAGTCACAGTGTGTGCTGCCTCAGTGTTCACAAAGTCCTTCTCACTGGCGCAGGTAAAAATGTGCAACATGACACCATCACAGATAAGAGACTTGGCTCTGTACTTTTTAGCTTTTCGAAAGCCATTTGTGTAGGGGAAAAACATCTGTCTAAAGCCAAGTGCAAATTCAATGTTATGGTAGGTATTTTTCCCTTTAGAACACTATTCTAGAAATCCCCAGTGGTAGCAAAACTATAGACAGCAAAAAAAAAGTCTTTCACATAAACCGCAAAAGAAACGGGAGGAGGGTGGTAACAGATCTGAAGTCTGCTGAGTGAAGCCCACGGGCGTTTTGCTTGCCCTGGTCAAACATGAGCCACGCTTCTTTGGGCATGTTTAATGACTTATCACATGCAACACAAGGCTGGAAAGGCAGAAGAGGACGTCTGAAACATGTCAACGCTGTGTCAATGTGCTGGTCGTGGGAAAAGGAGGAACAGCGCATTTTTCATCTACAGTAAAAGCATGCACACTGAAACATTCAAACCTTGAATTACTTGCACACAACTGCAGTAGCAGGTAGACACGAATGCGCACTCCAGCTGCAGGGATATAAATAACAAGCATGTCATCATTTTTATTCTGTTAAAATTTTACTCCTTTCTTTTTCTCTCACCCACACTGTCACACCAACACACACATATATGCTCATTCACTCTCACTTTCACTCACTCCCACTCCCCACGCTCTGTTGTAAAACTGACACAGGGATTAGGGGCTGGTTGGTGATGACTGTGGAGAGCTCATGAAGGTTTTCTCACCCCTGACTAAAATCCTCCCTGCTTCCAATGACTCTACCTCATGGAACAAAAGTACAGAAACCAGAAGAATAAATACACTTGAGATTTGTTGTTTTTTTAATCCTAAATGTGTTTGTCCTATTTATTTGTTTAGCTGTTTTAACCAGATCTTAAAAGTCTAACCATGAACAGGCTGAATTTTAGCTTTTGCTAGACGTCCTATATCCGTCAAATCTATGTATCTATATGGTGCCTGTTAAAAACTTACAACTAATAGTAAAAATAAAGTTTCTGTGACAAAGATACAAAGATATCTTAACAGTTACAGTATTTCATAATAGTAGTAATATGCACAGTAAGAGCTCACATACATGTACATATAATACTTACTCTTTACACTCCTATCTTCTCACTAGCCAAATCCAGGCTTTAATTAGTCATTCTGGAGTACAGATGTGAGAAACAGAATATAGGCAGAATATATAGGAAGCTACAAAAGACAGAAACAGCCCCAAGACAAAACGGAAGCTGCTTGAGAAACTCGTCCTACTTTCTTAGAAGAACAATCGCCTGTTTCTGCTACAGTGCTCGACTCTAGGAGAAATAAGAAGGGGGTAACAGATTTGATAACAGTTCCCAATTACCACGAATAAAAAGACACAGTGTTTTCATGAATGTAGAAATACTCTTCCTTTTCCCATGGTGGTGTTGGACTGTGTTAGGCTGACAGTAATGGAGGACAGGCTTATTTCACTAATGATTTAACCATAGCTTTGTCTGTTTCTCTGCCTGATAAATGTGCTCTCTGGAGAATGGTTATGCTAATCCAAAAATCTGGCCCCAGTTTGGAAAACATTCACAGCTGTCTAGCGTTATGCAAAATCAAGTGGTTTATTCCAAAATGTGACTTTGACTAAAAAAAAAAAAAACAATATGGGAAGGTAAATAAAATCATTGTGCTCCATAAGGGGTTTTAGTTTTATATTTCGAAGATTAACTTCACAAGTGAAGTTGTGCCAAGTTGGCATGACTTTACTTGACAGTACAGGGTCCAAGCTGAAAAATGATCAACTCAATATAACATATAACAGTAGCGATGGCAGAACCACAACAGCTGTAATAACAGGCTTTAGTGCTGCAAAACACAGAAGACCTTTTGGGAAGGGTCACACAAGAGGAGACCATACAAGAAGCTTGCTTGTAGTTAGCAAAAACATTAAAGTAGAAATTATAATAACAACAGCAAAACCCTGACCAGTCCATCATTGTTTACAGTATTTTCTAGCAACTAGTTTTAGACTGAAGGTTATGCAGTGTGGCACAAAAAATGACTGCTGGCATCAAGAGCTTGGAAATCAATACCACATCATCCAATTACATTGAACACAACACCTTCTTCCTCTTAACTGCCAAGTGCAAAACAAACCAACGGCAGCAGAAACTAATGGATACTGGAGAATGCAGAGACAGCGGGAGAGATCGCGAATGCCATCCCACGTCAGACTCTTCCTGGGGATATGCAAAGGGGGCGATGGCAAGCAGTTGCTTGTGGGTAAAAAGCTTTGAAAGAGAGAGCCTATACATGCTTTGTGAAGCAGCTCACACAAGGAGCAGTACCTTTACCTTTCCCTGAACAAGCATTTAATCCACCACACTTCTTCCAACCAGCCCCAGACCATTTCAATTGATGCATGTGTATGGGTGTGTTGTGTGTGTGTGTGTGTGTGTGTGTGTGTGTGTGTGTGTGTGTAAAATCAAACCTGACTGGTCTCATAAAAAAAAAGATTTCAAAGGCAAGATTTCACACACTTCCTGGTTGTGAGGGTTTTTTGCTGCTCACTACATGTAATTTAGGCCCGGGGCACAAAACGGGTAAGGTCCCTATTGAAATTGAACAGATTTTTTACCTGCAAAGTAATCTTAATTTTGGGGGCCTTAACATACTCGAAAACTCACCAAACTTTGCACATAATTCAGATGCGGCGTAAAATTTTATATTATATTGTATTTTATGGGTTTCATGCATGGGCATGGCAAAATGGCTTGCTGGCGCCCCCTACAGTGAAGCCCCAGGCAAAGTTGCACCTCTGTGTACAAAATTTCTGTGGTACAGGCATCATGTCCAGACGCACAAAAAACCTTCTTGAAGCCATTGCTTAAACCAAACAGGAAGTCGGCCATTTTGGATTTAACTGTCATTTTTGGCGATTTACACACTTTGTACTTTAACAAACTCCTCCTAGGGATTTAGTCCGACCGACTTCAGATTCGTGCTTCGCAGTCTAAACCCATTGACGATTAAAAGTTGTGCAAACTGTGAGTTTTCATGGAACAGCATGCCAATGGCAAGTTAAACTCTTTGCGTTGACACAGAAGTTGGTGGAACTTCATGCTCACATCTGCACGTGCTTGATAACTTTCCCTAACATAACTACACGCCAATATTCATTTCTAGTTGTATCGCCAAGTGCTCTAGAGCGCCACAAAGGAGACACGGGAAGTGACGTATAACACCTTCATGCAGCATTCGAAGCGTGTAGCAAATTCACAGCTGCATCAGCAGAGCTCCAGAATGTGCAATGCGGCTGCCTCACACCCCAACGCGCTTCAAGTGCGAGGGCCCTCCCAACGCTGCTTGCAGCTTTAATATTGAAATTGTAATTTTTTACCTTGGGATGGTGGAAGGATGAAAAATATGTTGTTTCAGCATCAATATCGCAATGGACATAATGTAATCATTAGTCCCTCCAAGGACTCTCAACAATGACTCTCAACATACTACTACAACCATAGTGTTAGAGTGTATAAATTCAAGGTCATGATTTGAAGCACCAAAGAAAAGCAAATGTTACAGACAAAACTAAAGAGAAGATTGCTGTCTGGTGCTCCTTTGTAAAAGGTCAAGTACAGCACATGAAGTATCTATTGTTATTACACACACACACACACACACACACACACACACACACACACACACAAACACACAAACACCCAGCAACATCTGTGGAGGGAGCTGTGGAGACTGAACACATGCAAACAGAGCAGGACCCAAACCTGCTGAGACACAACAACACAGATGGCTGCTTTTTACCCAGCTGGCACAGAGACATATGGAAACAGAGATCATTAGCAAGATAATAGTGCATGACAATGTTAGCAAAGGTAAGCTGTCAACAAAATCTTCACAACAACTTTAAAGAAAGTTAACACGTTCAAATGAACATTTAGGCTAGAATTTAACAAAAAAATGTCTAAGAATTTAAAGCTAAAGTGAAATGTGAAAGGGGTCGATCATAATAGAAAAACCTTGAAAAAATTATCACTGAACTATGTAGTTCTCCTCAGCTCTGTATTTTAGTTTCTTACAGCTCATTGTTTTGGTTTTATGTCCCGCAACATTACAGTTTGATTCAGTCTCACTGCTCTTATGATTTAGTTCTGTTCTGATTTTGTGGTCAGTGCCCAGTGGCAGTTAAGAATCCATTTAAGCAATATTATACAAAAAATAATATACCAGTTCTGAAACTTCTATTATATATTATATCAAATATGGATTGTGTAAGTTGTTTTGAAATCATATACCAATAAAAAAACTGCAGTGCTTCTAACTGATATCAAAACCTGCCAGTCATTAAGTTGGGAACACAAGCATCATGCATACAATATTTATTTTGGAGAAAGCCAGTACTGCTATACTAATGCCAGAGTGTGCTAGAGCAGTGCAGAAAGAGGAATCTGCAGAATAATGAACACAGCATGAGAGACTAATCACAGCACGACTCCGGCCTATGGGGAGGAACCAGACTCTCTTGGCATCAACTTTTAGAGTGACAAAAATGTATCTTTGCATTTCAAAACAGTACCACAAATAACGTCATGGAGAGGCAGCTACTGCAAAAGGATAAATGTTGTATAAAGGGTTTGGTATGTCATTAAGTCGAGTGGGCATACTGCATAGACTGACTAAACAACCAAGAAAACCCTATGAGGACATGGCAAAAACACAGATGGACAAACACATCAACACACACACACACGCACACAATAGGAGTGAACTCACAGTGCAAGGAATCAAGCAGCAGCACTGGTAGCCATGCAGTCCCAGCTGGTGAAGCAGACACCACCTACTTCTGGAACCTGCAGATGAGAGGCAGAAACAGGGAGAGAAAGATAAACAGAATGCATGAGAGTGTGAGAGAAAGAATGAAGAGGGAGGTTGACAGAATGGGAAACAGGAACAGAGGAAAAGAAGAAGAAAGGGCATTTTGTTAGTTTTCCCTGACGCAGATCTCTTAACATCGCAAGTCATTGTTTTGGCCAGGCATTACAGAACAGACATTAGATTTATTGGTAGATTTAGCAGCAGGGAAATTCATCTAAAAAACAAAGACACTTTATTTTTATAGAGGTTAAGACACCAGTGGAGACAACTTGATACATATGAACTGAATGAACTTTACGCTTCAAGTGGCCCCTGTTCTTCTCTGACTTTAATAAATGTTTTTTATCTGTTTGGCATATGTGAAGTGGATGCAACAGAATAATATCTGCCGGTTGCAACGGGGATTAAATATATATTTTTAATGGAGTGAATGAAAAATGTATGTACTGCATATACAAACATGAGCAAACATAACGCATAACGTAGATGGGTTTTTTTTTACAGGGTTAACTATGGCAAGTAGCTTGGCCTGGAATGATGAGAATAACAGCTCAACAGAAGCAGCATCATTACACAAAAATCTGGTTTAGTGGTACATTTAGCACCAAGGGAACTTTATCTTCATCTTCTGTGCAGAGAAGATGTTGCATCAGAACCCAAACACACTACACAGATACAATGAAATGTTTATGTTTAGTTATTTGTGACCCTGGGTGGTTTGTGTTTTGAGCTGTCAGGCAGTCATGATTCTTATGGCACTATTTTAAATTATTTAAGCACACGGCGTGGGTGTACAGACTGGGTGTGCATCTACAAGCAGTGGTGAACATCGATAGGAGGGTTTAGTGACTAATAAATACACTCTTAGCCAGTCACATGACTTCTCTGATCGCACTGAAACAGCTGTGCAAACCACAGTGAAGCATGAAGACAAATGAAGAATAGTCTTCTCTTGGAAACCATATTGTTGTCCGGATAGTGCAGAGTGGCACAATGCGAACACACAGCTCCACAAATCTGTAGCCAAAGGCAGATGGTGTGTGTGTGTTTTTTTAAACAGTTATTTAGTGCAACAATGATAGACACAAATAATAAAAAATATTTTGATGAAGCAGTTTATATGAGGCATAAATCCATATTTTAATTTGTTACATCATAGCAGACAGTTGAGCACAACTCAAATCAGAGAGTGCAGATATATCAAAATATCTGGCGTTGCATCAGAAAGAGATGTGGTTCAAGACACATTTTTCCAACAACTTGCTTTACACTGCCTCATCTGAATGAACCTCCCACCTTTTGCACCTCTCCTTCTATTTATGCATTGGTTGCTCTGCATTGGGTGCAATACCACACATGGTGCCAAAGAGAGCATTAAGATCAGCTACAGTTGGATGCTGCAGCGTTATGCGTTGTGCCGCCACAAAAGTTATTGTTACCTTACTGTGTAGCAAAAATGGGGAGAAGAAAAGTAAAGAGTAGCCCTTTTCAACCTTGACAGGAAAGAAGGTGGGAGGTGAGGAGATAAATCAGACACACCTGTGAGCCAGGGGAAGGGAAAAACTAACAAAAGCAGCATGGTGGTGAACCAAAAGAGGAGAGTCACTAAAGGAGGAGATAACAAGCGGCTTAATCAAGTTTCCAGACATCTTCGCTCTAAAAGGAAAGAGAGATGTACTGTATATAAAAGCAAACAAAGATGCATTTGTTCCAAGAATTGGCTCGATTTCCTGAATTTCCTGGGCAACAAGGTGCTGCTGGAAATGAGCTGATCCCCTTGAGTGAAATTGGATGAATCATGTTCAGCTACCTCTTTGACCTGCTCGGATGCAGCTGTGAACTTTAACTGTCCATGTTGGTCCTACAAAAGTCAGGTCTCCTTTTCCTGGAACTTTCCAGGCTTCTGCTATTCTCCTGCCTCCGGTTAAGGTACCTAACCTTGCACCTTCCACAAACACACATCCATACTCACCCCTCTGTCACCTGAACTCAACTGAAATGAATGAATGATTCATTCTGAGCTGAAAGGAAATTCCAACTGTTTCCCCTTGAATGTACAAACACACAATCATGCATACACACAACTTACACATCTTCAGTGAAAGAGATCAGGAGTCGTTTTTTAATTTATGTAACTAACGGACAATTGTTTTTTCTTATCATGACTAAATTTTAAATGTGGTTTCTGTTGATTTAGTGGGATTTTATGAGTAAGGGTTTGAGTGGGGCGGCACGGTGGTGCAGTGGTTAGCACTGCTGCCTCACAGCAAGAAGGCTGTGGGTTCGAACCTTGGTCGGTCCAGGCCTTTCTGTGTAGAGTTTGCATGTTCTCCCCGTATCCACGTGGGTTCTCTCCGTCCAAAGACATGCGGACAAGGTTAATTGGTGACTCTAAATTGCCCTTAGGTGTGCGTGTGCCTGGTTGTTAGTCTATGTGTGGCCCTGCGATGGACTGGCGACCTGTCCAGAGTGTACCCTGCCTTTTGCCCAATGTCAGCTGGGATAGCCTTCAGCCCCCCGCGACCCTGTGCGCAGGATAAGCGGTTGCCGAAGGATGGACAGATGGATGGATGGATGGGTGTTAAATAGAGCCTGAGTGATTTTTAAGACCGATATCAATTTTGATATTAGAGGATTTTAAAATCCTATGTTCGATATATTAGTCGACATTCTTTTTATTCTCCTTTTCAAAAACATATAACATAAACAAATATTATCTGTAGTTATGAGACCTCAACAAGATAGCATGACATAATGCAGTTTAACTTATTTTATTGGTATAAATAGTACTTTGAACTAAAGTACAGATGACTACCTCAGCTGATTACTGACAAAATTAAGCAACGACAACACTCAATAACATGACTTGAAGGATCCATCTCTGTTTCTTTTTTAATTGTCATTTAGCAGCTGTTATAAAAACAGATACCAATTTATCAGCTATTAGCTCATATTGGCTCTGGTGTTAACCATTGAAATATGATTATTATTTGGTTTAAATACAACCAGCTTTAATTGATAAAACTGCATTAATACTCAGTGTTTCCTTTTATCTGGTATATGTTTGTAGTGAGGGTCACAAGCTATCTAAGTTATCTATCCAAATTGTTAATACTGATCATTTTAAAGTGACAGGTCAAGACTGAGATTACTCTCCTGTCTGGCACCCAACCTTTATTTTGGATATTTGGCAAACCTCCGCTACAACACAGAAGGCATAACTCACTGGGGTCACTCTGTGTCTCCTATGTGTGTATAATGCTCTACTGAGCAGCATGCAAACATCTATCGTGTTCTGGTATGCCATGTGCTGAAAATAAACTGGACAGTAACAGTTCTCCTAATCCAGTTGGTAGAACTGTGAATGGAGGACATATTTTCTGTCAGTGCATTTAAATTGCACAGCCCAATTGTAGTCCTCCTTTTGCTCCTTTAGGATCTGTTTGAGGTGCTGTATTTGGAGACAAAATTGGTGGCTCCATGTTGCTATGCAACCAAGGAAAACCTATGAAAACCAAATGCCAAACCATCCCCTTATGTTAGGGATCTATCTTAAAAACCTTTCTGCTTTAATTTATCTGAGGACAAAGCATCTTGTTCAGGGATAAAAATAGTCACAGTCATCTCAGGAGCCTGGGGGATTTTTATCATGCTATTTATTTGCTTTAGACTGGAAAAATTATCTGTCCAAATGGGAATGTGGAGAGAAAATTCTTTAAAATTGTGCAGTGAAAACATGTTACATTAGTACATTAGTGAACCCATATTATGAATAAATGCATTTCTGTTTCAAAAACATTGTTGTTCATTTGCAAGTAAGATTCCTCTCTATTTATTCTAGTACGGGACTTTAAAAATTCTGATCAACATTTCTGGCCAGGCTCAGGCAAAAGCCAATAACGGTTTAGGCTGCAGAATTGTGTGCCTGTTGGTTAGAAGGAAATTGATTTTTTTTTTAAAAACCTCAATCCTATTTCTGTATTTCTGGCCATCATTCCTTTGGATTATTATATTTTCTCACAACTTCATTGCTGAGATGCAAGATATGGTGACAGTGCTACAATGGTGTCCAGTAGGGTAAACAACATAGAAGCAAACATTTAATTTTATTATACTCACTTTGAAGAGATAACAAGGGCAAACGTTATGACCCAAACCTTTGTATAAGTCTAGGGCTGCAAGGATTATTTTCATCGTCAATTAACCTGTTGATTATTTTCCAGATTAATCGACTTGTTTGGTCTATAAATTTGTCAGAAAATGGTGAAAAACGTCAATAACTGTTGCCCAAAGCCCAAGATGACGTCCACAAATGTCGTGTTTTGTGCACAACAAGATATTCAGCCTACATTGATAGAGGAGTAAAGCAGCCAGACACAGTTCACATTTGAGAATCTAGAGTGAGAGAAATTTTACTTTTTTCTTACTCAAACAGATTAATCAATTATTGCCAATTAATCAAAATAATTGGCAATTAATGCAATAGTTGACAACTAATCGTTGCAGCTCTATTACACTGATCACCTATAAAATTATGTATGACCATCTGTCTAATATTGTGCATGTCCCCTTTTTGCCGCCGAAACAGCCTTGACCCAATGAGCCAATGAGACTCCACAAGATCAGTGAAGGTGTGTTGTGATATCTGGCATTAAGATGTTAGCAGCAGATCCTTTAAGTCCTGTAAGTTGCAAGGTAGGGCATCCATAGATAGACTTGATTGTCCAGCACATCCCACAGATGCTCAATTTGATGGACACTTCTTGAACTTGCTGTTCTGTTCCTCATAACATTCCCAAACCATTTTTGCTTTATGGCAGAGCAGATTATCCTGCTGAAAGAAGCCACTGGAATACCGTTTCCATGAAAGGGTGGACATGGTCTGCAACAATGCTTAACTAGGTGGTCCATGTCAAAGTAACATCCACATGAATGGCAGGACCCAAGGTTTTACAGCAGAATATGCCCAAATAAAACTGCCTCCGCCGGCTTGCCTTCTTCTCATAGCACATCCTGGTGCCATGTGTTCCCCAGGTGAACGACAAACACGCACCTGGTGAGTCGCTCAAATCTTTACTCTTGCCCATATTTCCTGTTTCTAACAAATGAACTTTGAGTTTAAAATGTTGACTTACTGCCTAATATCTACCACCCACTGACAGGAGCCATGATAACTAGATAATTAGTGTCCTTCACTTCACCTGTCAGTGGTCATAATGTTATGGCTGATCAGTGAAAGACTATTGGATTTTTCGAGTTAGTATCTGGTTTACCCTTTTCTACCAGCTCTGCTCATTGTGGAGGACAGAGAATTATATAATCATTGTTTTCAATGAATGATTTTTTGATCACTTGCGTGGTTTACCTTACTTGACTCTGTTCTAGTGATGCCCCTAGATGGCAGCAATTAACTTAACGAGTAAAATGCTAAAACTGTCAGAAAGGATGGATGAAACAACAAAACTAAGCCTCAGGTTGTGGTTCTGGTTAAGAACCCAGCTAAAAG
Source organism: Lepomis macrochirus (assembly GCA_024633595.2). Taxonomy (NCBI): domain Eukaryota; kingdom Metazoa; phylum Chordata; class Actinopteri; order Centrarchiformes; family Centrarchidae; genus Lepomis; species Lepomis macrochirus. The sequence goes on along the minus strand of JALXJV020000008.1, from coordinate 10,597,466 downwards.
TGGCCTAGTTGTGTGACAAGTGCCATGTAGAACAGCTAAAGGGTCAACAGGCTTGCCCCAGACAGTTAGGACTCATTTCTATAATAGAAAAAGCTCAGTAAGAGCATTTCTGAAGCTGAGGATGGTTCAGAGCAGGATTATAGACCCTATGCTCCAGTGATTTTTCAGTGTTATTTAAGTACAGAATAACACGTCTGTCCAGCACCACCCTCCCACACACTCCAAGAGCTATACACACCTGCGAGCTGCCCATTAAAAACACAGTTGACTGCTCTAGTTGACCTAAACAGGTCAGCTGGAGCACTTCCTAATTAAGAGGCTCAGTGGAAAAATAACTGATAAGAACTGAATACAGGTGTTTTTTTGGCAGTCATAAGCAGGGCCATCAAACCTTTAGTTTCAACCACTCTGTTGTGTGGGATTCCTCTTCAGACGATGCTACAGTATCGGTCCAATACTGTTTGTTTTGTACATTTCATCAGTCTTAAAAGTGTGGTGTTTGCAGGTAATATTGCACGTATGTCTCTGCCTCTGTGAACTTGACTGACCACAACCTCCCTCCTACCTAGTAAACAACAGCTGGTTTCAGTAGTCCACCTGTTACCTGTAAATTTCCTTCCACAGAACTCACAGCTCTAACATACTATTGGTGTGTCTTCTCTGAGCAGTGCTCTTCCTGGGCCACTGTGAGTGTGTGTTACTGTCTTGACACCGTAATAACAGTTTGAATTTTCAACTGGCACACTCTGCGGTAAACAGGCTTTTAATTGACTGTCTGAGTTTTTTCAAAGCATGACTGGGTGGCTTGAGAATAAATGTACTGCTATGGCTATTCAAGTTTCCTGCTGAGTCCTAGTGTTTAACTTTTCTTTGGTGTCATTTGAATGAATGAATGCATCAGAGGAACTGATATGTGTGTGTGTGTGTGTGTGTGTGTGTGTGTGTGTATGTGTGTGTGTGTATGTATATGTATATGTATATATGTATATATATATATATATATATATATATATATATGTATATATGTATATATAATAATTAGATTCAAGACCAGAAACACAGGAATCTAAATGAGTATATGTGTTTGGCGCAAACAATACTTTGGTTAGGTTAGGTTAAGTTAGTATGTGCCAGTAATTTAAACTAAATTGTCCATGACACCTTCTTGAAATCAGAATTAAGGTATAATGACTCTAGAACCCATCAATCACACACGGCTCTCAAGCAAAACAGACCGTGTCACCACATTCACTAAGGTAGGCAATGACTGCATGTGCTGTTTAGAGGTTGCTCTGTAAGGTATCTACACAATATAATGACAACTGTCCACTTGTCTGTATTTCTTAATAGTATTTCAGCAAAGCACAAAACAGCACTGAACTATAATTACAAAACTGCTATTTGTCTCTCCAGCTTTGACAGTCATCCTCCAATAAATTTAAGTGATTTTAACGCAAGCCTGTCTTAAGACTTAAGGCCTGTGTTTTTCTTAAATATGGTATGTTGGATACTGTGCAAGTCTGTGGTGGCATACAGAGACACACAGGAAGTTTTTACACAACAACAGGGCTCAGTGGAAGACCACAAACAAATCATCACTTAAACTCCTGAGCTTAGCTGCAAAGTCGATGCCACACAGACACAGATCCGTCCTACTGGCAGCTTCATGAACATGCACATACAGTCCACCCCAGTCATCAGAAAAGTTGTTATGCTTGGCCATCTAGCTCATCTTTACCTCTGCTTCCTGTCAGTCTGCTCTACCTTGTCTTTGTCTCCATAACAACCTCCAAACTCCACTCTCCAACTGACTCAGTGACAGGCTTTGTGCTGCTACTGGTGAGAGGGGCTCCACAGTGACAGCTACCACTGCTACTTCAGTTAAGAGACAGATAACACAGCAATAGACAGTAGCCTGCATGGAGAAACATTAGTTAACCAAATCTGAATTATTTTCATGTTTATATTTTTTTTAATTTTAGTTATGTTTAAATTAAGTGACAACTGCAGTGTCACAATGTGTCTTGGCAGAGGTTTTCAGTTGATTCATTTTGTTGCCTGCCCTCAGTTATCTCATGCAGGTAAAGGGCAATGAGGAAAGGTGTAGAAACATGCACCTTAGGATGAAAGTCTGACCCTGATTGTTTTATAGGTTGCAATAAAACATTTCAATACTAGAGAAAAAGACAGAAAAAACATGTCCCAAGTAAAAAGACACAAAGGTAACATGAGGCCAACTCCCACCACATAAAGTATTGAACTCAAATCAATATGGTAGTGTTTTTGACATCACCTATGACAGTTTTAAGGATTTTACCAGACCTTACTTATTCCTCCTTCAGGTAAGATGTGATAGCACCTGTGCTAACACAAAATGAAGTCAAGCCTGGGCATGTGAAAATAAGCACAATAACCCTCCAGAAAGAAATGAAAGAAGCTCCTTCCTCTGGCCTAGGCAAATCACTTTTACATCAACATCAAGTCTTTAATTCACCTGTACATCAACCTAACGATTTCAGGTTGAATCACTCTTGATGCACTGAGACAAGCTATGTGAATGGACTAAAATCAAGACCGAATTGACTCAAAACTACAACTCTGCAGTGACAAATATTTGTTCTTGTTTTCAATCGAGTCAAACACAGATCATCAAACACACATTCTTTGTGCTCAGGCTTAAAATCATTAGCTAACACGCAGATATGTGCATGTATTGTGTCTTCCTGCTTGGAGCTGATTGGAAAGACATGTGTTGGAGGACGGGTGGGATTATCCAATACATAAACAAAAATAGTCACAGACAAGCCACAAATCAAGTTGTATTAACTTGACTGTACTCCAAGCACTGCTGAGCGTGTACTTTTTTCCTTCATATCTGAGTAAAAGAGAAAAGGGTTACCAAATCAATCAGTCCCAATCTCAGTCTCAGTGTGCATTTCTCTTTCTTTCACTTGCAGGTTCCATTCTAACAATCAGTTGAAATGTATTTTATTATGGCTGGAATTTATGTCCAGACAGTGAAGGATTGTGTTGAAAATGCAAAGAGGAGAGTCGGGGTGCAAACAAAAGTCCCTGTATGCTAGATAACCCTCTTTTAAGCATTACCTCCACAGATATTAAATATTCACAAGGAAGAGAAAAAGAAGCACAGGCTACTACAGTACCATATAAAAGATTAGAACTGAACAGGAAAACTAAACATAAACATTAATCTTTTTCTCAGAAAGGTTAAGTTACATGAACAGATAAAAAGTAGTTTTTTAATATGCTCAAACACAAGTATTTTCAAGAGGTGACACACACCCATTGTTGTCCCAAAGCACTACACTGTGACTAAGAAAGCTGCAGCTACTCCAGTGTATAAAGAGTTGTCATTAACATGTGAGCCAGCTTGTCCAAAGCCACACAGCCTTCTTAATTAGAGGGTGTCCGTCAGCTCTGAACACTTGACACTCGAGACAGGAGATGATAATAATGATACATAGACTGGCATGTGACTCCCTCTCCTCCGCTTCTCCCTGTCTTCACTTCATCCTATCTGTCCCATATGCACAGGCTTTTTCTCTGTGGATCTCTTAAGTCCTGTGTGATCATCCTGTCTATCTTTGCCTCTGAGCCTGTCAGTATGCTAGCAAGCCTCTGCCATGCTGGGCAGACAGCAACAGTTGTTTGAGCCTTGAAAAGCAGGAAGAGGAGGGAGGTGAAGAATAAAGAAAGCAAACAAAAAAACAAAAAAAAACATGGCTAGCTACTTACAAAGCAGTGCAGTGTATCCGATCAGTGGCCAGGCTGACAAATGGGGGAAGTGAGCCACATGACAAGCTTAGTCGATATGGAGCTGGTGGATGAATGAGAGACAGAGGGAGGAAGAGCTTGAGCGCTCTGTTAGGAGGGAGGGAGAAAGTGAGAATGGCTCATGATGAGGGAGCCAAAACATTTTAGAACAGAAACAGAGGAAAGGTGAGTGGTAGGAAAAAGAAGGGTAAGAATATAATTCACTTGGCTTCTTAAATTTAAAAGAAGAGAAGATAAAAGAAATAGTAAAACCTGAAGGGGAAAGTAAGAAAAGAGGGTGAGTGACTGAAGAAATAGATCTGGAATTTCCCCTCTCTTTAGCAGTACTCGTTGTCTTCAGTCCCCATGTGTGACTAGCTCACCAAAACAGTCACGTCATCCAGACCCATTAAGAACTTCACATGGTGAACGGGGAAAGGAAAAAAAGGGGGAGAAGAAATGAGAGAATGAGGTTGAGCTGAATCCTCCAGTGGGACTGAATTCCCAGAGAGACCTATCAGTTTCATGATGCCTCTTAACGATACATGTTGTAGGTAGGGCGGGTCGTCCCATAGATATGGACCTTAGCAAAGGTAACCATCAGCCTGCTAAGTACAAATTTAGTAGATGTTTCAGTAGCATTATGTTTTTGTAAAGTGAGTGAGTCTTGACAGAGAAAGTGATCTCTTCTACCTTAAAAAAACTATCAAAGTACAAGGTATGAACCGGTGAAGCAAACCAGAAGCCAGAAAGGCAGGATTTTTGTTTTTCTGGGGATTTGCCAAATGTCAGTGTTTTAGCATGCATTACACTCCTTGGGTCTACTATTACACCCCCTGGCTGTAGAACTAGGTGAAATGTTTAAACAGGTCTGGTCAATGGGCTATAAAGAGACAAAAAAAAAACACAACTGTAAAGAAAACTATAGGCCTATGTGATTCATCAGTTTATATCTCCTTGATTAATGCTAACATCACAGAGGTTGGGCTACAGCTGTGTCCAAGGTTTTAGAGAAACTATTAAAAAGCATCCTGCTATGACATGCCAAACTATTTGCTGTGAAAAAAAAATCAGCTCTACAGAGGATTGCCAACTTTCCCATATATAGATTAAAAAAAACTTACAATGGTTAACATGGCATTGTTGTTATTCAAAGTCAAAATTTAACTTATTTCCTTGCAAAGCTTTAGCCTTCAGTACATTAGCCTCTTGGCCTTGTCCATTTCTTCACAGTTCAGGAATGACTTACTGTATGGCTGTCATACATGCTTTTATTAAAAACTTAAGTTCTAGGTCGAGAAAAGTAATTATGAAATCAATTCCTTCAGGCTAAGTGAAACCGCTTTGACAACTTATTAGACTGATAACTTCTGTCTACAAGCAAGAAACACAAAATGGCTACCAAATTGGCAGACAGTTAAGATATAATACTTTCACAGCAAGGGAAACATGCCCATTGGTATACCATCTCCTTCACAAAATTTGTTGAAAATTGTCTGTGTTAATCACGTCGTATCAGGGTTTGCTGCAAAAGATACTGTACTTTGAAAGGACATAAGTGAATCTCAACAAAACAAATAGATCAGATTATTCTGCTGCACTATGAGCCTCAAGCATATCTTTTCTAGTGTGAATGACATCTATGTAAAGGCAACCCGTGGCATTTACCCAGCCCAACTTAAACAAAACCAAGTTTCCACATTGCCTAATTTCCATGGCTGCCTCCACGGCTACTCACTTTTGCTAGACTTATAAGATATTTGTTAAAATTAGGTGGGCACTGTGAGTGACTGTTTTACAACCAAACCAAGTCTAAGGCATTCTCAATGAAGGCTTCTCAGGTTTGCAGCTTTTCTAATGATGAAGACAAAGACAGTTGATGACTACAAGCTTTTTCCAGAGTTTAGTCTCAGTAGCACAGCAGTAATAAGTTAGTTTAAGGAGACCATTTCCTATTGACAACAAAGGTGTGTGTATGCAGATGTTGCAGCGCAGTTGGCAGATCATGTGGTGAAGTCAATGCGGCCCCATCATCTGTGCTGTCATCTGGACCATATGTTTTCTACACTTAGGGGCCAGGGTCCATATTCAGAATAAAAACAGGGCACTGGGGGTGGAATTAGTCCAAGGACCCACAAGGGCATTCGTTGTAGAGAGAGAAAAAAGCTGGTAGGGCAGTTCATTAAAAAGCAAGAGTGCAGCATTAACTGTGGCCACTTTTACGATGGCCTTCAACATAAGTGAAAATTCAATGAAATATGCACTTTATGGCAAGTAATTCATCATCTCATCATAATGCAATAAAAATAAAAAAGACAAGAAAATAAAAACCGACACAGAGCAAAAGGAGGAAACCAAGAAAAACTCCAACTTGCCACTTCTTAGGCCATTCATTTCTAAGGATAATCTCTGGGAAATGGTGTGAAGAACTGGAAAGAGGAAGAAAAGGATAAAGTCAGGGACGAGAAGCCAGTGGATAAAAGTAAAGTAAGGGGGGATGGGATGAAGTCAAGCCAGAAATTTGCCAGTAATTAGCCCTCTGAATGTCCTCATGAAAAACAGATAACTGATACAAGCAGGTGTTTCCTGGGAGATGGATTAAAATAATACTGAAAGCCTTGGTAGCTTTTGTGGTTGCTGATGCTCCTCTGTCTCGGGGGATCAGATTAAGCTTAGTTCCACGAAAATATTAGTGATCTGATCACTCCATGTGACTGTGGGACACGGTGATGATATTTTACTTTGATTAAAGATGAATTCTATACTCCAGATACATAAACACATGGGTTACACTGCACTGAAGTCCGTTTGGGCTATTGCAGAAACATGGTGGCGCAACATGGTGTCTTCCATGTAAGGGGAACTGCGGTGTATGTAGATAGAAATGGCTCATTCTAAAGGTAATAAAAACATAACTTTATACACCACTGAAAACATAGTTAGAGTCTGTTTAATATATTGCATTTTTGTCAATACATCCTCCTAAATATTACACATTGGACCTTTAAATCCCATGAGTCAACTATTACAAACAGCTTGTGACAACACTTAATGTCAGATGTCTTCCAAGAAAAATGCCTGTGGTTAGACACCATTAGGTATGACCAATTTGCCATTAAGGTTTACTGCCTTTTTTCTGTTAATGTGAGCTGCGTGTTGGTAGGCAAGGTGCTACTCCGTGCATAAATAAATATCGCTCTCCTGTTTGCAGTCGAGAACACACAGACACACACACACACACAATTCAATCATCACCTAACAGATATCATCCTCATCTATCCCTCAGTTCCATCAGAGACTGAGACAATCCTTCACTCCCATTTTTATTTTCCCAACACCTAGAGACAGGGACAATAACAGGATCATCCATTCCTCTGTCCTTTACTATCAGCTGCCCTACTTGGAGGTGGGAGGTCTTTGTCACTGTAATGACTTCCTTTTACATGTTGTCTCTGGGATTTGAGTCTTGACCCATTCTTCTTTCACAATGGTGATTTACCTAGAGTTATAAATACATCAGATTTCTAACTGAGCTCTTGGATCTCAGAAGTCTATTTTGACCACTATTATTAAAGCAGAAATAAGAGTAGGTTATCAATAAATGACTTCAATGACCAATGAATTAAGGGGGAAAGAGGGGATGACGGTGGGTTTATACATATTGGGGTTGATGGCTTTCACCTCAACCCCCTACTACATTGACTGTGTCTCTAAAGCTATGCCATAACCTTTTGACACAAAACTACAAACCCAGCTTAAGAGTATGAAAGTAGCAAGGGCAGAAGCTCAAAATAACTCATATTTATTTCTGACACTGCAGAGTCAGAAATTTCCACTGAAAATTCACAGGTTCCACAATCCAATGAGTTGTGAGACGCAGTTACAAATTACTGTGTCCTTATGCATTACAGTCCAGTCAGTCAACACTGCTGCTGACTTTCTCACTGGAGAAAAACACCTTCAAATGTCCAGGTATGAATGATGTAGCTCTTAATTATGCTTTACTCATTCTTTTAAGTTCTTCCTGCATCAACTAATTAGTATTCAGATTCTTTGTGGAAACTTACAGACCTTTTAGCTTTTCGATCATAAACGACATAAACAACAGTCCAGTACGAGCTCTAGTAGATTCTATGGAGAAATGTAAGAATGTCATAGTAATTTATCTCCAACCCCAGAGGAGGACGACGAAGACACAGTTGAGCTCCTTGGCTTGCTTTCGCCCCCAGCCAATATTTTCCTTTTTCGACCTTGCCAGCAGACCACTAGGGGTATTGATTCCAGTTCTGTTCTGAGCCCATCCAGAGCAACTCTAGATAAGGAACCAGTCCAGGAGGAAAATGTTTTCCAACAGCAAAGGACAGCAGGGATGAGATAAGGCAGTTAGAATTCATCATAAATACATCAAAATCAATGATATAGAGGGTGATAGTGAATGTTGCATTCAATTATCAAGTAACACTCCATTTTTCTTTCAAAAGTTTAAGCAAAAAAAAACAAAATAGGTTTCAAATTCAACTACTGTCTATCCAGGGAAGAATTGTTGTCCTTTGGCATATGCTGACAGTTTGAGATGAAGCCTTGAGGCCATTCTCTGCTTTTTCCTATTTAGTGGAAATGTCTGGGAAGGACAACATAGGGTTGTTGATACTCCCACACCACAAAGTGTTCCAAGTCTTTCTCTCCCCCTCTCTCTAAATGCCACTATCAGTGCATAGCATTCTGGTGCTTTTTCAATCTACCCTCCTTCCTCAGCTGCATGGCAAAAAATTATTAACAGGATCAAAGCATATGAAAGGGCCTCTGCGTCAGTGAGGTTGAGCTTGGGGAGCTGGGTGACTGAAAGTGATAAGGGCAAATGCACTGAATTGTTTTTTGCACTCTATATGCAGCACTGGAATATCTGAGCTCTGCAATTATTACTGGTGAAATTGAGAAAACTGTAAAAATTATTCTAAGGTAAATCGATTTCTGTTGGTGCCTTTATGAAATCAAAGTTGTTTTCAAGATTTTTGCATTTGCAACTATTTTAAACTTTGAAGAAGTTGACGTCTTTGACTAAGAAGAATCCCTTAGGTATGTCAAATCCCTGGTACATCACAGTGTAAATTTAAATATATTAGAGAGGCTATATAAAAGTGAGGGAAAAATTGAAACAGCAGCAGTGTATCCTGTGGAAATGTACTTCCTCAAGCAAAACTATTATCTGTAACCAGCTTAGTATATGTGCCACTGTTTATCTCTGCCCAATATCAGATTGTCGTCTATGAATGGACAGTTAGATGCATATCACTGTGTATATTTAATGCTTAAAGAACACTGGCTTAGTTGTTAATATGCTCCACCAGCCCAGTTGGACTAGCACAACTTGGCAGTGGATGTGAAAGCTTTCAGACAGTTCATGAATGCGATGCACACTGGTGCGCATTTCCTGTAAGTGGTCAGCATGGACTCTTATGTGCTTATGAGCCTAGGGTCTTGCAATCAAGCTAAAAGGTTGTTGACATTCAAAACCACTGTCTAGTGGCCACATACATCAGCATGACAAGATGCAGTTCATTCAGTAGATGACTTGTTTATTAAAAAAACATGGGAAGAATGATGAAATGTGTTCCAGGATAACATTTTAGAGTGGCACTTGGAGAGGCTTTGATTCAATCACCGACTGTGCCCTTATTCGCATGTCAAGTAGGACAAGACAGTATCTAAGCAAGGTTTCAGAGGTGTGATTGAACACTCCTGCATTCCTTAAGGAGATGACAAAACCCCTTGGAGACACCGCTTTAAGCACTTTATTTTACACACACAAAAGCAGTGCCCTGTGCTTGACATTTTCAACATAAAGCCTGATTTTCCTTTTGTAAGCAAGTTGCCCTATAATTGTTACTGTGCCTAAAAACACACCCTGACTGCATTGTAAATTTCAGGAAGACCTGGTCAAAATCAGGAAACTCTGAAATAACAATAAACATCATTATTTAAGTATAACTTGACATGTTATTATGATTGTTCTTTATTAAACTTTAACAGCCATCTGATACATCATTCCTCAGGCTGCCTAAACATACACTGTTACGGTTTGTTTAGACTGAATGCAAAGCAAAAATTGTAAATGTCGTATTTGCAAGTGGATGGAAAGATGTGAATGGCTGCAGACTAAGGTAAAATGTGTCCAACTGAGGTAAAAATGTATTAAGCTGTGCAAAGATTCTGCTTTTCAGAGTTGAGTGTACAGAGGGAACAAAAGGAGGTCGTCTAGAGCAAAGCAACAGAAGCAAATGAGATCCTGGTAAGACTGAAATTGTAACAAATAAATTCAAGTGTCTTCTTAAAAAAATAGGAAAAAAGCAGGGGTGCAACAGTTGTAATATTAGCATGCTTGAAAACCGTCTGGTGAGAGCCTTGTTTGTTGTTGAGAGAGGTGTTCTTGTAAATAAATAGTTATTGAATTGTCTTATTGAATTCAATTGAATTGTCTGACTATAGTACCAACAAGTTAAGTATGTCACTTAACTTACAGTCTCATTTTGTTGTCTTATTTATGTTTTTTCTTCAATTGTTTATAACAATGCCACTGCAATAACAATGTAATCTAAAGCTATTCATGCAAGAAATTATCTGCTGACAAGATACATATGGGGAAATGTAATTTATTTTCTTCTCCTGAACAAGAGCTTTTATTTCATGTACATACACCATTATACAACATTTACAAAGTAATTTAAATTTAAATCACTGTGCTTTTATTTCTTAAAAGCACGGCAATGATTTAAAATAAATATTTAACATGGCGATATGATCCATATGACTATAATGAATAGTCACAATGACAAAAATCGTAGAATCCCTCCCACCTCAACAACGACAGATCAGCCGTGACACATTCCACTGAGCGAGAGGAAGGCATCATGTCATGAAATATTCAGGAGATAAAGATATTTGATAGCCTAAACCGAGTAGAGAACATAAATTGGTGAGAGCGATGGAATGGTGCAATCTGTGACCATAAAATACTGAATCATAGTTTAAGTATGCACACATGTGGAAAGGCTCAGAAAGTCCTTATCTAATAGGGCAACCATGTATGTCTCCCCTATGAGAAAACAAGGGGACTCCAAGGGTCCAGTGAAAGTTGAAAGAGATCAAGGGAGAGAAATTATGCATGTTGTGCACCCTGTTTTCACGCTCCCTTCTGTTCAAAAGCATCTCTCTTTGAAGATTCTTAATTCATTAATGTTCGTGGTGATTAAAACCTGCTTTCACATGGTGGTATTATGTGAAAAATTTAAATTTAGATTTTTTCTTTTGACGGGGGACAGGTTTTACAACAGATGCCTGCTCAACTATCGACCAACTGTCAGCCATCACCGATGGACGATGGCACTGCCTTTCAGCCCAACCCCATCATGAAATGAATGTCGGCATTCCATGATACAGAAAGATCAAGAGGATGCAAAGTAAGAGTCCTAATTGAATGTGACGCGCCAGTGACACAATCAGTTCGATTGCATTTGTTTTTATTAGAACGTCCTAATTGACTGCAAGCAACGTGGAACGCCACTTTGAGCGGAACTTTTGTTGGACACTGTTTCTATCTGATCCGAGTCTGTCGTGAGGTGCATGGACGAGAAACACTTCATTCTTGAGTTTCATTCATTCAGAGCTTCCAATGTGACGCCAGTCAAATGCTCGCATTCAGTTAGGATGACTATGAGACCAACAAGAGGAGATATGGTGGCAAGCAAAGTGCATTGCCACAGTAGTGGGAGAGCCCTTAGGAACCGTCACCTTAGGAACAAATGTGGTATACTTCCACATTTGGCCAGAGGAATACCATTTACTTATCACTCAAAGTTTTAATGTAAACTCAGAGAGTATTTTCAAGAGAGCCAGCGATTGCTTTTAATTAGGAAGCTGAGGGGATTTAGGGTCAGTCAACACATACTTGAGATGGCATATAGGTGCCTGGTAGAAAGCATCTTACATTTTAATATAGCAGCTTGGTGTGGCAACCTGAATGTGAAAGACAAAAACAAGCTTTCCAAAATTTAATTTAATTCAATATTGTAGGGAAGGCGATTGGTTGTTTATGGCACAACTGTGGTTGTATGTTGATGGTGGTACACTGTCATACTCTTAACTGTGTGTATTTTTAACATCATGGTGTCACTGTTGCATATCTGTTTGGAGGAGTCGAAGACAAATTTCCACTAAGGTGGACAGTAAAGTCTAATAATAATAATAATAATAATAATAATAATAATAATAATAATAAATCAATTACATTAAATTAAATTATACTTATCACAGTGTGCTTGCCACCCCCCTGCTATCCTTGTCACCCCATCAAGCACATAACACTAAGCATACCACCAGAGGCAGGGGCAGAAAGTCGAAGTCAGCCTTCCTGACCTTCCCCCAAGCATACAGTAAATAATATCTACTGGATTACAATGAGATGGAGAACCTTTGTCCAGTGTCACAGTGATGTTTTTCATCCACACATCCATCCATCCATCCATCTTCAGCCGCTTATCCGAGGTCGGGTCGCGGGGGCAGCAGCTCCAGCAGGGGACCCCAAACTTCCCTTTCCCGAGCCACATTAGCCAGCTCTGACTGGGGGATCCCGAGGCGTTCCCAGGCCAGCGTGGAGATATAATCTCTCCACCTTGTCCTGGGTCTTCCCCGAGGCCTCCTCCCAGCTGGACGTGCCTGGAACACCTCCCTAGGGAGGCGTCCAGGAGGCATCCTTACCAGATGCCCAAACCACCTCAACTGGCTCCTTTCAACGCAAAGGAGCAGCGGCTCTACTCTGAGCTCCTCGCGAATGGTCGAACTTCTCACCCTATCTCTAAGGGAGACACCAGCCACCCGCCTGAGGGAAACCCATTTCGCCGCTTGTACCCAGCGATCTCGTTCTTTCGGTCATGACCCAGCTTTCATGACCATAGGTGAGGGTAGGAACGAAAATTGACCGGTAGATCGAGAGCTTTGCCTTACGGCTCAGCTCTCTTTCGTTACAACGGTACGGTAAAGCGAAGTGCAATACCGCCTCGCTGCTCGATTCTCCGGTCAATCTCCTGCTCCAATCTCCCTCACTCGTGAACAAGACCCCGAGGTACTTGAACTCCTTCACTTGGGGCAAGGACTCATTCCCTACCTGGAGTTGGCACTCCATCGGTTTCCTGCTGAGAACCATGGCCACAGATTTAGAGGTGCTAATCCTCATCCCAGCCGCCGCACTCTGCTGCGAACCGATCCAGGGAGAGCTGAAGGCTACGGACCGATGATGCCATCAGGACCACATCATCCGCAAAAGCAGTGACGAGATCCCAAGCCCACCGAACCGCAGCCCTCCTCGCCACGGCTACGCCTCGATATCCTGTCCATGAATATCACAAACAGGATTGGTGACAAAGCGCAGCCCTGGCGAAGGCCAACCCCACCTGGAACGAGTCCGACTTACTGCCGAGTACTCGGACACAGCTCTGCTTTGGATGTACAAGGATTGGATAGCCCTAAGAAGGGCCCCTCACCCCATACTCTCCGCAGCACCTCCCACAGTATCTCCCCGAGGGACCCGGTCGTATGCCTTCTCCAGATCCACAAAACACATGTAGACTGGATGGGCATACTCCCAAGCCCACTCCAGGATCCTTGTGAGAGTAAAGAGCTGGTCAGTTGTTCCACGCACCAGGACGTAAAACCGCGATTGTTCCTCTTCGATCTGTGGTTCGACAATCGGCCGAACCCTCCGCTCCAGCACCCTGGCGTAGACTTTACCGGGAGGCTGAGAAGTGTGATACCCTGTAATTGGCACACACTCTCTGGTCCCCTTTTAAACAGGGGAACCACCACCCCAGTCCACCACTCCTTGGGCACTGTACCGACTTCCACGCTAATGTTGAAGAGACGTGTCATCCATGACAGCCCCTCCACACCCAAAGCTTTTAGCATCTCTGGGCGGATCTCATCAATCCCCGGGCTTTGCCACTGTGGAGTTGTTTGACTACCTCAGTGACCTCCTCCAGGGAAATTGACAAGAAACCCCCATCAGCCTCCAGCTCTGCCTCTACTAGAGAGGGCGTGTCAGTCGGATTTAGGAGTTCCTCAAAGTGTTCCCTCCACCGCCCAATTACCTCCTCAGTTGAGGTCAACAGGGTCCCATCCTTACTGTACACAGCTTGGACGGTTCCCCGCTTCCCTCCTGAGATGGCGGACAGTTCTCCAGAAACACTTTGGTGCCGAACCGAAAGTCCTTCTCCATGTCTTCTCCGAACTTCTCCCACACCCGCTGCTTTGCTTCTGCCACCGCAGTGGCTGCAGTCCTTCGGGCCTGTCGGTACCTTGCAACCGCCTCGAGTCCTCCGAGACAACAAATCTCGAAGGCCTCCTTCTTCAGTCGGACGGCTTCCCTGACCACCGGTGTCCACCACGGTGTTCGAGGGTTACCGCCCTTGAGGCACCTAAGACCTTGAGACCACAGCTTTCCGCTGCAGCTTCAGCAATAGAGGCTTTGAACATTGCCCACTCATGTTCAATGTCCCCAACCTCCACAGGGATGCCAGAAAAGCTCCGACCGGAGGTTTGAGTTGAAGATCTCACGGACAGGGGCTTCCACCAGACGTTCCCAGTTCACCAAGCACTACCCGCTTGGGCTTACCAGGTCTGTCCAGAGTCTTCCCCACCCCTGACCCAACTTCACAACCAGATGGTGATCAGTTGACAGCTCCGCCCTCTCTTCACCCGAAAGTGTCCGAACATGCGGCCTCAAATCAGATGAAACGATTACAAAATCGATCATTGATTTTCGGCCTAGGGTGCTCTGGTACCATGTACACTTATGAGCATCCTTATGCTCGAACATGGTGTTTGTTATAGACAATCCATGACTAGCACAGAAGTCCAACAACAAACCCCCACTCAGGTTCAGATCAGGGGCCGCTCCTCCCAATCACGCCTTTCCAGGTAACTCCGTCGTTGCCCACATGTGCGTTGAAGTCACCCAGCAGAACTATGGAGTCCCCTACTGGAGCCCCATCCAGGACTCCATTCAGGGTCTCCAAGAAGGTCGAATACTCTGAACTGCTGTTTGGAGCATATGCACAAACAACAGTCAGAGTTTTCCCCAGCTACCAAGGCTGAGGGAGGCGCACTCTCTCGCTCACCGGAGTAAACTCCAACGTGAAGCGGCCAGCCGGGACTTGTGAGTATCCCCACACCCGCCTGGCGCCTCACACCTTGAGCAACTCCAGAAAAGAACAGAGTCCATCCCCTATCAAGGAGCACGGTTCCAGAGCCAAGACTGTGCGTGGAGGTCAGCCCCACCAGATCTAATTGGTAGCACTCCATCTCCCGCACAAGTTCTGGCTCCTTCCCCCACAGAGAGGTGACGTTCCACGTCCCCAGAGCCAGCCTCTGCCGCCCGGGTCTGGTCCGTCGAGGCCCCTGGCCTTCACCGCCACCCATGTGGCAGTGCACCCGACCCCTGCGGATCTTCCGATGGATGGTGGGTCCAAGGGATGTAGATTCATCCACACATTTGATTCTAAATTCACTTTCCAAGATACTGCATGATTACAATTTTAGTGTGAGGTCAAGTCTGTCATTCTTTTGCGGCATAAAGTGTCATTGAGATCGTACGAAAATGATCAGTGTAGGCTTTCATCAATTTGTGTTGGCTGTTTCAATTCATCTACAAAGAGATAGGTTACAACAGCGAAATGACATGATACAAAGGAGACAAACTGAAATCATTCAGTTATAGCAAGATTAATATTAGACTGTACATATACTGTGTTTAACATCAGACTTACAGAAATGTAGGAGAAATGTTAATGAAATGGAACACTAGCCTCATGTGCTATCATTATCAGTCCATGCCATGCTGCAGTTCTGATTCCTGCATACAGATCCAGATCTGTTCTGTAACCTGTTAACATCTTGTAAGGGCTGATTTAACAGGGCTTGATTCCTGTCACTTGTCCAATAACCTGTCAGCAATTTATCAGCTTTACACCAGTAAATGTTTTGTCATACATCACAATTCATTACTTCACTCCTTATTCCATCAAATAAATACATTTTCTAAATGGAATATGTTTTGCATAATCAACAAACACTATGAAATAGCGAGGTCAGACTTTACAATATTTTACACATAAACAGACTGGCAGAGTTCCATTTCTCACAACCTAGCAATAATTATAACACCACCTGCCCCCACAAGTCAGAAACATTTAGTGTGATCTTTTCCACTTGTAGCAGCTATGTCTGTTTGAAATAAAAAAAATACAGACAGCCTAGTTTTCAATATATCCCAATTATAAATATTGTAACATGTCAAAAGTGCCATTTTATGCCACTAGTGATACTGTCAACTACAAATATATAGAGACTACATAAACAGTGCTTGACAACACCAACACTTGGAATGAAAATGTATCAAATAATGTGTTTTTCCCAAATAAAAAGGGATACAAGGAGACATTTACAAGCAAAATTATTTAATTTATTTGAATACAAAAAGTACACTACGTTTTACATTTTTCTGCTTAAAACTGTATTTATTTAATAGTGATGTAATTATTTCTACTAAACTTCTTTAAACTGTATAAAATGGTATGAACGGATCCATAATAAAGTTGTTCTTCTTAATTCTAAATGCCAAAAAAAGTATCATCTATGTATGTATGTATGTATGTATGTATGTATGTATATTAATGACTAGTTCTGTTTTTTGAACATTTGAGCCCATTCACACAAAACCAGCAACGGTGTATTTTTTGTTGACCGCACTGGAATTCATAGTTTTGATCATTGTGATTATTTTGAATATACGTTTTGCACGTTAAATTTTCATCAATAAAAGTTACGGACTACGAATTAAGTTAATTATTATAATTATTTGTGCAGCAAGTAGGACAAACAGCCCCACAAGGCTAAGCCAACTAAGCCTCTCAGCAGCTAATTTGTTTTGTCGCTCCACCGTCCACAGTCTGGAAGCTGCAGCAGCAGTGTTTAATACTGTGCTTAAGCTAACGCATTAATCAAATCATATGATTATAAAATATTTATATATTAAATATTTTAAATACTAATAGTGATAAACTACTCTGTTGGCTTTTACTTTTGCGACGTTATGATGGCCCGCTGACGATCAGCTCAATCAACCCTTTTGTTAAAAGAAAAAAAAAAGAAAAAAAGACAGAGGCTTCTTGGACTGAATTTTGTAATCGTCTACATTTTATACACCCATGTGTCCAAAATACATTTTACAGTTCACACACATCTATGTTTGATAACAAATACATTCACATGCTACATGCTATTAATGACATTTCCCATGCATGATACTACTATGAGTTTTTCCTTATAGTTAAATTATTTTTAGGACTATTGAGTAGACGGCAGAGGGTATATGCACAATGCTAAACTGCCAGCAACAGCTATAACATATAATTTGTAATAACAAAGCTCTTAAAAGCGGTGTTCATTATAATTTATTCTATAGGTTCAATATTCTGTGGGTTCAATAAGCCACTGGTGACTTGCTGTCACATAAAAACATAAGCAGAGTTGCCTGTGCTTCTTGAGAAGACAAAGCTGTACTCAGAGTACTGCTCTGCACAAAACATCCTTAAAACACACTTGCCTTTTGCTAGACATATCTACACATACAGTACTTGCTTTGAGAGATCACCTCATTGCAAACTTCTTTTCTATGCATCATGTCCTCTTTATGTTTAGAACTGTCTTTATATGAAGATTTTCCATTTCCCACAGAGTTTCTCATTTCTTGCACGTTAGTTGAGCACTCTGTTCTTCTGCAAGTAAATATTTCGAAGAAATATCTGGCAGTGCATTCAGAGGAATTTAATACTCTTTCTGAATCAACTTTCATGACAAGGGCACATTTTAGAGAGAAATGAATACCCAAAGCAAAAACAATGAGTTCCAATCAACAATAAATCGGAGAAGTGAACAGAGGAAGTGGGAGTGACAGGAAAGATAGAAGAGGGTCGTGATTTTTAAGTACAGAAGATTGCTATGCTCTGCATAGCCTACTCATGTTGGTTTCCTGGTCTCTGAGGACCTGTCTTAGACTAAATACGTGATAAGAACCTGTGAATGACTATCAGAGAAAGAGAGACAGACACAAGACGGAGACAAAGAGGCAGAAGAGATGCAAAGACATTGGGGGAATACAAAAAAGGCAAAAGTGGGAAAGAAGACACTCTCTCTTCCATCTTTTGTCTGCAAAATAGATTACTTGATGTATGCTATCAAGGCAGAGAGAAAGGGGAAATATGATGAACAACACATCATTTAAAAACAAGACAATGAAAATAATTTCCTGGCCTATAAGCTAGCATTAGTCTTGGGCAGTATCTATTTTTTCATACCTTCCTGACATTATATCGATACACAGTATAAAAATAAATTTTAAAAAAAACAATGTAAAAGCTGAACAGCTGGTGATTGAAGTAATTGTAACAAGTGTGGTACTGTCTAGCCTGTGTCTAATACACATAGTGGAGCATGGGTTAAATTTTGTCAATGAACTAAGGCAGCAGCTAAAGCTCCTGTGTGTGTATTATTTACAAACTACTGGAAAAGTGAAGGAGGTTATTACGTTGTTGCGTTAAAGACAACATAATAATTTTCTGTAATTGCTAAAACTGTATGTACTTCTAATGTACTGTATTTATTTCAGCCCTATTTCCTTTTCCCTAAGTGGTTATCCCACTTCTCTGGCCACCAATGTCAATAAGAATTTGTTCTTAATGACTTGCCTGTAAAAATAAAGAATAAAAAAAAAGATGGCAATGGTGAAGTTTCACACGGCAATAACCCACCTAAGTGAAGGGGCTACACTATAATACATCAGCTCAATATGGCATCTCCATATCAGTTAAATAGAAGGAGGAGCATCAGTATTTTTGATGTTAATGAAAGTCATACCAACAGGGTTTCTTAAAACCCTAGTACACTGTTATACCTTGACACCATCCAAGCCTAGCCAGCATGATCAAAAGGGTGATATTTCAGAAACGAAACCCTTTTATAGGAATCATTTCAAAACTTAACATGTAAATGAAGCATTCTGTTGCGCTCGGGGATGTTTAAAGATCCACGGTAAATGGTCTGCACTTGTATAGCGCCTTCCTAGACTTTCTAACCACTCAAAGCTTTAACACTGAGTGTAAAGCTGATGAGCAGATGAGAAGAGGCTAAGGTGCTCACTGCTCATCACAAACAGAAAATGAACACATTCCAACACATTAACAATAGAAAATTGGGGTTCAGTATCTTGCCCAAGGATACGTCACTTTCGCCGGGGATCATATCACTGACATTTTGATTAGTGGATCTCCTGTATACCACCTGAGCCATAGCAGACATTCAAGTCTGAGTCTCTAGATATAGTATACAGGTGCTGGTCATTTAATTATAATATCATCAAAAAGTTGATTTATTTCAGTAATTCTATTCAAAAAATTAAACTTGTAATAATGTATATAATGTATACATTCATTACAGACAGACTGATATATTTCAAATGTTTATTTCATTTAATTGTGTTGATTAAAACTGACAACTAATCCCAAATCCCAAATTCACAGAGAGCTCTGTGAACAGCCAGCCTCTTTAGCAATGACCTTTTGTGTCTTGCCCTCCTTGTGCAAGGTGTAAATGGTCGTCTTTTGGACAGCTGTCAAGTCAGCAGTCTTCCCCATGATTGTGTAGCCTACAGACCTAGACTGAGAGACCATTTAGGTAGGTGCAGGTGTTTTGAGTTAATTAGCTGATTAGAGTGTGGCACCAGGTGTCTTCATTATTGAACCTTTTCACAATATTCTAATTTTCTGATACTAATTTTGGGGGTTTCATCAGTTGTCAGTTATAATCATCAACATTAAAAGGAATGAACACTTGAAATATATCAGTCTGTGTGGAATGACGGTATACATTATACAAGTTTACACAGAAAAGTGCAGGTGTTTAGACTCATTTTGTATGCCAAAGGATCTATGTATTTCATGCAGGTGCCATATGTTTCATTGAAAAGGGAAATACACCAAAAAGTGATAAGTTTGCAGGTCTGAGTTCCAGCCTATAGAAATAGATTTCTAAATAATCACTGCTATCACCTTGAATTCTGGAGAGAATGTCAGAAAGCTGGGTCTGCCTTAGACATTCAAATAGTAACAGATAGTTTCTCCATAAGTGGGACAGTGAAAGACAGGTAATGGGAAAAAAATGGTCAGATTACATGTCATTACGTCACTTTCTTAGTTACTCTTATAACTAAGTATTTAACTGTCACATGGCTGTCTTCAAGCAGAGTACTTTGATCCTCATGATGAGTACTATAGATGTCACGACTGAGTCATCACAAAAGCGCAGCATGACATCAAAATCCATCAGCGCTGCTCCCAATGCATAGAAATGAAGTCATTAAAACAGTGAGCAAAGGCAATCCCTGCTGCATTTTACAGCCTCATGTCGCTCAGTTCTATTTATAGGATGTCAGGCCAAAATTAGCCCTTTGAAGTGTAATTCATAATATTCACCAGATACCAAATAATGAGGGAAGTCGCTGGTAGCTACGCTGTGGATCACTATGAAAGCAGAACCGTTACTTTGAGCAATACTGTACTGTGAAAAATTAAACAATTTTTTGGATAATGGGGCTTACTAAAGACGAGTTTGTTAAGGAAGACACTTCCTAATCCCACATACATTTACATGTATGTGTTTGCCTGTCAAGCTGTAAGACAATCTAGCCAAGAATGGTATTAAGAAATGCTTCATGTTTCTATGTCATCTCATTCATCTCAAATATGAAAAGTAAACCAACAGTCAACTATAAGGAGGAAGAGAAACACATTTTCACACTAAAACAACACTCCAAAATTTACTATAGAGTGAGGTTGGTTGGTAAATTAAACTTTCATGTCATCAATGTCATACAGGAAGAAGACCGTAAGATTCCTTCAAGTTAATAAGTTAACTTAAACTTTTTAAATATAACTTAAATAAAACAGCTGCATACTCCAACTCAGCTGTGATATGATATTTTCTGTCAAGACCAGCTAGCTTAACTGTCAGTTCTGTTTCATTTTCAGCTCAGCGGGCAAAGGACAACAGTTAATAGTCTGGCACACAGTGCACTGGAGTATAAGAGCCAAAATATAGTCCTCCCAACACACTTTTCTTTTTAATAAATCATTCCGGATCTTTGAATTGTGACACCAAGATTCGGAATCGAACCAAAACGCATCCAAGATTACCAAAGATACCCATCCCTATTGTTCAGGTTTCCTATTATTGTGACCATGCACCCCTTATAAATCTGAAGCATTGCCTACTGGTCCCACAACTATAAATACGTAAAAACTTCAGTAGACATTACCGCTGGGCAACGATTAAAATTTTTAATACAGATCTATCGCCACATTTTCTGCGATTAAATACATAGTTATGCGCAAAACTGAATAATGAATTCTAGTAGTATATTGCACACTTTTAATTTAAACGTACTGCTCAAAATAGAAATAAGATGTGGTTTGCAAACACT
This sequence comes from Lepomis macrochirus, assembly GCA_024633595.2. Classification (NCBI taxonomy): domain Eukaryota; kingdom Metazoa; phylum Chordata; class Actinopteri; order Centrarchiformes; family Centrarchidae; genus Lepomis; species Lepomis macrochirus. The sequence goes on along the minus strand of JALXJV020000008.1, from coordinate 10,576,108 downwards.
TTAAACAAATAAGGCGCTTTTTACCAGCAGTATTCCCTTTACACAATAGCAATAAAACATTTCTTGTAAAATTCCTGCTGCCTCCCATCTCCCTTCTAAACATTAGCTACCCTCAAGGCAGTCGATGGACATAAAGTTGTTACTGTGATGTACAGACCGAGCTCAGTTAAAACTTTAAGGATGAAAGATACATTTGTTATAAATTTCTAACTAACCAAACTGTTGCTCCATTCTATGTTGCTAAACGGATAAGGGGATATACAGCTGAACCGAAGTCGCGTTTCCCGACTGAACTGAACACTGAAGTGTTTCAGCAGCGGCGCGTTTAACCTACACGTTGTTAATGTGTTGTTAATTTGTCATTTTATGTGCTTCAACTACGGATAACAGCTGTCTTTGAACCCGTTCCTTTCCGCTCTCTGCAGGCTAACGTTATATATCCACATGGAGCATTTCAGAATAAGAGCGTGCCTGTCGGATTTTGTTGACTTTTTCAGATTTTGCTTATGTGTTCAGTTATCCTTGATTTTTGTGCTTCTGCCATGGTTAAGTAGGCTACATAGTTAAATTGTTTCTTTTTTGTCTGTTTTAACTGTGTTAATTGTTTATCAGGAGTCTGCAAAGGTTGTTTTATTTTGGAAATTGACTGGATTCTCTACGCTGTTCTGTGTCTGATTTATTGTCTGGTTCATCTGCTTGTGCTGCTTGATGTGGCTTCAGTCAAAAACAGACTGGCAGTGAATATTGAACTTTAGTTAAACTTAGATTAAAAAAAATTGCAAATCAAATCGTAATCGCAATATCTGTCAGAAAAATCGCAATTAGATCCCCCCCCAATCATTTATCCCTAATTTGCAGGCTGGTCAACATCCCACCCCTCCTGTGACCCATAGTTTTACTGTACGTGTATTTAGAACTAGTGACCAACAGACTTTTAAAATAATATGCCTAGTAATAAAAACTGTGTTAATGTGCAATAAAATAATTGATGGCATTAATAAATTAATTAATTAATGCGTTAACACTATAATAACATGTTAACATGTCCAGCCTTAGTATACATGCTTGGTCCAGAATCAGAAAGAGCTATTTTGCCAAGAAATTTTTACACATAGAATTTGCTTTGGTGACTCGAACGTAATAGGCATAATGTAATGTAACTAAAAATGTAACGTGATGTAAATAAAAAAAATTAACATAGACCAAATATACAAGTTATAGCATAAATAATAAAGACTTTTGCTCTTCTCTGAAGTGGTGCACTCTGATACTCTCACATCTATGCCAGTCTGGTCAGAAATATTTTAATTCTACTAGGCTTGCATTCCATCAACAACTGAGCTTGTGAGAGACAAGCACCAACAGGACGCCACAACACAGCCAGAACCCTGAATCAGGCGATGAAGGTTTTAAGAGCCGTATCACGTTGCAACCTGAAAGAGTTTGGGAATGCATAACAATGTAGCTCTGGAATGCTGTGAATTTTACTCTTTGAAAGATGTCATGAATAGCTTAAACCAATGTAGTATGTCATTACATTACAAGGGACCAACTTCATTTTGTGATGCAACATATTAAAAGGCTAGATTCTTTGGATGTGGTTTTAGGACTCATCCGGTGAGTTACAGGTACTGACTAGATGTTCAGAGCTGACACAACAATACTAACAAAATTAAAGAAAATAAGAAGCAAAAAACTGGCTCTTCTTAGTAAGCCATGTTTCACACCATATCATTATCCAGTGATTTTGTCTTACAGTAGATGAAGAAACATTGCCAAGGAGGCTGCTGCGGCAAACTGCAATTAATGATACTTGAAAAGATTTAACTTCAGTGAGCAGAATTATATCTGAGTAGCTGTATGCAACTGCCTGGAACTTATGGACAAGATGAAAAAGATAATGGTGATATGTGAAGGGCAATTTCTTGAATTTATCTGGAAATCAAGCACAGTCCAGCTGTTAAATAAGCAGACTTCTATTTCTCTAGTTTCCATAGCAGGGTCTGCCTCTTACGCCCATTCGTGATCTCCGCAAAATGAGATAGCACTGCTCTTTTTGAAGATTATACTCTTCAAATGCCATTTTTCTCATTACAGCACCATTGTATCTCCTTCATGCATACCTCTGATCCTTGAGGTATGCATTTCTTGTCAAGTTAAACATTTAGACCGGTAGCGGCAGGGATGGGGGAATGAAGGTGGGGATAAAGCACTGGGAAGATCCTTCACAAGTCCACAACTCATAATAGATGTCTAAGACTAAAAGAATTTCTAGTTGTGTGAAGGAAAGTACATAAATATCTTCTCCAAATTTTAGTAAATAGGGCAGCAATGGTAGTTACAATCATATTTTAAGTCATCTCTGTCAAAAGCAGTTAACTCCTATAGTGGAAAAAGCTGCTATACTTTTCTTTTTTTAGTCCTGACATGGATGTGCACTATTCTGCAATGCTTTAGTACAACAAATATCCTGCAGAGGATTATAATTCTTCATAGTCGATTCACCTTAATTTGCACCAAGTTTCTGTTTTAACCTTGATGGGATATTGAAAGAGATATTATATTTCTGGTCAATTTTTAACCCTGTCCCACATTTCTCTCCTAAAATAGTTTCCACTTTCTCCCCATCCCCCTGCCAAGCTCTAAAATCTAATTTCATTTTGGCCATTTGGCATCTGAAGACAGATTTGGCCTCTGCGGGCCTTCTGGCAAGAGGTAACACAAAGTTTCCAAAGAAAAAGGGCAGACTATCAATCCATGGACAGAAAGTTATTATGTTGTGACACTGGAAGGAAATAATCATAATCTTAGCTTTTATGAGACGCAACATATGAATTTAGATAACATTTTTACACATCAGTCGTCATCCCTCTTAAAACAAAAGCACTCTTTGGTTTCAACTTTCTCTCAAGAGAGATATGTGATTACGTGCTGCTGCTTTTTCATTGTTTGTAGTCACGAACTGACACAAGTTAAAAATACATTACATATTCATTTAAATACTTTAGTCTGCCTCAAGCTATTCACTTAAACATCACAGACTTCTGCAAATACTGCCCTTACAATTATAGGCCTGTATTTCTCAAAAAACGTGGCTGAATCTGAACTTATGTCCAAGTTCAAATCTCAACCCATATGATTAATTGCATTGTACATGTTAGGAGACAAATCTAATCACGTCTTACACCCAACATTTTAAAACCTAATGAGTCTGATTGAATATGGGTGGTGATGGTGCAGTGCACTAGACACATGCCTTTAGCGTGAGAGACACAGGTTCGATTCCCATCCATCATTGTGTCCCTATGCAAGACACACCTATCGTTGCCCCAGAGGCATGCAACCTCTGACATTTATAGCAATTTTAAGTCACTTTGGATAAAAGCGTCAGCTTAAATGAATAAATGTAAATGTGGATAAGTTTATCTTCAGGGTACAAAACCAGAAAAAATGAGGTACACGTCTCCTCACTTCTGTTGTAATCATATCTCATTCTTTCTCGATGACATAGCTTCAGTGTTAACATCTTGATGAGATTACCAGTCCCCATCTGGTTTCTACCTTTGTCAAAGACACATTTATTTTTCAACACTGTCCATCTTTATAATAGAAATAGCCACTCATTTCAAGTTTGCTTGAACTAAATATGAAATATGATTGATAAATAGAATTTACCTGATGTGATATCCTTTTGGTCGTTCTTTCAGCCAGGATAGTTATGTACTGTGTCAACTGGGTCATTTATACTGTACATCCGATTTGCTCAGTAACAGTCTGTATTTTTATGTATATCGTTTAAACGTGTTCTGATCAGGATTTTTTCGGCCGATCACTGATGGTTCGTTCGTATCGATATTGACTACCAGCTATATACAGCCTAGCATCGAAAATCCAGCTATATACAGCCTAGCATCGAAAATCCAGCTATATACAGCCTAGCATCGAAAATCCAGCTGCATTCTAACATTAACTTAGCTCTCCTTATTTCCTTATTTGCTAGGCTTCTTGCATGCTGGCTAATAACTTTTTTAAAGCTGGGTCTCCAACACTGACAGCGTTGTGTTGGACAGATTGTGCAGCGGTGTTCCATGAGGGAGAGAGAGAGAGAGAGTCAAGCGAGAGGAAGTGTGGCGTGAATGCGCTACGGTGCTCTGCAATCAAATACGATTTTAAATAGGCTTAGTAAAAAAAACAAAATCGAAAATCAATCTGGCAGTCAGCGTAAATATAGCTTTTCTGTGGAATAAACTACAAAAACAGAACAAACAGGTTACATCCACACTATTACAGTTTTTAAACAATGCTCTCCGTCCATAGCAGCATTTTAGCGGCATATCAGAACTGATCTCCGTCTATATGACTGAAAACGAGGGGCCGTACACTGGGTATGCGCATGCCGGTGTACACATGAAGCAGATGGTCTATTCTACAGTTGCAGAAGATTTGGCGAAAGAAGAAAATAATACAGATGAATAACCACACCAGGTATTTTTTTTGCATTCACCGACAATGAAGTGGAACTGTTGCTGAAAGTAACATGGCAGCACAAAGAGACTCTGCCGGTGGAAAACAGATTGGGGAATTGTCGCAAAGTAAATACGGTGACATGCACAGTACAAGTGTTATTTAGACAGTGCAAAATATTTTAATAAAAATATCAAAACTAAAACTCTCTGAGTAACACGTTTTTTTTGCTTTGCATGACTGATAAGACCCAATCAGAAAGCCAAATGTGAGTGTTTGTGTCATCGTTTTATAAAACCTCTCAGTTATTGCCTGCGGGGATAGCTGTGTTTTCAAACAAACATCTTAGGATTCGCTGTTTTAATCTGGACGGGAGGCAAAAACGTAGCAAAAGGTGGGAGAGAGAGGCAGTAAGCTGACTGATTGCCGCCTCTCTTTGTATCAGGAAACTCACACTGAAGGATTAGTTTCTCTCTGCCTGATGCGCTATGGGTAAAGACAATTAAACTCTGGTAGTAGGCAGGTGTGTGAGATGAGCACAACCACAACAGTTTCACATGATCGCTCATTGTAAATGATTAACTGGGTGCAATCATTCGCTTTGTGTCTGAAAAGCACTCTGAAAACTGCTCAGACCGCGTAGTGAAACCATTTTAGCTGAATGAAAAATTTGTCTGGCGAGTATTGCATCATCTGATCAGCTTTTTTGATCGGCCTTTTTAGACCTCCTATCAAACTAGTTAAAGCTAATATCGGCTGATTACCGTCTGTGACCGATCAATCGGAGCCCCCTTAATATTGTATATACTGTTTATATGGGGTGGTATTTTGTTCTGATTCAAAAGAACGGAAAGAAATCAGGTGACCATACTGACCACATATTGCCTATTCCCTCAAAATCTTTCATTCGCAGGCCATTGGTTGACTGCCTTACATGAATGTACATTACTCTGAATAAACTGGACTATATTAGAGCACAAATTATCAATAACAGAGTGGGAGTGTGAGGCAAGGGCCAAGGAGTGGACTCTCATAGATCGAGGGTACCAAATGTTCAGTACACCACAGATAAAACATTACCCATTAGCTGAGAGGCTCCATTTTCATACTCATTATTAATGCATGTAGTATAGATGCTTTTTTGCCTGCTAACTGACCGATTTGATTGCACTGTTGGCTAAGGATATGTTTGTACAGGAAGTTGAAGGTCAGCATTAAGAGTATGTCCTTTAGGGCACTTTCAGTCTTTCTGTCTCCACCAAAACTTAATTCTGTTGTGGAATTAAGTCATCTAAATATCTAAGAGTTACATAAAATATTAATGTTGAGCTGAGTTTTCAAAACAATGAGGTCTATCGATTTCAGCTATATTTCGATGTCATCAGCTAACACCATCAATTACTAAACTGGCCCTTTAATATTTAAGGGCTGCATAATGTGTAAATACAAAAATTCTACAGAAAATAAAATCATCAATCAATGTTTTCTTAAATAATGACTAGAAATATTATGTTAATTAAACGATTTCAAGGCTTTCAAAAGGCCTTTGGGAACCATTTAACTATATATCCTTAAATAAGATAGTAAAATAATCTAAATTATATGTGACTACATCAGTGAAACAAGGACACCTCTGAAACTTCTGAAATCTAGAAATTTGTTTAAAACAAGCATCAAATAAACAGATGAAATTAAGAAAATTTGATTTTTCTTTAACATAAGTGTTTTTAATGTGTACTTGAGCTTAAAACTAGCATATGTCTGTCATGTAACAGGTAAAAAAAACATGAATGATGTTTAGTCCTGACAGATGTCAGAGGTCTGGTACAGAGGAAGGCATTCACCCCACCCTTCAAGTGCTGGCACGTAAACACAGCTGAAAAAACATGCATAGAGGGTGGGATGAACAGAGTCTGGCCGGGTGTGGAAGAGTCACAACAAGGCAAGATTACAAATAGAGCAGAGAAACTACAGTATTCTCACTCATAACATCCACCCAGATGACAATGGTCAGTAGTAATACTGGTCTGAACCAGTATTTCATATGCTAAAGGCTTAATAAGATTGTGACAGAGGGATTAACTGTAACTCTGTAGACTTAATTTCAATACAATTAACAGCATTTCTACATGTTTTAATCATATTCCCAGCTACTTAAAAAAACATAATATGATTGAGATGGCTGTCATGCTTAGTTTAATCATTTTACCAGAAAAGTGGTAACTATAGATCCGAAAAAAGCCGTCTTACTTTCTGCATGTTTATCAAAATATGAAATATATATTTGAAGAAGTCATGCACACTGTCAATCAGTTCATCAAGAACACTGTAAATTAATGTGTCAGCTTTAGTCTGTAATATTTAGTCCAGTGTCTAATACTTCTCATGAGTATATTATGATTATACCATATCACTGTAATTCAAAATACATGCCTTTTTTACTCCCTTTTTAAAGTATAGTCATAATGTCATTGTCTTAAATGTAATGGCTTATAGAAAAACGTAATCCTTTTTACTCACGTATCCATTCTTGACTTTGACATTTGAAGACGGTAAAAGACATCAGTTCATTAGTCAATGAAATATAGACATCAATACTTTAAACAGTTTGTTTTAAGAATCTGTTGCCGCCGACACTTATTTTTTTTAAAATTATATCACATATCTCACAATACAAAACAAAAACATAAAAATAAGCACACTGTTGACCTGACAGCATACAGTAAGTTTGAGGCTGTGTGTGTGTGTGTGTGTGTGTGTGTGTGTGTGTGTGTGTGTGTGTGTGTGTGTGTGTGTGTGTGTGTGTGTGTGTGTGTGTGCGTGTGTGTTCTTCCAGTTATAATGTGATTCAAATAGCAACTAAATCCCTTCAAAGTTGACAGGATGATAAATCCCTTGTAGGCAATGTTCTTTCACTTCTTTTTTTGGCCTTGCACATGACCTCCAATACTGAGTGACATCAATCATATATTAGTTTGTGTGTTCGTGCCTGTGAACACAATTCCTGTGGTGAAAGTGAGATGCTGCCAATCTGTCAGCTTTTAAAGAACTTGTTGGTGTTGCTTGTTTTTCATTATATGCTTAAAAGTTTCAATACACTTTTAATGGCAGTCTTTCTAAACATTGCCAAAGGCAATCAAAAATGAGTCTCAAAGTGTATGAGTGGAGGAATATAGCAACACTTCTGAACAGCTGACAAAATGCTGAAGCAGAGATCAGATTACTCAATTAGAAAACAGTGAGACATCTCTTAGAAATTTTCCATTTTAAGTTAAATATCAACTCCAAAGCACGAAATTCAATTCCTCATTTCATCTTCAAAGCAGAAACCACACAGGGGGACAGAGGCTGAACAGCTGAAACTCCAGTTTGTTGTAAGAGCCAGGCAAGACAAGGTTGACTAAACAGTGAAACAATAGGTGGTCAGACTAAAGGGCTTGGTGCAGATCAAGTTGAAAGTCTGTAGGCAGACTGGTGGCCAATAAATCTGAAGCACAGACAACATGACACCATTTGAAGTAAGTAGATCTGTTTTCAAAAGTCAGGGACATCCCCCTCTACCCTTTAAGTGCTGATTTTAGGTTGGCAGAAAGCATAAAACAGAATCATGATACATTAGTAGTCACTGTGAATTTTAAATCAAACATATCTGCACTAAAATCATGCTAAAATTATCAATAAATCTAATCTGACAGCATGATCACCATGATCTCTGCTGTTGGGAATCAAGCTCAGAGCTACGCAGGTGAACACTCCAATTGGGTCCTGGATAACAGATTACCTGACAAGGTAGGCCACAAAGCCTTCATTTTTTAAAGCTTTTTTAAGGCTTTTAAAGCCTCAAATATACTCTGGAGCGGACGCATACATGGACAGCTGTGGACAGCTGTGGACAGCTGCGGTCAGCACGGACACGGACTACTTATGTTTATACTACTTTCTGGAGTCAGCTTGGCAGCTCGTTCCACAAATACACAGTAGATCGCTTAGTGCCCTGGTAGCGCAGTTGGCCACTTTTTTGTGTCCGTGCGGAACGGTCCACCTGTCCCTCGCATACTCTGGGACGCGGAAAGTATAATCCTTGCTTAAGACTGAGGAACTGCGTGTAAGACCTTGTGATAAGCAGGGCCCCCAGAGGACAAGTCCCCCCTCCCTTCCTGTTTTCTCTATACACCTCGGACTTCAGTTACAACTCAGAGTCATGCCTGAGGAACCACCTCAGTCTGTGTAGTGTATGAGTGGACAGCAGGAAGAGTAGTACAGGACTAAACCTCTTCTGACCCCTGTATCCACACATGGGGAAGATGTTGAGGTGATTCCCTCTTGTTAATACCTCAGAGTGCACCTGGACAACAGGCTACACAGTGAATTATGTCTCTTGTGACTTAAAACTACTTATTTTGTGCACACCTTCCCGTTGTATGCATGCATATAATTGAAAGGGCATACTTTTTTCCTTTTAATAGTAAGTAACTTGAGTTCACCTTCAGATGATTATCATTAGTCAGTAATGGAAACTGAAGCATAGAGTAACCAAGGTAACATGATTTTTGAGAGATTACTAAATTGTTTTCTTGTGTACAAGGACAAAATGACTAACCCATTTCATCAAATCTCAAGGCAAAACTGGATTTATTAAACTATGACTAATATCCCTGTCTTCAGTATAACAACAAAATACAGTGTTACACATACGCTAAAATGTCATTGACCTTCACACACGTTGTATGTGGATGTTACGGCTTTTGTTCACACCAGGGCCAATGATGAAAGACTTATAGTGAATGTCATGAGCTGGCTAATGACTCAGCAAATCTTACACAGAAAATCGACTCTAGCTTCTAATCCCGCATGATGGGAGACACAGAAAATTGCCAGTGCATTTATCGGTGTGGGAAAGCAGCTTAAATGACTGTTAAATGACTGAAGTGTTGCCTTTGCAGAGCAATACATTATGGAGGACTGGTGGTATTTTGGAAGAGTAGTATGTGCAGTACTCTATGTGAGCCATTGATCCAGAAATACATGAAGTGGCACTAGAGGAAAAGTTAAAGGATCTCCGAAGTCGACAGGATACATTGACCTCATGTACGAAATCCAATCCATGTAGTAGAAATTGAGATATTTGATATTATAATTAAAAAACATAAAACATTGAGGTTTGTTCACCAAAGTCAGTAGGAACAGTCCTCTGGGGATCATGAATGTCTGTGGAAAAGTACATGGTAATCTATTTAATAGTTGCTGCAATCTTTTAGTTTCTGAAACAAAGTGGTGGATTATTCTTAGAGCCATTCAGCTAACACAGTGAGAACACAAAGAAAACCTAAGGCTTATTTGAAGTGAAACAAGTTATTAATTTATTATAACAATGAAGTGAAGCAAAGGCTTATATAGAATATGTAAATAGAGCTTCAAATTAATAGATAACACTGATACTTCCTCTAAATAGCCTGGATAAAGCAAGTTAAGCTCCCTGCATAATAAATATCAACATTCTTCATTGATGAATGGAAGGGTGGTTGCGTGCGTGGGAAAGCATGTCCGTATCTTGGCAGCCTTGACTAAGGACTGAGGAAGAGCCATGGCAGGCCATGAGGAGAGATGACCTCTTCTCATGCAACAGCACATTCCAGCCATAACTAAGTTGAAACAGGCCTGGGATAACTATAGCAAGCAGCGTGGAAAGGACCAGGGTCACAGCTTGGTGGAATTTAGGGTAAACTGCCACCTACCCCTCTCAAACCATTTTGAATAGACTACCTACATCCCCCAAAGACTGACATTGGACCTAGAATGTTCAGGATGTCAAACCTACGTCACCTTTGTTCTATTAGCAGGTGATGGCAGGAGAAATCAAGAAAATAATCTAAACATGGGATCAGTGTTCTTGGGATGTAGGCCAGAAGAGATATTTTAAATTTTAATGTAACTGGAATGTGAACTGAATGTATACCTTTGGGTTTTTTTTAAACTCTGCTTATTTCGGTTTCCTAAACCTTAAATCTACTGAAGCTGTCATAAAAACCAGTGGGTGAGAGTGTTTTTTGAGTGTTTTTGATTACATTTTTAAATCAGGCAAATACTCATCACTTTAAAAAAAGCTTATCCAGCATATATAAATAATAATAGAAGAAAATTGAATAAAATAGAATAAAAGTAAATAACACAATTTGCAATTCCATTGAACTTGTGTTGGTGATGTTAGTTGTCCTTTTGAGGTTCCCTCTGACTAATAGATAATAAAAAAAAATGGAGCAGACAGCTGACCCATAGATCATTTGATATTGACTTTTCAGACTTTTGTGACTCCCTTAGTGAAAATTCACTTTCGCTCTCTGAGGTGCTCTGATGGGAACTCCTACAGCTGCTGGTTTACACAGACTACTTAATGGGGCCTTAAGGCAAAGTCAGGATTGAGAGAGAGAGGCAAAGCTGGAGTGTGATAGGAATACATGTTCCAGACACCCACTCATTTATTGATCTCCATTGACCTTGGCTCGATTGACATGGTGGGCTTCAAGGACAGACCATATCCGTCTATCTTTTTCTACTTTCACTTTACATTTCCAGAAAGTTAAGATACTTTCTATGGCTTAATTGATTTAAACCTTTTCAACGGGGCCCTAAAGGGAAAACTCTACATTGTTTACTGTTCGCGCAAGATAGCAAGGGCACTTTTAGTGAGCATTGTTAAAGTGGTAACTCTAGAAGCAAAAAGCACAGGTCACATCTTAATCCATTTATCAAGGACAAGCACAGCGAGGAAATGCAGCAATCAATAAGCAGAGTAACTTAAAGAGCTTCCATGAGTCAACAGTGTGTAATCTTGATGGATCTATACACATATACTGCCAGCCAATACATAACGAGTTTGTGAGTGGTCAGAAACTCCACAGGGACACAAACGCTACACTAAACAGAACATAATAAGTCTGGTGAAACAATGGGTGAACAAATGTATTTCCTTTTTTATTTGAAGTCAAAGCTGATATTCTACCCCTTATATCAGCTGATGCTAAATTATGTGAAAAAATGCACAACATAATTTATAATCTATGAGAGTTCTTCATTTTGCTATGCCATCTTCATATGAAGTGCCCTAACATTATTCTGCCAATTCCTTGGCAGCTTGTGCCATAGCTACAATGGTCAGGCTGTCACCTGCTTGGGGGGAAAAGTTTTTTGAATAAAAAGTTCATAACGATAATGAAAGCTATATTAGACTAATTATATGACATAATCTGATACTCTTGTAGTGATAGACTGATTTATCGGTCCTATATCTAACATTTTTAGATAAGCAGCATTGGTCAATGCGTGCACTCCAGAGGCCGATAAACAAAAACGTCTGCAGTGAAAAGATTAGGTTTGAGCCCTAAATTTTAAATTTCGTCAGTCACTATCATCTTTTCTAAATTACTTACTTACTGGGTAGGATTAAATATAGATTGTTATACTGTAGAGAATAATGCAGTTGAATGGCGTGACTTTTGACAGACTCTCCCTTAAACACAAATCACGTAATGAAATCTACAGCATAACCCAATGTATTTCGATTTCATTAATTAATAAAAAAATCCATCCAAAACAACAGGTTACCATGTATATTAGATAGTACCCTTTATGGAATAATCGAATTATACATGACTTTTTTTGTTGTGATATCAGCATTGTATGTTGGCCATTGACCGCCGTGCTATGTAAATTTCAGCATTGGCATTAGCCATTAAAAAACCCATTTCAGTCAACCACTATCCTCTTGTACTCTAACTTCATCTGTTCAAAAACATCATGTGTTTTAATACACACTCATTAAAATGAGAAAATTGCTCACAAAAAAGCGTGAGGTGCCAGCAGAGTGTTTACACTGGATTTGTTCTAAAATCATAATCAAGGAAGATAATCATTTGAATGGTATATTAGTCTGTAATTGTAGTATAGGTGCAATTTCCCATGAATAAAATATAAAGATATTAAACCTTTGTAAAATTATGCAGAAATATGGTGAAAGCAATTCATTTGATCTGGTTCTCAATTTAACAATCTCCCTGGTTTAGTATTATTCAGTCATATGCAAACTATGCCAATTTGCTTTGGGGTAGAATGCTGATGTTGCCAGCAATCGATTTGCATTCCCTTCAGTAGCCAAATTACATTTCTACATAGATTGGCAGAAGAGATGAAGATGCTTGTGGTACTTTCCAACCGCTGACAGCAATGAACCAAAGCAGGCAGAGACTTTCATTTTCATTAAACAGAATCGTTGAAAGTCTTCCTTGCAAAAGAATCATATGTTGGTGGAGTCTTTCTTTCTATGCAATCTCTACTAAAGGATGTCAATAAATCATATGTTGGGCCTTGGCGACTGTAATACAGATCTGACTTTACCACGGCTGCTATCATATATTAGTAGATAATTATTACCAGAGACGGCTCCATTCCCCCATCCCCCAAACTCACAAAAGTAATTAAGTTCCACAAAGGAAACCAAGAAGAGATGTGGATGCCACATTCTTGCGTCCTCTTGAGCACATTCAAGTTAATGCCCTCGCTATCAGTGAATCAGCATTTACAACGTAATTATGTGAAAAGCTACCCACTTAAATCATCTCCCCCATGAAGATCCCCCTGATCCTCCATGAGGCTAGATATCGCAGGGTCCATCAGTGGGAGCCTGTGAACACAGAGCAATGTGTGGTGGCTGGCCTGGTAAGTACAATTATGCTCAAGCCATTTTAAAGACCATCTAAAGACACATGTGGGATTCTGCTAAGATGGTAATTAGGCAGAAATAGATACATAGATATAAAGATGCTATAAATATGGCGGATGCTCAAGACTTTTAGAACCAAAGAGAAAGGAAAATCCAATTGATATTGACCACTGAAACTTTCTACTTGTAGCAACAGAACACAGGATGTTTGCAAGACAGAACAGCAGACAAAAAAAATAATGTGTCGGGGCGGAGGAAAAAAAGGAATGTAAAATTTGTATAATGAATGTGAAATAGAACAGTGATGAAAACCACGTTGGCATTAAATGCAGAGACAACACGACATAGTAGCCTCAGTCAAGAAAGCAGAGATAGTTATAACCCCCAAAAAAGAACAAAAACTTTGTAGGGGACGAAGCTACAACTTTCAAATGCTTTGGCCATAAAGTCAGAAAGGATGATATGATTCCCCAGTAGGAGAGGGTAAGTCCAACGTGTAAAATCATCTAAATATAAAATTATATCAAATGCCTTCAACATGCAGTATGACACTCAAAATGAAATAACATACTATCACTGGTACTGGGAATGTGGCCCATTGTGTGTGATAGAGGGCCTATCAGCCTAGGCAGCAAGGGCCATCCAGTCTACCTTTGCAAGGATCACCAACGCTGTGTGTAACAGACTATATGGCTGTCGCAACAGCTGCAATATTGAAATACTATTGACAAGCCAACCGCAACAACCGTTATATTCATACCTTCTGGTTTTAAACTTAAGTGAATAAATCAATTCTTCAAAAATGGGACAAGCTATACAAGGGCCCTAACAGTTCAAGCGCAAGGATAGATCGTCATGGGCAGTCCTTGACCCAACTTCAAACAAGCTGTAAGTTTTGCCATGTTTTACTGTTATTGTAGGTTAGATAACATTTTGCATGGCTAATGTGGCTAGCAGGCTGAATGATATTCAACTAATGTTGTAAAACTAAGAGACAGTCAAGAGAAACTGTGTGAACATTAAGTAACTGTAACTGATTTTTCATGTTGTTTTTTGTGGAACAACATGAAACTTAGCTGTAGCTACACTACAGCTAAGTTGTTAGGTGTTAATCATTGTTAACATTATACAGAAGCTCATCCTGCTCTGCACAGGTGTGTGTGCGTGCATCACTGCTGTATGTACATTTACTGGAAGTACATGCCCTGAAGGTAATGATATAGCTACATGTCAAAACGACATGGTTAACCTGAAGAAATGAATTTGCTTTACATTGCTGTGTAACTTTGACAAGCACCCAGCACCATAAAACTGCAGTTAGTGGTTCGCTGGGCAGTGAGGTAAGATCCACAGATGCACTTACTATGCATTATTGCACCAAATGACTGATCAATTGATTATCATAAATGAAGTAATTTGCAAAAACAAAACAAAAATGGCAATAATACCGCATAAATTACTGTGAAGGAAATTACTTCACCATGACAGCCCTAACAGACAACTTGAAATACCATTTAAAGTCAGCGCTATCTGAATAAATTGCATACACAGACAATGCCTGCTACCTGCCCAGATATCTATAGCTAGAATGTGTTTTTCTTTGGCTTATTGCAGTGATGTTGCAGCTGGCTGTTTCAATTTTTGATGTTATGTTACCCTGTGATGTTGCAATTTATTTGTACAACCCAAAATTACTCATGTCTCAATGACATTACTGGCCCACAACAGCAATGAATCCCAACTCAGTATAAGTACTTAAAGAAGAAGGGGCGAAACTCCGTCACACATAAAGTGGTGTAACACAGTATTGTCATTTTTGATGTTTAGCTTAGAGAGAAAGGAGTGCTTAGTTAAATGCAACAGATCTCCCTGCAAAATCAAAACAGACAGAACTGCTGTCATGTGCAAAGAGACTGCATAGCGGTATGAACTGATGTAGCACTTTTTTTTGTAATTAATTGTGCAACCCTACTACAAATAATAACAGGATAAGTGCATTATGACTGCTTACCTGCCAGGCTATGCGGCTTCCTGTTGTCTTGGGAATTATAGGTATGGAGCACCAGAACTCACTGATTCAGAGAAAGCCACGGAGCATTCTAAGGCTGCAGCCAAATTTCCTACAGACAAGGGAGGCAAGAGGCAAGAGGACAGATGTCAGCTTAATGTCACCATCAAATGCTCCTGATGAGCTCCTATGAGAAGTCACAGATATAGTCTAATTTAATTGCTTTAGCTTTGAAATGACAAACTTTGGGTTTGCCTTGAAGAGTGAGCTGCTCAATTATCTTTATTAAAAAGAACTAACTTGTAAAGCGTTGTGGCCTGTTGGCAGATGTTTGCTTCATGCTGAGGTCAGTAAATATGCTAGATACAGAATATGATGAACAACTAGCCTACTTTGTCACTAACAGGAACAGCATCAGCACAAAATCTGTGACCAGGGCAAAAAGTGAGAAAAGAAAGAGAGGCCTTGCTTTATTCAACAGGAAAATGATCTTACATTTTCTTGAACATATCTAACAATCAGTAAGACAAAGTTAAAAAGGGCATTGACTCTCTACAAGACACCAAGCTGAGAATGAACCTGATGAAAAAAAATACTGCTTAAAGTTGATGTGGGATAATCTTTATAAACATTCATATCACAGCCAAAAAAAATTGTACATTAATAATGCCTTCAGATAAATGGACTATTTCAAACTCAGTTTTCACAACTCTGTCAAGTCCCAATTCTCATTAAAAGCCATGAGTCAACATGTACCACTCCCCTGCCCTAAATTCATCTCTGCAGGCATGGCATTCTGGTTTTGCCATCTTTAAAGGGTAGTGTCCTCAGGCAAGACACCAAGCTATATAAGGAATTGTTAGTGTAGAGCACAGCTAGTGGCTCTAAACTATTAAAGCCAAGGGTTTAGATGTGGGGGGTCTGTTTACACTGAGGGCCTTTTTACTTTTTTGTTTTAAGAGGGTCCACTCGCTAAACATGACTCAGGCTTTAATGTATAATCCAACACTAATATTGGCTGCCAGTGGGCAGAGGAAGGAGGGGGTGAACAAAATGTTTGTGTGAACACACGCAGGTGTGAGTGTTGTGCACATGTCCATATTTGGATAAGTATCCATTTATTTTGTAAAAGAGTATACTTTCAATTTTGCCACAAAAGTCTAACTAACTTACTGTAATGTGTATAATACCTCATCATATTTTAGTATAATCTTACATTGCTAAAAGAGAGTTAGTAAAGGGCATGTATACTCAGAGTGACAAAGATATAGTAAAAGACGAAACAGGATTTTAAGAAATTATACACTCCACTGAAAGTAAGAACATTTTCAAGATAAACTGCAAAAAAGTCCAAAATGTTCCAGAGACAATATATTAAGTAAATAGAGAGAGGAAAAAAAGGCCAATAAATGTGAGCAGAGTCATGCCAATTCTTCCCTCGGCTCACCTTCACTCCTGGTTTTAGCAGAGACCACTTCCTTCCTCTGGCTCTAATTGACAGTGCACAACAGTGTTTCTACATAGGCAGATAGCTCAAATATGTATCTTTATGGCAGCTAGGCAATGGTAATCAGGATTGATACAAAGTTGAGCACACCAGGTTACTGCTACTGTGTCGTAAATTGTTTTATTGCATCCCAACAGCACTCCTGCAGTTTGAGCTCATTTAGCTCTGCCTGAATGATAATGCCTCCAAAGGCATTCTTGAGTCACAAGCTGCTGTTATGATGCCATGATTGACAACATTCAGGCATAAAGTCTGGGGAACGATCACTCTGAGATTGTCTAAATCAACCTGCCGGATCCTGTAGATTTTATAGGTTAAGACGTGAGCCTTGGACAACATGCACATGCACTGGGCCTTTGATCTTCGACTCAGGCTGAGACCAAGAGATGGGAAGGCAACCTTCCTATGGGAAGGCAACATGCCAAGTTAAACAGACCCCGAATAAAAGACTTTACATGATACTACCCCTCAAACCACATATGGCATTATAGTACTTGGCTGGAAACATGTAGAGCAAGAGAAAGTTTCAAAGACATTGACATGCTAGCTTATTACAATACTCTTCATGTAAGACATGCCATGGCAACAAAATGTTTTAAGTGTAAAGCTATAAAAGATAACTGTTGGGAAGAAGCTATTGGGCACTGTTAAACTGAAAGGCAATTGCCTCTGTTAATATAAAGTGTTTAATTTCTTTTTTTTCTTATTTTTTGGCAATCCACTTTTATTTTTCTGATAAACACGAAAAACTTTTACAAATAAACAAAGTCTCTTTTTAAGACTTCAAATTACACTGACAGGAACAGCGCGCTCCTTCAAATTCACAAAACATTCTAGTGTCTGCATGAAATACACAGATGTTTCCTCCTTAGCCATGTGCCTGTTGGTTGTTGTGCAGACTAAGTTGGCTTGGAGAGGCCACAGGAGGGGCAGCCGACTGTTTGCAATGCTTCATAGACCATAGAGTTCACCATGACCTTTGTAAGAGGCTGGAAAGTTTGGGATTCCAGATAAAAAGAAAAAGGTTTTAGAGAAGCTGAGGCTGCAATGTAAGAATTGGCAAGTTTTTCTTATGACCTTATGCCAAAAGCATTTTTTGCATATGCACATTGGTTTTAGAAAGTCTGGACAGCCAAAAATACACATGAAATGCTCTTTTTGCAAATCAGATCCAAGACACCTTTAGAGGTGGTTTGAAAATGCATCTCAGTCCAGATGCTGTGGCCACTCAAATTGGATTTCACAGTGTCTTTTGCGTCACTCGCAATGTGACACATAATGACAACATCAAATCCAGAGTGTTGAGAGGGCAGGACTTGAGAGTAACGGCGTCCTGTCGTCCTGGAGACGATAGAATATGTGTTTGTCGAGGAAATTATATTCCTGGTGAGGGGTTGAGCAAAGAATTGAATTATAACCAACTTTTGCAGCAAATGACAAACTGAACCGACTGAGCGCTGACTACAACAGAGCACATGTTCTCATGCTGTTACTATAGTCACTATCGCTAGCTGGCTGCTCACCTGTTCCCTACACTCTCAGTCACAAACAGCTTGCTGACCTCTCAATCGTGCTGTTTTGGCTAACACATTAAGAGCCAAACATCAATCTCACACAGTGAAAAACAAATCTATATTCTGATAATGTTGACTAGCGGTGAGAATTATCTCACCCAGCTAATGCAACTCAGCATACAGTGTGATAATAAAGTAACCCCCCACGCTGAGACACAGCCAGCAGACTCGCTGTTAAGAGTTTTGCATTGTAAACATCTAAAACCTGAAGCACAATCTGGCTCTGGCTCTTTTTGTTTGAATCCAGCAAAATAAATTTTACTTATTTTATACATTTTATCAATTTATCATCATTTATTTGTCACTAACCACTATAGAGGATAATAAAGTAAAGAAACAACATTTTGATTTTGGGGTGTATTACATTAACGTCAGGTTGGTTCAAATTGTTTTTCAGGATGGTTCCGGGACGGAGGTGAAAAAAGTTAGTCTGGAGCCCTGAGAGCGGGTGAGCAAAATCCATGCTGTCAAGTCTCGTTGCAGAACTTTTCCATAGTTGAGTTTGTCTAGTGCAACAGAGGAGTTCTGCACAGCGACTTGACAGCACAACTGTTTAGAGGGTGAGATGATGGATCGCCATTCCTCATGTTTTCAAATAACAGTGCAGATTGCCTGTCTTAAAGATCTGATTTAAGAAACAAATCTGATATCCCTGCTGTAAGAACAAAGACAAAGATGTGATGCCCTAGCTCAAATCCAGTGTCCAGGCTTCAATGGTTCTTCTTAAGTGCATTTAACAATACTCTGAGGAATACATACACTGTTGTAGGGTTTGTGAATCAAAAAACTGGACCACTATCAAAATATGGCCACATATACACCATTAACAAAAGACTCACGCAAGTTTCTCCAACCTAACCCAACATAAGCCACTTTGTCTCCATGGTAAAAGGATTATGTCATGACTCATGAATATTGAGGAAAATGCAACCTAGATATGCAGCGACAGGTGACAGAGTGGATAAAATATCTGTGAAGATTAAGCATGCAGGCCAAACGACTAGACAAATGACTGGAATGAAGTGCTAACCTGTAGTACATTAGCCATGACATCATTATTGTGCAATATTTGGGAGCCAGGACAGAAAAAGCAACCATACTGATCCAAGAACCGAGAACTTGCATCACACTGACATGGCGTCAGACTCTATATTTAAGAATGATTCTGCAGCAGGACAGGAAAGGACTCTGACACCTCCTGGATAGAATTAACAAGCCTCTTTTGCAAGTTATCTTCCTCTTCTAATTTCTTCTTTCAATATAATAGACATTTTAATTTCTCCATCCATGTTCCTCCTCTCAACTCCCCAACTTTCTCTTCCCCTATCACCACACGATAGGCGACTGTTCAACTCCCACGGCAAGCAGCTGGCTCTACATCAGACACATCCGAGGACAAAAGGGAAACTCCAGATTGTCGCGGTGAGGCCAGCCACCCGTAGCAGTGCACAGTGGGATTTTGGTTGTTTATGGTTGGCACTAATTACAGATCTATAGACCCACCAAGCTCAAGAAACTCTAGTTGGTACAAAGAAAACACAGAACTGGTTTCAAAAAAAGAAGAAAAAAAGCACAGACTGACCATAAAAACTGTCTCCATTTGCAGCAAGCCAGATAAAACATGGAGGGATGTAAACACAAGAGGGAGGCTTAAAGACAATGCTTGGGATCAAGCACACACTCCCTGTGGAAGCCTATTAACTTGTGCTGGAGGACAATGTTGTAGTTTTATTGCTACCCTGAGGCATGATACAGTCAGCACATGGAGGATGTATGTATATAATCAAATTCACAATACAGGCTGCTGTAAAGCTAATCACATTAAAGACAATCTCCCTCTTCCAAGCCCACTTCACAGTCACTATAGTGGCAGCAAAATACGCACAAGTGTCGCACTGAGCTCCATAACTGATCTATTACAGGGAACTCCAGCGCAAGATGCTTTCATGAAATGAGAGGCCTGTGAGTAGCTCAATAGAATTCCTATTGGGTGGTGTCCCTTCAGTACAACAGAATAGTTTCACGTGACACAGGCAATAACAGATGGATTCTGCTAATAAGGGAGGGCCTTCCTTTTAAGGAGATGTCAGCCTGCACAAAGACTTGGGATTAGGATACTGAATCTCTTAAAACTAAAAACGTAATTCTCCCAAAAATAAACTTTGGTATGGTTGTGTAAAAGTAGTTCACTTAGCAAAAGTGCATTTAATTGTATATCCAGCCTCAGACTTGTGTTACAGTGTCATTCTCTAAGGGCTACTGGTTTTCTGCTCCCACATTTTTACAGTATTCATACAGCATCTTTGACAACTGTGGGCGTATAATTTCTATTCCCACAAAGCTTTGACTGACAAGTTAATAGCAAATCACACAAAGAAGGTGGGCACATACAGTATGTGAATTGCAGATAGCGCTAACATAAACATATGAAGAGACACAGCACATGGAATCACTATGACAGCTAAAGCCTGCGAATGAAAAGAAGGGGCTTGTTGCACATAGCCGCTTGTTTGAGGAGAATAAAAAAGTGCATCAGGTGTCAGCCTAGGAAATTCACCAAACCAAACAGAGTGTTGGATAAAATCCAGCATGCAGTCCTTTGAAATGTGCACTGCATAGGAATGCTGAATCCAAACTCAGCAGCCCACTGATTTGCAATCAAACACTAAATATGTTTTGCATTCCCTTCTGTTTTGTGTTGGTCGAAACCCCTTGTGTTCTACAAAAATTGCACCTAATGATATTAATGGTAATTCTTCACATAAAGCACAAAATTAAAAGTTGACTATGAAAGAACAAATTCATGTTTTGTCAATGTACACACAGGTATACACACACTGTAAGACACACAAGCACTGATGTTTGATATGTTTCCAGTATTTGTTATTAGTTATGTCCTTTGCTATTGTAAAAAAAAAGACTGTGACAAACCTGTTTAATTACTAAAGTCTGTTATGCCTGATTAACATGCATGTCCTCCTTTCTGTCATGCTTCCACACCAAACTTATACTGCTAATTCAGTAAAATTAACAAGTCTGGCTTAACTAGCTGAGAAATGGGAGAAGACTCATGAGCATGTGTGCAAAAGAGATAGCTGCTAATTAAAAGGAGAGTGCTGGTAGATGTAGTGTGGTTTATACATTAGCTCCAGCCCCCTGCAACCACTGTACGCAGGATAAGCGACTGATGATGGATGGATGGATGGATGGATGGATGGATGGATGGATGGATGGATGGATGGATGGATGGATGGATGGATGGATGGATGGATGGATGGATGGATGGATGGATGGATGGATGGATGGATGCACCGTGGCACCCCTCTTAAAAACACTGTACTGACTTAGGCTGAAACATTATTTTTTACATAAATATTTAACATTAAAACGTAAGTTACATTATTAATGATATTAGATTAACAGTTTTGAATTCTGAGGTGGTTTACAACACAGCTGTGCAAGAATAATCAACAAGTTATTGGCCAATGTGTCCTATGCGCCCCTGACAGGATTAGAAACGCTGACTAGTGCATACAATACTAAAATCGCCCCTAGATAAATTCATCTGGTCCAAATGGGTCTGTGATCTTACCCATGACAAATAAAAACTAGTCCAAACAGCAGTTCACAATGACCCGCAGTAGAAAGAAGAAGCACTTTAACTGCTTTTGAACATCTTAGATCACTGTTAATCACAGTGAGAGACCTTTCACATTGTAAAAAACGGCATCATCGTTTCTATTTCAGTCCTCTTTTGACTCCATCCCCCAAAAAACACCTTGCTTTTTCTGACTCTAGAACAAATAAATATACATAGGGAGGGCTTCCTCTTATCTTTGCAGAGTCCTCGTCACGTGTCGGTACAGGTGCTCCACTCTAACACTCACCCAGAGGGAAGACGATGTGCTGGCACAAGGGAGAAAAATGCATGCCAGAATAAATTCAAGTGTGTGTATATATCCTCCATTTACATCTTCTCTTGTTAGGCAAAGAAAACAAACACACTTTGAATATTTTGACTGAAACTCCTCCTTAATGTCCATTAACAGTGCCAGAGGGGGAAAACCAACCCTTATGCTTGAACATTTTCTCTTTGATCTTGCAATATGCAGTCCCAGTATCAGTAGTCCAACACTGGAGCTTGTCTTGCTGTGGTCTTGTTTGCAAGCCTCATGCTTATTGGCTAGTTTGTGCACAGCCACTGTTCCTGTCAGTCAACAGTCCTCTGGATCACAGCACTTCCACCTCCTCCTCCCATGGCACAGGCCTGGCTGAATGCCAATATCTAGGCAGGACACCCACCTGCTATCACAATGACACACTCAGGCACATGGAAGTTTCTCAAGCAAGCAGCCAGTTCAAACAGCAAATAAGCAAACTTGCTCTTAATGTCTGAATAAGGACTTCCATTCCTTCTTACCACAAACTGCTACAAAGTCAGTGTCACGCCATTCTCAGACAGACACGTCACACATGTCTCATTCCCTACAAATGACCAGCCAAGAGCCCCCAGTCAGCCTGCCAGCCTGATATAGCTGTGGTATGGGCCCGGGTGTGGGCCAGGGTCTGAAGGAATGAGAGTGTTTGTTTTCTTGCCATTTCGATCTTCATGTGATCCAGATCATGTCACGCACCAAACAATAAGCACTTACACAACCAGGGGGGATTTACTTCTGCAGAGATTTAGCATGCACTAATATTGCTAATGAGATCACAGCATAAATGGGCTGTTTGTATGTGTGTGTGAGACAGCGACTAACAGGAGGGTGTAGAGTTGAAAAGGTAATTTGAGATGTGCCCCAACTCAGTTGGGTGACTTGAAAATGGGATGAGTCTGCAAATTTAATTTGAGCAGCGCCAACTGGATTATTTGCGGAAAAGAGGCTCGATGTGTCAGGCAAGGTCAGGCAGCGGATGTTTGTTTACAAGTAATGATGTTGTGAATGCCGAGATGCACTTTCACCATGAATGTTGCATAATGTCTTAACCACCTTGGATGCTAAGTAAATGTCCTAAGTTATGACTGTTCTTTGGTTTGCCAGTAAATGTATTGCTGAGCAGCCTGTTCTCAAGCCTGAACTGTTCTGAGTTCATATTCAATCCAAATATAAATTACACTCACTATCCATACAGAATTAAGGAAGCATCATTTCAAGCATGAATCATCTGTGGTCAAAGCCTACCTGCATTATTGAGCTTGACACTAATTTAAAAATCTCCCCTACTACTAAAGAGTGAGCACCAATTTAATAGTACAATTTTTCTCCCACCTCAGTTGTGAGGTTGATACAGGGCTGGACGATATGGCCAAAAATGCTGTCACGATAAGAAGTTTCATATCTTTCGATATCGATAATTATCAAGATAAGTATCAAATCGTTATATCTTCTGAGTTTAAAGGCTGATTTTTGCTCCTCAGTGAAAATTTAAGAAACCTGATGGTTAATTGTGGTTTAAACTTTTCTTTATGGTCAGAACATGACAAACATTTGATTCCAAACAGTGGATCACTTCACAAATCTGAGGGAGAATATTCAAAACATTTATGATAAAATCTTTTTCAACAAATATGCACAAGTAAAATTAACTAAAAGCTTTTTTTTCTGTTCTTTTTCCTCAACAAAATAAATATCTTGGTAAAAAATCCAGTCCTAATTCATGTGTGATTCAAGTGAATTAAATCAAACATTTCTTGAATATTTGTTATATTGTTATTGAAAAAAAAAATGGCGATAATTATTGTTATGGTTGAATTGTCCAGCCCTATGTACACCTGGCTAAACCTAATGCATTGTACAGGGGTTTCTGTTATTTTCTGAGTGTATATTGTGATGTTGTTAAACCCTGGTGTCAAGTATTAATCCAACCTAACTCTGCAGTTTAATGGAAGAAATGCCATTTTAAATATGTAATGATATTGACATAAATTCTTATGAATACTATGATATTGGCCACACTGTCTATCATACTATCACCTTTGACGACCTACTTAGGCCTACTGCAGTGTGACATGGTAGGAAAAAAAACAGTGACTGGAAAGTAGCCACATTACATTGGTAGCATATATTTCTGTTAGCTACTACGGTTCAAGACCGCACTTAAAGAAACGTTCCCAAAAGCATAAGGACCAGATTAAAAACTGCCATAAAAAAGACAAACGGTTTATTGTAAGAACATGAGATAAGAAGCAAAGCATTTCTAAATTTCACATTTGGATGGAAAAAAGTGTTACAGTGACCTAGTTTAGCATTCAGAACCGTAGAGGAAGATTTTACACACTATTTTCAGTGTCAGAAAGAGCCATTAATAAGTATGGATTTGCAGAAAATCACTACACCCATCACCTCCGTCCATCTCATCTGAAATTTATGAGACTATTATAGTCCACTGAGCTTTGTCAAGATGCTACTTTAGAACATTTAGACCATACAGAATACATACACACAACAAAAGGAAACTGCTAAATCAACATCCAAAAAGCCTTCATCAGGCTGAGCTGTGTAGCGGATGACTGTTCCGATATCCTGCAAACATGAACTCACACAGCCCACCTAAAAAAAAGAATACAAGACTTCATCCTGAAAAGCTTCATATTAATGTATGAGATAGTATTGAAGCATGTAAGTGGCCCCCATCCAGGCCTGTAATCTCCAACAGCAGGCAGATGCTCTGGTTCACCACGGTAAACACGTCCAACAGCAGCAAGGTATGTCAGCACAACACGTAGCATGTTATTTTAAGTTGCAGGCTGAGTCCAGGAGAGCTAGTGAGGTCAAAACTTGGCCAAGAGCAAGTATCCCCCTGTGCCCTCAACACATTTGAGTAAGCCAAAATTGTTTTGGCCCTACCAGTCTCAACCAATCACGAAGGCCTTCTCCTAACTCAAACAAATACTTGTGTAGATAGATCACCACAAATCCTGCAAGTGAGGATTATCCTTCCATATATGGAGTTCAATACAGTATCAAGGCAGTTAAAACACAAAGCAGTTAAAACGCAAACCCAAAATTCAACATAGAAACAACTGAACCACAGACCTTTAAGAAATATATTTACAATAAAAGCATACCCAAGATTGTAGACAGAAAAGCACTTTCTCTCTGTACAGGATTTGTCAGTAGAGCTCCTGTTTCCCATGGTTAGTGACATTTATAAAAGTCAGCCGGGCAAATCCCTGAGAGTGGCCACTGGGCCAGACTGGAGGCAACACACTTTCCTAGATCAAAAGCCTAACTGGAGAAACACCATTTAGGCAGGGGATATTTTTCGCCTGTCCCAGATACATATCATGACAATGTTGTAAATGTTTAGTAAGCATGCGCAGGTGTGCACACATGCTGGCTGGGCTAAAATGCATGTGCATCCATGTCACTTTATTCGCAGTGTCCACAGTGAATTTGTTATTTGTATTTTATAGTAATTTGCTTTACCCCATATCCATCCACACCCAGATTTAATCACCAGAAATGCAGAACTGTGGGACCGAGCCTAAAGGCATTTTCATTCTAAATGAAATTGGAAACCAGATTCATCCAGGGATTTTGATCTCCCACCACATATTGTTAGATCTTTATTGGCTGTCTCTCATTCCAGCCTCAGGCTGTAAGTTGTGTTAAGTTCTCAGACTGAGGAAGGAATTAGGAGAATCTGAGAAAGAATATTTTATCCAGGCACAAATTCTACATTTCATGGTGATAAAGAACGCACATCTTAACCTTCAGAGAAATTAGTGCTCAATAATAAACTTCCTTCTAAGACAATAGCACTGAACGGTTGACAAATTAGGTGACATTATGAATGTATAATACATTTGATGTTGTTAGTTTGGGATTTCATTGGTCAAGAATTTACACTTCTATAAAAACAATTAGAAACTTGCCACAATGCTGTGACCCAAGAAATTTGTTATACGTTTTAGCGCCAAATTGAGTTTGTACTGCTTTAGCCTCTAAGAAGTTAGAATGAGATAACCTTATACTAACAAGTATACATGTTTTTAATGCAAGGACAATCCTATGGTTGGATATGTGATTCTGAGAGGTTTACTCAAGGGCATCACCACTGTTACAACATGGACAATTACTAGAAGAAACAAAGCTGTGGGGGCACCCCAGTAGCTCATCTGGTAGAGCATGTAACATGTATCAAGGCTGAGTTAGCGCAGCAGACAGGGTTCATGTCATCTCTCACCACTGACTGGTGAGGTCTAATATAGCCTATGTTTAATCAAATCAACACAACTTAAGCAATCAACAAGATTTATTGAAGACTGCTCAACCAATCTAGTGTGTAATAGGAACATCACAATGAAGTTATTTCCCCCCCCGTGGTAATATGTTGGGGCTCGACAGTGCGGTATATCGCAATTTTCATCAATGAAGTAATTTGGTGCCATATAGCATAGTAAGAGTGCCTGTGGATGTCACCTCAAAGCAGAGCGAGCGCTAACAGCAGCTTTATTGTCAGCGCAAGCTAGCCAACTAAGGTGCTAGTCAACAACATTGCCAAGCAAACTCATTTTTGTAGTCTGACCGTGTCTTTTTCAGACGTAACTATATCGTTGCCATCAGGGCATATCTATGAAGTCAATTTACATACCGTAGCAACGCACACACACCAACACACACCAGTGCAGAGCAGAATGGGCTGTCCACAACTAACCACTGTGCTATAGTAAAGTTATAACTTTCCACAGAAAGCAACATGAAAAACAGCTGCAGGCTTCCAAGACACAGCGCATGTTAGTTAGTGAGCTTCAAATGAGGTTTACCGTTCAGTTTGTCTCGACTGTCCCTCAGGATTACAACGTTAGTCCAACATCGCCGAGCCTGCTAGCCACATTAGCTGTGCAATACGCTAAACACAAGATAGCTAATCATTAAAATAAACAGTAAAAAACACAAAACAAGGCAACACTTACAGCTGCCAAGATTGAAGTCAGATCACGTATAGCCCATGGCAATCCGTCCTTGAACCGTTACAGAGCAAATTGAAGCACCGATTTATTAATTTAACCGCAGTGAAATGTGAACATTGTGGTTGTTGCAGTGCTTGCCATCCTCCGTGGTATGCTTGACCAATAGCGCAGTATTTCAATTTTGTAGTTATCACAACAGGCCCAGTTTGTAATCAGAGGATAACGGGCTAGTTTTGACCAACTATAGTTACCATTTGTCCTGCTAGCTTTTTTTCTGCTGTCTTCTCACAAGGAACAAGTATTTAAGTAAACATTTGTCATGACAATGTGACAAAAAGTTGTTGCGCTACGACAGGAGCAGAATTTTAACAGCAGCTCACATGCTTAAATGTAACTAACTAGCAATTGTTAGCAAGCCAGCACAGCAAAGTCAAATTCATTAGGATATATATAGTAATAATGCATATAAAAACTAATCTCTCATGAAAAAGAAGGCATTAATGAACATATTGTATCTTGTTGCTACATGCAACTTAACATTGGGACTGCTGAACTAGCAACTCATTGGCCCGATTAGTAGGCCATTTAAAAAACAAAACAAAAAAAATCGCATTAGAAACTCAACATCCTGCAGTTGTTTGGCAGCTCTTGGCGTGCACCGTTTTCCAATCCAGAGTTGTAGTTACGTGACGAGTGGTTGTCAAATGTTATTTCTCTAATCTCAAAAGTGAAAACATGGAGACATAACTTAAAACTGCATTCTCTAACGGCCAGCATGGGGTGAGTCGCTGATTGCAAAAAGAAGTCTGGTTCCATTAGAAATAATGGCAAAATGACCCTACTTCTCATCTGAATTATTACCTCAGTAAACCCTTTCATGAGTTGAGTGAGTCGCTAGTTTCAAGTCTTCTTCAACACAGCATGGTGTTCATTTAGTAAAAAATGGTCCAATTTAGGGGAAAATAGACGATAATGCAGCGTATGCTTTAGTGCCGGGCTTCCTTGTGATTAACATGTCGCCACCAGGCAACCTGTCAATCTGGAAAGAGGCAACATGTATCTGCTGGTCGGTGTACTTTTTTTTTTTAATTATAAAATAGCTGTCAGCAGGAGAGAGAGCATGTCATTTTTGACTCTGTTAGTATGTTTTGTTTTAAATAAATTGTTTTGTTAACCATTACCTTTTAATTTTTTAGAATTTTAAACAGTTTTAGTTTAGTTTTTTACTTCCAGGATGTATTTAATAAATGATTAAACATGTTAAAAGAATAACAGAATAACATAAGTTATAAGTCTTTGGTTTTGTTGTAACACTCATGAATAACTTTTGGAAGTTAAAAAATTGCCTTCGGGCCAGTGAGTTTCAAACCCACTGGCCCCATGGGGCCAGTTGCATGTTTTGAATTTTGTGCTCTTTAGCAAAAAATAACAGAAAGGTTGCTAATTATCCATTGCTGCCTCCTCTAAAAATAAACTACTCTGGTTGGGTTATTTTTTGTGAAAAACCCTTGGAGTCTTATGAGTACTGTTGATGGGTTACAGCCACAATATCACTTATTATCCCCAGTCAACTGCTGTGTTAGTAAGTAGAAGCCTGAGAAATAACAGAACATATCAAGCTTGGAATGTAACGCAGCTGGAATAGACCCTTGAAGGAATCTCCAAATGAAGCCTTCCGTTTCAGGGTCAGAGTATACTTGAAGCCAGAATGTATACAGTGTGTGAAAGACATGAACAAAAAACACAACTAATCATTAATACTGTTTGTTTAAAATGAGTTAGATGACTTTGCCTATGGCCAAGACTTACAATTTTCCTTCAGAAATATTCAAACTGAACCCATTTACATGGAGTTAGAACCATGTTTGAGGATGATTTCCAAGCCAGGGTGAAATCCTATATGGGTTTGAGACTGAAGTGCACCATCAGGCCATTTAGCATAAAAAAAAAAAAATAGTAGAGCATTCATTCTACATGCTGGCACATTATCATCCGTTAGGCTTTCCACTGACGGCCAAAAGCAACAGCTAAGGTAATGTTTGACACGACCTACATCAATCAGCTATTAAAGAGACATTAACGAGACATCGTAGTGCTTTTTACAAGCAGGAAGACAGGTGAGAGGTCTGGAAGACGTCAACAATGAAACGGCCTTACATCACCACTGGCTTCAGCCTTTGTTTTATGGACCCCACAGGACGATAATGGTAGGAGTGGTCTATCCCAGTATTGAGTTCATCTGACACCATTAAATCTCTGGGTCTAACAGCTTTAGCCCATTAAGTCGGTCTGGGATATGCTGAATAGCTGAACTCTGCCTGGCCTTTGAGGAGGACACACACTTTTAAATCACACACTTTGGCGAAAGGACAACGTTTGACAATGGTTGAGCAGAAGCATTCAGCTTTTACCCAGAGTTGGGTCATTAAGGTCATCATCTGAGCGAATAGCCCTCATATGTATGCATAGAATAACAGCATTACACAGAGGCTTACTGGAATAATGCATTCTAACTTAATAATAAATAACTGTTTCTAGAGTAGGTGTTTGTCTCTCACACACCTCTATCATAAATAATTGTCTATGTATGAGTATTTTCACTACAGGCTGATGTGCCTTCTCATTAATTCAACTGTTCTTATATGCAGCATTTCTTCATTGTAACTTTAATTCAGCTAAGAGCTCATTAGACCTACATTCTCAAGGTCAACACCTTAGTTAATGGCTTATCAGCAAAGCCATAGCCTCAAGTTTCCCAGATAATCACAAATGTTTACAAAGTTAACATTCCTTTACAGGTCAAACAGAAATATTTTAAACTATTTAAAATTCACCAGTCCTATTGAAAGAGAAAACAAACAAAGCCAATGCAGTGATTAGAGGAATTAAAGTGCAAGTCATCTTCTTACGATTAAGTCAATCGATGATTAATTCTACTTTATTAGACCACTTACAAGCTGATCCCAATAATAAAACCTAACTCCAAGTAGTAAAACTTTCACATTTAATGCAATACTGTAGATTGAAAGGTAGATTTACTGGTTATATAGATACATGCATAACAAAGTTACACATTTTTGTTTGTCCCACTTTACTGCATGTTTGACCACATGTAACCATTGTCTGAGTACTTAAATGGTCGCACAGCTGCACAGCACACACAAGGTAGCTGGTAAGACACTGATGATCATCTCTGTGTGTCAGATCAAATACCCTGACAGGAGTAGATGCCTTCTGGCTTGATGTAAGATCACAGTGTCACTGTGATCTGCTCCTTTATCATCCACCATCTTTCCACAAGTCACAGATCGGTGACTGATACAGAAATGACTCATAAAACTGATGGCACTTGGTCGACATGGTATAACACTGATGTCATGTCCACATGCAACAAGTGTGAAATCAAGTAAAGAACTGAACTTTCCAAGACTGCACAGTTACTCAGCTGATAAATCTAAAATAAAAATGTTTGATTTCAAGATTGCCCGCGACCCTGTATGCGGTTGGATGATGGATGGATGGATTTCAAGATGACATGCACTTCAATTAATGAAAAAAAGCTTCTCATTCATAAAAATGGGCTTGTGGTATAGTCAACACAAATTTTCAATCTATTTGACTTGTGGAACAGAAAAATGTTTACCCATTCATCTGAGGGACTTCTGGAGTGCAGAGGATTATTTTAATTTCCTCTGACATCTTCCCACCTGGATGACTCTACACTGAGTTTTGGTAGGTGCAATGTTATTGCCTGATAGCTGCAAAATGTACACGTATAAGCCACGACCTGGTACTGCCAATACAAATTCCATCAAGGCCAGAGATCCAAAACAAAATGCTACTAGGGTCTATCTCTGACAGGGCTGAAGCTTTTTAGACGTGGCTTCCAGCCCAAACTGCACTTTATCAGGCTCCACTGACCTTCTAAAACCTGGAGTGCTTTGTTTAAGAGGCAACAACATGGCCAACTTTGTGATGGTGTAAAGGGGGAACAGTGTTGTTTATCACAAAACAGTGACATTTAGAAAAAGTACAATGGGACTGAACTTTGTAGAGGCCTCAATTTGGGGATGTAAAGTTATGCTGGTGTGTTATGCTGAAATTTAGACCTTGATCCTTATTACGAATCTTACTATACATTTTTGACATATTCAGTAAACTGACATGCATATTAGTGGCAAAATTCCTATTCATTTTGATCATTTACTAATTTGTATAGGGATAACTGCGAGCAAGGACATGAACTGTGTACTGAGCCTCACCAAGAACATCAGAAACAAAAACATGAATTTGATAACTCATTGATCTCCAGTTATTTATATTAAACTTGTTCCGCTCCATAGGTGGGTCCAAGTACAGACCTGGTTACAAGACAGCAGCCCTACAGTGAGGAGGGATTCAGTGCACTGTTCAAAGGTCCTTCAGAAAAGGAGATGTATGAACCTGGATTGATCTTTTCAGTGTCACACAGAGAAGTTGAAAATGCATGTCAGTGTAAAAATAAATCTGTCTGTAATAAGAAGTAATAATAAGGTTTGCATCTGGTGTGAGTAACACTACTGTTCTATTGCAACTGCTCCCTCTTTTGAGTGTGTGTGTGTGTGTGTGTGTGTGTGTGTGTTTGCTCCTTAACCTCTGGGTCGCACCTGTTACCTAGCTCTAGCTCTGCCTCAGGGCAAGGGGGAAAGGTCAAGGGCCATTGTGTCACATGACACTTTCTTCACAGATCTGTTTCAGAGCACACACATGCCCATGCATTCTGTCAACCAAGAAATCACCTATTATTTATGTCACTGAATCCTGACAATGATTCATATTGGTCAACAAACATGTTTGGAATCATTTCTAAAAAGCACACACTGCCTTTAATCCATCAAACATCAAGGTTACAAACACCACAATCACCCAATCCCATTAAATAACAATTCAATGTAGAAGGAGTGTGCATAATTTCACTAGTGGACTAAAGTGTGCACTCATACATAATTCAATAGTTTCATCCAAAATATTATTATGCCTCGGGGAAAAAACAGTGCTACTTAGAGATCCATGAGTTGATATACAAAGAAAAACAACACAGACTCAGAAGCACAAGTGTGATGTACACCAGCGTCTTTAAAGGGCTTATTAGATTCAGATTAGCCAATAGCATGATTTGCTTCAATTCTAACGTTATGCCAAAAGTGCTTTCAAAAGGCAGATTTGCTATTTAATAATGACGTGTAAACACGCAGCACTATCTCATTAAGCTAATTTTCTTTTACAGAGACTCTGACATGTTCATCATTCCTGATCTGCAGCTTAGCCCATTCATAGGGCATCGAGACATAATCTTTCAAGTGAAATCTGTGCTGCATCTAAGAATCGACTTCCTCCCTCCTCTCATAATAATTTATGTCACGTTTGTGTCATCTCTTCTAAAATAATGCTGTAGAAGCGTAGATCAATACCATATCTGAAAGCCTGTGATAGGCAAACGAAAAGATGAAAGGCAAATCAAATACTTGCGACTGTTGAGCAGCTGCCATGACATAATGTCATGAAACATTCAATCATCATTTAGACGTTCATCCTACAACTGGCTGACTTTAGCTCTATCAGTCCTCAAGAATAGAAAGATCAATATCGCCACAAAACACTATCTTCCTGTTGCTCCCTACAAAGAATGTCAGGTATGTTCACAAAGAAATGTAGGAAACAATCCAACAAATATTTGTTCCACGTACTCTGGGGACAAGCATCCGCAGGGAACTTATCAGAAGGCAAATCTGAAATCTTGGCAAATCTGCATCCCCATTTACTTTAAACAGGTGAAGAAGTAACAATGTCAGACGCCTGCCTTTGTTGACACAGTCAGCTCATGAGGGGTAATCAAAACAAGAGCAAGGAGCAAGTAAAACCAAAAACTGACAACTACAGTCCCACATGAATGCACAAAGAACATCTCATTTATCAGGAGTCCAGTGTCTGTTTTCAATGGGTCAATGTTTACAGTGGTAATGTGCTTCAACTTTCACTGGGCTGAACTTGTGACACTGAAACTGAAGAATGTTTCAATTTCACAATCACATTCTTCAAACAAACAAAAAGGTTCAACACTTATTATTGCACCATGTTAAAAGATGTGGTAGATTTCAGTAGAAATGCAACTAGGATTTTTTTGGAGCGTGATACTGATGTTTTTGCCACTACAGCTGACATTATTTTGTACATCTTTCCACCGACATGCTCAGGCTTGTCCAGAGACTGGCACTGGCAATCCCCCTTGAGGTTGCAGTCTGACCCACACTTGTGATGTGTGATTTTGTAGGTAAAAAAACAACAACACTACATGAGCAATTATCAGCTATTTTTATCAAGCAAAAGCATGCCAAACATTCACTTGTTGAAGCATTTCAAATGTAGGAATTTGCTGATAAACAGAACATCTTTGGGTTTTGGACTGTAGGCTGAACAAAAGAAGTCTTATGAAGATGTCGGGACATTGTGATGGCAGTTTCCACATTTTTCCGCCTCGGACCAGGAAACAAAATTTTCTGAAAATCAAAACAGACCCTGTGTATGTCGTTTTTGCATGCGGTCTGGTGCTTACCTCAGAATAACGGGAACCAGAACTACATTTTAGATAATACTAATGGCTTATCAGTAAATACTCATGCTTTATCAGTATCTACACAATATGATTTATTGAACCTTTGCAGCTGTCTGTCAAATCAAATAGCCTGTAAATGAACTCACCTCAGACCATAGACGTTGACATGGTGAAAATCAGACATCAGAAAATGCTCCATGATATCTTCATTTTTTCGGTGGCAATAACTTGCAATTTAGAGGTGTTTTTGTTTTGTTTTTTTTCAGAAATTGTAACACAGTACTGATTCTGGTATAGTTTGTGTCCTATTTCATGCTGTCGGCTATAGAGTCAGTCTCCATTTTGATTTACAGGTAAAAAGAGAGACTAAAATTCAAAACATGCGTCTGATAAAACTATTACTTGTACAAAGCCTGGTGTAATGTGGACAGCAACAGCTCATTTAAGTTATACACTAGCTAACACATCTCCCAGTCTGGAGTCCTTTGTAAATGGTGTGTCATGATGATAAGATGGACAAGAGAGTCTCACATGGGTCAGCCTAATGTTAGGAAGCACAGGTCTTTGATGGAAAAGCAGGGCAACACAGGCTGCTCTCCTATATGTTAATATATTTAAGGTGGTGGTGTCAATGAAAAATTTAAATCTGCAGGGGAGAAATTACATTTCATTTGTTTCTTTATTTAGCATATTTAACTCTCATGCACTACCTGTATGTGTTACATCACAGACTCTCACTTGGTGACAGTGTGATCAAATAAATTCTGTTTTAATAAGTTTGTTGTTGTTGTATATAGCTTTGTAGAGCAGTAAATGTCTGTTCTGCAGGTAGGAGAGTAATAATGCTGACAATAATACAGTAAAACCTCTTCCCTTCCCATCCATCCCTATTTCTTATCATATTGTGTTGACATTTAAGGTGGTGAAATATCTCAAAAATAAAACCATCACCCAGTGGTTACCTCTAGAAGACCCCTGGTGGTCCCTGGACCCCTGTTTTTGGTTGGCGGTGTCAAGTTAAACGCTGCCTATCCCATTTTGTAAACACTGGCAAGTTGTCTTTTGGTACAGGCTTGTTTACAAACCAGGTGTATACGCTAAACTAATTTCTGAGCAAAACCAAACGCAAACAGCATCACATTTCTGAACAAACCGAGCTGTCCCCCCGGTATTTTCGCCCTTAAGTTATGACAGCAGCAGCTAGTTGTGTTGCAACGTTACGAAGTCGGCACGCAGTCAGTAATTTAGCTATCATTCATTTCGGTGAAACGGGAAACGGCTAAGTTAGCAAACTTCTCCGCAGTCTTTGCATCCCTGGACGTGGACTGCACAAATCTTACATGTATTATGTATGGGGGGCTAACGTAACTCACTGAGCCGTTAGCTTCCTCGTAAAGACACGACATTCCCCTGCTGTACAAACTGGAACTTGGCAGCCGAAGGAAACTGACGAGACTTGTGGCTGAGACACTTTCAATTTTGGAAAAAGAAACCCACAGCTAACTTTTTCATACCTTTCAGACGCCGAATACCTCCCAGTCGATACTACCACTTCTTGACAGTCACAACTCCCCGTTTTTTTGATAGCGTCGGCCTCGGCAGGAATAACGAAAATCCGAGTGTATGTAGCTCAACTACTGCCAGTGATTTGTCGCACTCTGCTCCTCTCTCTCTCCGTGGCTCCGGTAACAGCCGCTGCAGTTTTTTCCAGCCTGGCGCGGGAGCGAGCGCACTGGGATACTGGGCAGGCCAGGAGAACCGCGTGAGCGCGCAATTTACAAGGCACACCAAGCCGTCCATTGGAGAGGTTTTCAAAGTGTGTGTGTTGTGTGTCAATGAATCTAAGTGAAACAATATTACATTAGCTATCAAAAAGAGATCACATAGAAAAGCCTACATGTGTGATAAAAAGGGGGCACCTTTTGCTAAGCTTTGTCTCAGGGGAGGCCCACAGTCTCAGACTTTGAATGTAGAAATGCGCAGAAATTCAAACTGTTTTGAAGGCCTATCTGTAATTTTTTTTAAACTACTAGCCCATTTTGTCAGTTTATGAGAAAAGAGCCGTAAACTTCTGCAGCTGTTCGCAAAAGTGATAGGATGTGAAAAAGTTAAAATACTACTACACTTTATATTTGGTTAATTATATTAAGTTAATGCCTCTCGGGCAATGTCGGCTAGGATTGGTTCCCAAATTATATGAAGGTATGGCACCTGTAACACCTAAACACGTAAAACTATCTATCTGTTGTAATTATGTCAAAATGCATTAAAAAATAATTAGCAAAGTTAATGGAGGTTCAAATGATTAACTAAAAGTAATGGAAAGGCATCTTTTATATTCAGTAGTGTTCAATGACCAGTGGCAGAAAGTAAGTACGTTTACTTATGTGCAATTGTCAAGAGCTCATGCTAACTAGAATATGTCCAAGCTTTTAACTTTTGACTTCACTACATTTATTTAACAGCTATTTTGCAGACAAAGATTTATGCACATAAAACACATGACCAATTTATAAAAATAATAGCTACCCTGGGTAAAATTAGCTCTACCTCAACTGATCTTTTAAATGCTTCATACACATGAATAGTAGTAATAACAATCTGAAATTTTATGAAAATAACACTCTGAACAAGACCATTATGCACAAGTACTTGAAGTACATTTTGCTGCTAATACTTTTTTGACTGTAGGGCTTTTACTTGAAATGGAATCTTTTTACACTGTGGTATTGTTCATTTTACTCAAGTAAACACAGAATACTTCTTCCAGCACTGTCAACTACCTTCTCAGTTCAACTGCATTGTATCTATAACTCTTATGCATTGGTATTACATATGGTACTTTGTGTTGTTCTGACATCTGTCCATCAGTTTTATTTCTGTTAATCCCTACAAAGGAAAGCCACTTTCAGTGATGACAAATTATGAGGCCACACTTCAAAGCAGAAGTGATTTCAAGTTTAAATGATTCATATTATTCAAACCCCGTGTTTGTATGGAAAAGACAGCTGACATCAGGAGGAAGCAAACAGATGTACAGTACAAAGCCACAGTGAGTGTGTGCATGTCACAGTTATTAAAAAGTGCTGAGTGCAGTCAGTGTGGCTTTTACTGTCATGATGCTCCTCATAAGGGATAATGAGGGCTGGAGAGGAAATCCCCTCCTCTCCTGCTGCCTTCAGTTGCTGTTGGAAAATATTCTAATCATAATTAAAAGCCAAGTTCACATGAAAAACACATATATGGTAATAGTAAAATTATCTTTTTTCCTTCACCCTGGTGATGATGTTCAGTTTAGGAATTTAATGCTTTGCAGTTGATGGAAGAGACCATTTAGATTGTACCCAGTTGTGGAAGCTTAAACATTTGCTGTTATAATATTATATGTTTCAGGCTGCTGCAACAATAGTTTGTATGAACAAGTGGCATTTACAACTTTAGAACTTGGATAAGAGAGATTATGATTATGTTGAAGTCAACATGCATTTGGGAAGAGGAGGAGGAGCTGAGCAAGAGGTTGACATGTGGGAATGACTCAAGTTTTTACACATTCCTAACATTGTTTCCTCCTCCTCTCTGCCCCAGTTTGGGGCACTGAGGGCAAAGATTTTCCAGGGCTGGGGGAGATGGATCAAGGAAGAGGAAGGATGACTCGCACTTCCCTCTTTTGCCTTTTAAAGAATAATTCTCTCCCGTTCCAGCTGAATAAATAAGACTTAGAGGGGTATTGTTTTTATACTTTTGAGATCGGTTTTGTATAATTTGCATTCATCCCTCACCTGCAGGATAGTATCATGCTTGTCTTTAGAGATGATCTAAGTAAGGAGCACGAGATAGAAATTGCTCAATTTGAGATGTCGAAAAAGCCCTTCTCTTAGTGTTTAGGTGTATTAAGATTAGTGACATAGCAGTTAGTCCAAGAACAGGTAAACAACTTGCCTGATAAATATCAAAGCACAATTTTGCTCCAATAGGCTATTTTATCATGTGGACAAATTACCATCAGTCTTTTCAGACACATCTTAACTCCAAATTTACTTGCATAATGATTACTAACAGTATTTTGTGTACAGTGGGTTTCCAAAAGTTCCCTGTGCTCCTTGGCTGTGGTGGAGTTAAGGTCATTTTCAGTTCCCTCATATATTTCTCTCTGTATGGCCAAATTCATTTTGAATTAAGTGAATGGGAAGCCAAAAGAAAGTCAATATGTATAAGGCAGTCCTATCAGTAGACTGCATGTAATCACAAAATACTGATATGCTTCACCTCAGTCCCATAGATGTGAGACAGTGAGAGCGAGACAGCGCAGCTTGAGTCAGGGTGGGCTGGAACAGACGCAATGAAGTTTGAACTGACTCACATCAGCAACAGAGTTGAAAAAATGAACATTGTCCCTGATGATGGAATGAAGAAAAAAGAATTCTTCAAAAATTAAATGTTACTTCTTTCCCATTTATGGAAGTATGAAACTTGCAATATTCAAAATAATCCATAAACCTTTACTTACACATTTCCACTACAGGATTCAGGAGACAATCATTGTTACAGCAAGTATCTGCGCTGCTTAGTGTCTTTAAACAGCCCACAGAAGACAACCAAAAACATTAGCTGTAGGGAAGCTGTTCCAGCAGCTGACTGCAATATCTGAATTTAATGTCCTGTTAGGAAAATCAACAGGGAAACATAAAACCTATTGCAATGAACCCGTGTTTCTGCTCTGAGCCTGTCTGAGGAACGTTCATGCAATACAGTACAAACTGTTTAAAATAATCTCAGCGCTGATTCTCCTTCTGATAAAAAAGTTGTTTAACTTCATTTTCAAATGGGCCCGAAAAAGTACGTGAAATGGCTACTTAATCAAAGTAAATAGTCACCTCCCACCCCAGAAACCGAGGTCAACAATGGCTTTCAGCAGGGACTTGCTGAATGGAATTCTTTATTGATTAAATAAATGGGGGAATTTTGTGCCACCAGAAAGCATTCAGAAAATCTATCACTGGTTGCATGTCACTGTAGATGATACAAAAGATTTTCACAAATGTTTATTGGCCCGCATAACTAAGGCAAAGCCACACTGCCAACTGCTCTGACCATGCCCGAGTGCATTGACAAAAGGTAGATTATTTTGACCATAATAGTGCTAACAGAAACCATTCAGGGCATTGAGCCTGTCGAGTGCCAGTTCAGCACATGACGCCTGACTCATCCTCTCTGCTCTGAGTCACTCCCTCCCTCCTCTGGTCCAGGATCTGTGACTCTGCTGGTGCTGGCTTCTCTCTCCTAATGTCAAGCCCGCTGCCCCATGGGCAGGAAGGCGGCCAAGGATGGAGACATAGCCCTACAGAGGAGGGAGGGGCCTGTTTTTATTTCTTTGTGAAGACAAAAGACTGGGTGTGAGAATGGTGTGGCGAGAAGAGGGAAAGCAGAGGGGCATCATGAGGTAATGGAGCACAGTCGCATTGCTTTTCTGTCATGTCTCTTTGGGTGAAATGGGCCAACATCTGAACTCAAGGTAAAATGTTATAAAGGTATGAAACATAACTCTTCACCATTATTTATCCTCCCTTTCCCATGTTTTTTAACAGCTTCGGGCCAACATCAAAGCAAAGAAAGCCCTAGCTAAGCTCATTATATAAATGAGCTTTGGGGCCTACTGCACACACCAAGCCGTGAACGTGATAAAGATGATCCCACAAGTTAAAAGGTAAACAACACTAATAAGGTAGTGAGTGTCTCAGTGGTCACAGAAGCTCCACTGGATGTAGTTTATGCCCCATAATCTAACACACACATGCTAACACAATCCTAGGATTTTTTTCAGATATCTATGGCACCCAGTGGATGAAGTCTAATGGCATAATGATTCTCTATCTTTTCATCTAGCGCCATCAGCAGCTAAAACCTTTGACTAATCCAGTGAAATGGCTCAACATCTTGTACAGACATTCGTGGTTGCCAGGTGATGTATCCGCCTGACGTTTCCTCTAGTGCCACAGTGAGGTTCACATGTCTGGTTGTGAGTGAAATGTCTAGCAAACTACAGGATGGATTAGTATGCACTAACATTTGGTACACACATTCATGTCCCCTTCAGGATGAAGTGTAATTACTTTGGTGACCCCTAGATGAATGTTTCATTTAAACCCATAATACTCTCCTGTGGGAACAGAACATCTGTTAGGGACATTGTTAGATGTAACACTGTGACACATGCGGACATTATGGACAGGAAATCCCAAATGGCACAGAGGAAATGGGCATTATTAAGTTGAAACAGGAAGGACTCATAATATCAAGTCGAAAACAAATTCAGTACTATGTTAGCAACAAGCTAATTGGCCAGCTTCTGATCATTGAAAATTGGTCTTTTTAAATTTAGATTTACTAAAAAGGATTTCTTCATCATTCATGAACCGAACCGTCATTTTGTTTGGAAAATCCTCAAGCATGAAACAGTAGGATATTGTTTCCCCAAAGCTGTGTGTAGCTCAGTGGCTGTGAATGAGCAAAGTAATTTGTGTCTCTTTCTCTAGATTCCGGTAAATTACAGCAGAGCTGCTCAATTAACTTAACCACTCTACTGTAAGTAAATAAGCTTAGGACCAAGCGCAATTCCAAACAGTGACATATTTCAGCAGATTAGCCACATACTTCTATTTGATACTGTATTAGTAGAATGACTTCAAAACTAGGTTGTTAAAAGTCAACAGTTCTTGCTAGTGTGACTAATCCCAAACT
Organism: Lepomis macrochirus; assembly: GCA_024633595.2. Taxonomy (NCBI): domain Eukaryota; kingdom Metazoa; phylum Chordata; class Actinopteri; order Centrarchiformes; family Centrarchidae; genus Lepomis; species Lepomis macrochirus. The sequence goes on along the minus strand of JALXJV020000008.1, from coordinate 10,535,592 downwards.
TGGAATACAGTGTTTAGTTTGAATAATAATAATTTAACCATTTGCTTTAATATTTATTGCAAATTTTAGACACTCAATCAAAGAAAGATCATTTGAGCACTTGATAGTGGCTTTTGTAGAAACTACACCGACTTTAAACAAGGCCTATTGCATAAGATACAACAAGAAATCTAGGACAATGGTACCTAATTTCATTTTCATTTTGATGCAATCTAATCCCCAGCATGTCATAAACCTATCCAAACAAACTGACTGCTAACATGATGTAAATACAGTTTATTGAAAACACAAACACTTTTCTCACACAAAATTAAAAATGAATGGCACATGTTTTTCTTCAACAGAGCATTGGGGAAAAAGTAAACAGTATCTCTTGGATATAGTAAACACAAACCCACTGACACATTTGTCTTTGATCAGAATGTGGTTGATAATGGTTCAGATATTGTTGCGGAAGCATTTGCTACAAATGAATGGTGAAGACAGAACAGGAGCAACGAGTGACCGAAAACTGTTTCATGTCTTGTCATCTGATTATTTTATAAAACAAACTACAGCTATATTAATAAAGAGTGAACAGAGTTTTTAAAAGTATGTAAAAAAAAAGGAATAAATAAATATGAGGCGCTACATCACCTTGACCTACATCACCTTAGAGGAGTAATAAAAGACATTTTAAAATCAGTTGGGATGACAGATCGGCAGGAAGATTCACCGGCAAGGAGCAGCATCTACTCAGCGTCACAGTGATTCTCAATCCGTCAAATCAGCTGGACTTGGTCCAATTATCTAGGGCACACGACAGCAAAAGACAATCATAATTCATTCACAGCTGAAAAAAAATTAAACACTGCTGAAACAATTAAAAAAGCTCTTGAATAAATGGACCTTGAGGTGAAATTGTCAATTAGAGTAACTGATTCATCTTGGTTAGACTGAGAAAGAAATTTTATTGCCTCCTTTTAGGCACAGTTCACTTGTGATTGGTAGTTATTATGGTTTATATTTTATTGACGAGACATTTCATTAAAAATAAGTAAGCGACTTCTACTGAAGTCATCAAAAGCCCTATTACCTGTCCAAACGGTTGACCACATCTCTCACGGTGTTGATGAGATTATCGTGTTCTTGGGGGTTACTGACAATGATGCTATGGAGCCTCTTCATGTAGGAGTCGATGGTTTCAAGAGTGGACGTCTCTCCACTACCTGTAGGACAACAATGTACATATTCCTGTTGTAAAGTGTCATCTGTTTCTTCAAACATAGTCTACGAAAATCTTCCGCCTTTATGTTTACTGCTATGCATGTTCTATGTTTGGACATCAACTAAGTGGTGCAGGGGTGATCTGAGTGATTCTGAGACTTGCCATATTTGAAACTTTTTAATTAAATCTAGAAATTTGAATATATATATATTCAATGAAAAAGTGCGAGGTCTGGCATTTCAAGTTGTCAATTCTAGTTAACCTATATAAAGTAAGTTAATTAACTGAAATGGCACAATTGCTGAAGAGGCAATAAAATCAGAGGCAAACATGCTTACTCTCAAAAGAAGCTTTGATGTTACCAGTTATTCTATTTATTGACATTTTTTCAGAATGTGCCGCAGAGCTTTCCCCAAGGCCAGGTCTAAGTGGATTTTGCAATCATATTTCATCGTCTAGCTCTTATGAAATAATTCCAGAGGTGTTAATGTCAGTTTGTGATGTTTGCAGAGTCTGTGTCTGCTGTTTGAGAAAGAAATTCAAATAGGTGTGGAGAATATTGCAAGAGTAAATGTGTGGGTGGGAGCTCAGCACGGGTTCTGTATGTGCATAAAACAAGTGTGAACAAAGAAGGACCACATTCAGGTCAAACTGAGAAGGGTTCACAGCCTGACTTGCATGGCTAAACTCTAAAAGAGCAGCAGGTGGTTCTACTGCATAATCTGTTTAGGTATGTATCTATCCATGAGGAGAGACATTGGAATTCAAAGCACAGTAAATACACAGTGGGTGTATGAAAAATGAAGCCAATGCGAAAGTGCCTTAAACCTTCATTCTTTCTAACGACCAGCAGGGGTTTGACTCCACTGGTTGCAAAAAGAGGTCTGATTGCATTCTTCTCATTTTATTTATTACCTTAGTAAATACTTTGGTAGGAGTTTATGGTCTCAATTGTTACTCTTCTTCTACACAGCATCATGTTCATTTAATAAAGTATGGTCCGATATAGAGGGGGAATGCTTTAGGGAGGAACTACCTTGTGTTTGACAAGATCAAGCTGTTGTTATTCATGTACTTATGTTTATTTTTATTTATCTGTATTCTGGTTTTTTTTCTCATTTCCCCCTTTTATCTCTTTGTTCTGATGGGGGGGGTTATAGCCAATCCCAGCCATTATTGGGCGACTGGCCAGCTACACCCTGGACTGATACCAGTCCATCGCAGGGCCACACATAGACACACAACCAGTCACACTTATTCTCACACACATTTTTTTCTTATTATTACAGTTAAAGTGAATTACGGATGCGCCTTGCTAACCAAGATAGCTAGCACCACCATCTCTTGGTTTAAAAAAAAAATTAAGATGGCGAAGATCAAAATGTCAAACTCGGGGCTTCAAAACGGTAGTCCACAAACCAATGGGTGATATCATCAAGACTTCGTACGCTTCTTTAATACAGGCTATGCTGCTCGCCACCCTTAAACTGTGACTCTGGAACTAATAAGCTTACTCCTGTTTTTTTTGTTTATGTTTAGGGATGGTTATTTGTATTGCATATCAAGTCAAAAGCAGTTTATAATGTACTTAGATCAACATTTTGTCAAGTCCGAGAGCCACACTACATGCTTTAAGAAATAAAAGCAAAGCAATTTTTCTGTTCTTTTTCCTCACAGCAGAATGTTGACTTCATAAATTTCATTTTTGTCAAAATTCTTTATCAGTAAAAATCAATATTTAAAGAGGCTGCAGAAATGCCCATCCTAATAAGTCTTTTAGTGTTGAGTCATTTACTTTTATTGAAAGAAGAAAAATAGATTCTCCCTTTGTTAAAGCGGATATAAGTGGAGTAATAATTAAAGAGTTGAAAACTGCCTACAAACCTTTCTTTGAGGAGAATGATATTAAAATAACACTAATTTACTTTTTATTCGGACGTCTTTGTTATGCTTTTGGAACTGGGACTACCAGAGAAAACAGTGATACTAGTTCTCACCTGGCAGTGGTACGGAGGAGAAGCTGGAAGTGAGTGCCTGGCGCAGGGTTTCCAGGTGTTGGTGGAGGAGGCCATTGCGCCCCCTCTCTTGCATCACGTCACCCTCCAGCCTCTCTACTGCCCCGCGCATGCTCTCCACATGTTTCTGCAGCGCTGCGTTACGCTCCTCATACTCCATGTTGGTCTTTCGCAGCTGCCGCATCTCAGCTTCACGTGCTGTTGAGAAATACGCAAACACTGAGAAACTGACACAATGGTAGAGCAGAGAAGTCCTGGCGAGACGGCAGTTAGTGCCATCATCAATTTTTCATTTGCTAAGAGAGGTGTGTTCTTTTTGAGTTCAGAGCATCGCTGAGTTCGGTGGACAACTATTCTGGGATGATGAAGCACTTTAAAACTAAGTTCTCTTGAGGTAGCAGAGGAATGTGTTTAGAAACACTTAGACAAATGGAGGTTTAAAAAAGTCACAGCACACCAACCACACAAGTATTTCTCAACAAGACAAGCTGGCTTCATTCAAGCTCTTTACCTTTGCTGTGGTTGAGAAACTCCTCTGTGAAGATCGGTATGTCAAACACAGTTCTGTCCTTCCCTTCTGCATCCTTCTGTTGATAGCCAGTAAGAGGGAAGGAGATAAGCTGAACAGCAAAAACATTTGGCCACACAGACCGACAGCGAGAGGTGGCCATTCATCTAGCTGGGCTGTAGGCGGGGGGTAATTGATTTCATACATGGCCACGGGGGAAATCCACTGATACAGTTTAAGAAATGAGGATAGAGAAGTAATTTCATCAACAGTGCTGCTAGAGATATCAAAGAGCCTGAAATGGTTTGCAATATGTTTGCAATAAAAATGTGTTACATAATAAAAATGTATACTGAATCCCCTGTCCTTTATAAGCATTCCCACAGGAATAAGGTCACCTTGACAATAACCCTTCAGAAGGTATGCCACAAACCTTACAAAAGGAAACCTCTTAATTGCATGCAGAACTTGAAAATGTAAAATTAATTACACACTTAGTAGAAGCCAAGTGTGTGGATCACGAAAACAAACAGCACCAAAGCGGATTAACCCAGCTTTAGTGATGCAACAATAAGCACTTCATGTGGAGAGCAAGAGGAAGGCAAACGCAACAGATGTAGGTTCCAGGGTAATAAAACAGCTATAACAGACTACAACCATGATTATACATACTTCTAATGAATGAAATTAGTGACACTTTGACTTTTTTGCACAGGTTCACTTTTAAAGTCAAAACCTACCTTTACAACTCACTTAAGGACACAGTTATTTTAACTTATCTGTGAAATTTTAAGTTAGTTCAAATAAATGCTGACTGTATGTAAAATCTGTTTATGTCGTTCACTGACCACCTTTCTCTTTATGAGACATCCAAAATGAGTAGCTGATACGTCTCAGAACAGGAACTCGGGTCTCTCTGTTAAGACTTTGTGTTTTCATTGCCTGGACAGGAATTGTGGAGCAAATACAAGTGTAAATCCTCTTCTAATATTTAGAATGGGAATTCTTCACTTAATGAAAATATGATATTTACTTTAAGAAAGCGAATGGGAGTGTGACAGGGCAGAAAAGAGTTAACTGACCTCATGAAGAGCCTCGTTGGCTACCTGGTGCCCAACATCTGGAAAGGAAGGAAATAATAAAAAAAGAGGACAGCAGATGATTCATGTTTCCCCCGGAGCAGCGCGCCTTTACTACATCGTGAACTGACAGAGAGAATCAAAGTAATCCAGAAAATCCCATCTCTGCACTTTATACTGTGAACAAACTGAAATGAGGCAGAGCATCTACTTTAAAATGAGCAGTTTGACTTTTCTCAAAATATTTTGCCATGGCAGGGCTGTTTATGTCATCAACATTTTTTGATATTTAAACTGAGATTCATCCACAGTAACAAAAAAGGAACAGATAATGTAGACCATGTGTTGTGTGAGCACACTAACAGCTTCTTGGCCTCAAGCTGAACTCATAACCTGAAGTACTACAACGGACTTGAAAAGTATCCCCTTTCTTTGCCACATTTCCATTGACTGGGCAAAGCAAATAATAAGTTCTGTGTTACACCAAATATTTATTCATGGAGTAAAACATTGCAAACATTTTTTAGGGTCAAAACAATCATTTTCAAGCCAGCCCAGAGATTTTAAATTTCCCATAGCCTACTATATTTATTTATTTTCAAGTACTCATTTAGACAGGCTGCTTGCTGTATTGTATCACGTTCATTTCAGATTCATGCTCATGTTAGTAAAGCTGTCTGGGAAGGAACTGTTCAGCAAACACAATACCTGATTTAAACAAACGTCACCAGACAAATAAAGTGTTTAAAGAGGTGGTATTATGCTCATTTTCATGTTCAAAATCTTATTTAGGGGTTGTACCAGAAAAGGTTTACATGGTTTAATTTTCAAAAAAAAAACATATTTCTCTCCTACTCTACATTGCTGCAGTTCCTCTTTTCACCCTATGTGTTGTACGCGCCGCTCTTGAACTACAGAGTGATGCATCTTACTTGTACCATATCTTTGTTGGGAGTTGCACATGCGCAGTTTCCAGGTAAGGACTACTAGCCAATCAAGAGCAGAGAAGGGCAGGTCATAAGAAACAAGGTAGTGTGATCCAAATCAAAGCCGCTTAAGACTCCGACCGTAGATGGTAGCAGATGGTATAAGTTATTACCAGTCCACAACCGCACAACATCATTGTTCCACATCTTACCATTAGGTCTAAACGTTGAACTGTTGCCGGTGTTCTGACGATCTATGCTGCCTTGCCGAAAAATGCTACCATAGCACAAATCGCTAGACTTGGCTCTACTCGGCCCTGCTCCGTTTTCCATTGCAGAGAATACTCAGAGATGGTACGTAGCTTGTCGTCATAGCGACACACACAACTGCCGCAACGTAATGTTCAATGAGACAAACACAACAGCGATCCACACAGCTTTCTCTTTATGTTAAAACGTTTCAACATTCCTCAGAATGTAAAGACAGATAAGCTGGTATGAAAACCTTCCAGCTGTGTTTTCCTCTGCCGTTTTTGCTGCAGCGGTCTGTGTGACGGTGGGAGCAGAGGGCTCTGTGAGCAGGAGGCTGGCAGGCACCCACTTGCTCCTCCCGCTGCCACTTCCAGAGCTCCTCAACTCCGAAAATATTCATCACATTTTTGCTCCGCCATCACTTCTCATAAAACTGTCAATATTCAAAATCTACACAGCTGATTTCTCACCTCAAAACTTCTGCACAGAAGTGGATTTAGTGATAAAAATCCATACGAAAACTGTAAAATATACAGTGAGCTGTATCATACAAACAAATAGTTAAAAAATCATATATTGTGATTTCTGGATTATTTTTTTTTAGATTATGTCTCTCACAGTGGACATGCACCTACAATGAGAATTTCAGACCCCTCCATGATTTCTAAGTGGGAGAACTTGCAAAATAGCATGGTGTTCAAATACTTATTTTCCTCACTGTATAACTTTCTGTTGCTGGCCTCTGTCTGGAGCACGCAATGGTGATGCAGTGAATATTCTCTCTGACCAATCAGCGGTCTGTTGTGTTTTCATGTTACATTTTAGTATGCCTCAGCTCGCTTGGAACCTCGACAGAGGTGAGGTGATACGAAAAAAAGAAAAAAGTACCCGGAAGCAGGTACAGGTACAACTTTTCTACAATGGAAACCCAAACAAAGGCGAGTCAAGTCAAAGGGCCTCCGCTCAGACTAGCTTGGTTTGAGGGCGTGCCTGACCTCGCTAGCCTTGGCAAGCTTTATGACGTGTTTTCATTGTGATGTCACAAGTAAAGGAAGTGAAGGGTTGGACTACAAACAAGCTGTTTTCAAGCGGTTCAAAGCAGTGCTTTCTGTGGGAGATTTGAACTGGACTTTGGGCTTTTCACTTTGCAAACCTGTTACATGCACAAAAGCGATATATAACTCAATAAAGGAGAGGAAAAAGCCAAAAGCATAACACCACCTCTTTAACTTGCCAATTACTTTTCAACAGTTGTACCTGAAAATGATGGGCTAACTGCCAGGCTAGCTAGTTAACGTGTCATCCTGCTCGTCTAACCAGGTCTCACCTCCCCTGTGCCGCTTGCCCTTTTGCTTCTCCTGGACCTTCCTGGTGAAATGTTTGTAGGCCTCTGTCTTCTGGTACTTCTCTAGCTCCCGCATGTAGCGCTCCTTATCTCGTTCCGCCTCATCCAAGTAACGCTGCAGAGAGAAGACAGAAAGTTGACAAGAGCCAGGAATACTCAACCGAAACAAAAAAGGAAGTGGAAGTAATTATTCCTAATCAGGATTCACTCCTTTCAAAAGACAAAAATCTTCCATTATTAATGACCTACATTCACTTAAGGCTTGTAACAAAAATGCATCTTGTAATACAATTCAATTAGGCATTAGATGAAATACTAATAAAAACTTCTTTATGCAAAGACTTTGTCCCAGGATACTGACATACTGAAAACAGCTCTGAAATCAGTGTCAAACAAAAACACGGTGCAAAGCTACCCCAGCTCTATCCCACCTTTGGATTTAAAAAAAACAACAACATGTCCTGTCTTGTTCAAACTTCTTTGGAAAGAAAGGCAAAAAACTGCAAGTTCTAACTTTGAATAATATCAATATCATGGTAGTAGCTATGCATGAGATGCTTTGTTATCAAAGCTGAGGAATTGTGTTAAAGGACATGTGAAGCATTAATGCTGTCATTATGTTAGATGCACAGTTAAGAAAAAAGGTTTCTGAAAGACAGAATATAATATAATAACAATAAATGTGACAAATGAACCCATGAGCTGTTGATGTAAAAAGCGATGTAAACTGATTATAATTCTGTTGATCCATGTTCTGCCATAAGGGCAAGTTTTCCCTGGTTGAAATACAATGGTCTCACCCAGATATATTTGCAGTAGAATGACATATTCTTATGGAAAATCTGCCTGAACATGACCATAATAATGTTCTATCACTACAACAAAGCAACTTTATACACAATAATCAATTTCTGCTATTCTTGCGCCACAACTGAAGTCATATCTAGGACACAGTACAAGATGCCATCAAACTATAGCAGTATAATCTGTAAAAGGATGTCGAACAGCTACCATGCATAGTCAGACACCATAGACTAAACAGACTAATGTTCCTACACTCATTTTGTGCACAGTGACACATTAGATAAAACTATCTGCTGGTGTGAGGGTGTTAAATCTGGCTGTGGACTGTTTTGCATGCAGGTGAATATTTCAGTAAAGCCCTTTGGGGCACTATTGGTGCAATTATTGAAAGCCGAAGTTAATGACAATTAAAAAATCCACCACCTTGTTAATCAAAAACCTAAACAAATGTTGCTGTTGGCTCTGCTGTTTATTCTCTTTCTTAAAGCTACTGTTATTAACAAATGCTGCACTAATAAACCTACATAAATATTTGCATCGAATTGTAAGAATTTTGCAGGTAATCTTAAACAGAATAATATACAATGTGAAAAGGAAAGAAATTCAGAACTTTGACACGTTTTCTCACAGTTGTATGCTCACTGCTCATTGTGTAATCCTGTCTGGACCTTCTTCACTGACCTGCTTCTCCTCGGGGGGCAGCTTGCTCCACTCATTGCCCAGCATCCTCGTAATCTCCGGAAAGGGCACGTCTGGACGCTCTGCCCGTAGCTGCTCCCGTCTGTCGTTCATGAAACGAACGTAGCCTGTTAGGGGGGCCTTGGGTGCGTTGCTGTCCTTCATTGGCTTCTTCCTCTTCCTTCCCTTGGTCCAGCTGCCTCGTCTGGGCTTCTGCAAAGATAACAAAAACAGATATGTTTCGAAGCTTCAGGTAGCAACCCCTCATTATATTCACTGGGAGGCCATTCTTGGAGATTGAATCTGAAAAATGTGTCATTTGATATCCGGGAGTTCAGCTCTTACCTCATCTCCATTTCTCTGGCTGTTGTTGTCGGCGTTGCCTCCAGGTGAGCCTGTCTGCTCTTCCATGACTTCTATGACTACAGGGGAGATCTGGGGGAAAACAGCAGGAGTTGTTAGAGTAGGAAACATCTCTTTCAAGTACAGTAACAGGACAGGAACTACAAACCTAACTGGTATTAAAATATGATCTGGTAAGGTTAGTCATTAGTCAAAGGTATGGCGGAGGGGAGCCAGATAAAAATATGTGGACAAATATTGCTGTCCAATGAAGTTGGTTTACGCATGTTGAGACATTGTTGGGGGTTAGGGTTAGGCATGGAGTATCGTCACCAGGGATGCTGTCCAGCCAGGAAATAGAGCAGGCTGTTCATCTGCAGCGGTATCGCCTTTTCTGCTTCACATTAAAACTCCTCCCAGTCTTGGCTCTGAACCTCCCCTTGTCCCGCCACATTTAACAAAAATGTCTTGCTGCTATAAATCATTATTGGGCAAGTGAATGAAAAAAAAACACATTACCCCCACTCCTAATGTAGCCAACAGGAGGAAGTAGTCTCATGGTACTGCCTTGTAATTAGAGATAAGAGAACGCCTACATGCTAAAATGCTCTCTGGGGTGAAAAAAAAAAAGTTCTGCAGCAGACCGTCTGGTCAAACTAACCTTTAAAGACACTTTGCAGTTAAAACATCAGTGTTACAGAGAATGTGTAGTGTAAATCTTAGCTTGCAATTACAATGTGTTTAACTCTTTAAAACCACTTTAAGAAAGCATTAGATAATTTATGTTAGAAAGGACCAAATTAATTGAGAGAACACATAATTAAAAGGTATGCTGACTCAGTACTTGTGGGCAAAAAGCCCAGGCTGAGTTTTGAAAACAGGAAGAATATCTTTGTGTTTTAACCTTTGACCTCTTCTAAATCACTACGTGGGAAGTGAGCCTCTGTATCCTGGATGTGGTTTCTGCTCCCTGCCACTAAATACTGTGGGAAATGTCAAAGAGGAATTAGCCTGTCTACGACCAAAAGTCCTTTTGGGAAGAGAGTATGCAGGGAATCCCCCCCCCCCCTTTACAGCAAACAGTTATCGAAAGCAGGGTTTCTTTCAAACATTTCTGTGATGCCTGAAGACAGTGTATAGTGACACCTATAAAATACTACCCATCACCAGTTCTGAGCAGCTTGAGTTTGAGCTACAAAGAGAATACAAACTATGCTGGAATGCCCTCTGCTGGAGAAAAGCACACAATACATGATGTAATGATAAACTGCATGGAAACCCGAACAATATAACATTACTGTGTGAAGATTAATGCCGTTTAACTCTTTACACGGTTGGCTTATCTTTTGAATCCTTAAAACGACACTTTGCATATATTTAAATGGTATATAATTACTGTACATCATACTATTTACATGCCATTACTATTACAAATTATGAACTCTTGAAAAAGCTAACCTCGCTTTCCAAGGACAATGTATACTTGATACCAGGTTATTCCTACATTTTATACCCCGAAGAATTTAGTCTAAAGCCTTAAATACAACAATGGGCTGTTATGTTAACATTTAATATTATCTGTTGGTTGTAATAACGCTAATGTATGACACATAACGTTTCTGTATGAGCACCAAGCCAGCAGTGGTCGAAGCGTCGGCTAACATGAATGTTAAGCTAACGTTACATTAATGTAAACTAATGCTGTGGTCTACATGTGAAGATGTCGTCGCGCAGGCCAGAGAGTGGTCAAATTACATTCAGTTGAGCTGCTTAAATATAACGTTAAACTGAGATTTTGGCGAAATCCAAACAAACCGAATAACGTTAGCCAGCTGGTAAACCGCACTGTTATTGGCTAGCGTTGACAATTAGCTTCGTTCACTTATACGAGCTAACATTAACTTTGAACAGCTGTTTGTCGTAACGTTACTTGAAATGCAGTTTTCAGCACCACGACCCTAATGATGTACGGACGTCGAATGTCTGATATTCATTACAGCTAACGATAACCTTCAAAATCAAAAGGTGCATTGAAATGGTCATTATCAGAAACAATGGTCTGGCACTAGCATGTTGGACTGCTGAGCTAATAGCTAGCTGTACTGCTAGCATGGGTTAGCACGCTGGTAGCTAAAAAAAAGACGGGCAACTAACGTTCTGCTTTAGTTATGCGAACTCGCCAAGATACGACTTAAAACATCATTATATGAAATATTTACATGTTGTTAAACCACCCAGTAAAAAATACTTCCGATAACGTAATCCGTAGGTGTAACCTACCTGTCCAAATGATTTTCCTAATCAAAACAATACAGCAGCCACTCTATAGAATCATACCAGATAGACAGGCAGGCAACTTGATACTTCGCCCTGCAAAATACTTAAGGTTTTAGTAACTTGTGTTTTAATATTTGCTCTTATTTGTGTTTGTGCGTGTCTTTTAGATATCATAATGGCAACTAAATGTAGACAATCGTATCACAATAATTCTAAAATGTAAAATTAAGATAAGTTAAGATGTTTTAATATGTTCAACATAACGGGAGAGTTTCAGCCTCAGTCTTCGATATGTGCACACCACAACCAACTTGTTATTTTAATTCTACAAATAATTTAATCTCCATTTTCACAAACTGCTCTAGACACTCTAATTCTATGCCCCCTCTTTTTTCTTCGTGTATGTACACCAATGTCTTTTAGGAGGATGCTTCCCCCTACTGTTAACTTGCATACTAAATTTGTCAAATGTATGTTGAACATTTTCCCTTGAGAAATTTCAAGCTTTATTTATCAGACGTAGAAGTAGGTTACACATCCACACATCCTTTGTAAGAAGTAGTAAATGGATAAGATGAGGACATCTTTCATCTGCTTTGGACTTTTGTAGGTTACTCAAGCAAAATGATGCAAGGAGCAGAGTTGGCAAGCTCTCAAGCTTTTCGTAGTTTGTAGGGCATTCCTATAGACTATGTAGCTGCTGCAAGTTGTAGTGCCACCATTACCTCTCATTTCAGTTCTTTCATTTCAGTGTCCTCTGTTCTCCCCTGAAACAGAGAGGGAGTGTTTGAGCTCTTCCAATGCTGCATACACACAAGTCAGCAACAGCAATATTTACAGTGCTGGCAACCCTGGGGTACAATCAACTTCCGCAAACAATCAGATCCTCATATTGCACTGAGCATCCTCCATGCATCAATGAATTATTTCATTAATTTGAGAAAAATACACAAACTCTGCTCCATCTGCTTGTGGAAACCATCCGTTTCAGCACAGCCTTGTCTCTGTGGCATAATATGGCATGTCCAAACGGAAAATTCAGTGACACATATACTGTCCTTTTGTAGACAGAATACCCAGGATTAATAATGAAGCTCCCAACCCAGTAATTTGAGAGATAGAAAGTGAGTGAGTCAGAAGTCTTATACTCTTATTCCAAGTTAACGGATCGCAAATCAACACCCAGGTGGGAGTAACCTAACTGTAGCTGCAGTCTAATTGAAACTTTAATTGCAATCTCATTGCAGTTATCCAGAGTTAATCCTACCCAATTCTCAGGCTCATTAAACAGAGGTTGGGTACATCCAGAGTTTAGAAAATATTCACAAACAAAAGCAAAAACATCTTAGCTCCTTCATTTTTTTGATATCTTGTAGATAATCAAATCTATTAATGGGGACATAAGAAAGATCAACACATCAGGTCTGAAGGTGCTCAAGCACAATACAACGCCTTAACATTTAGTTTTCTCTCAGTTTCCCCCTATGTAGTTCATGTTGAAAAAAATCTTATTCCACATTTCACATTTCAGTATCACATACAATATATACTCTATCAGCATTAACTTTATTGGCTTCTGAAGGACTGACAGAGATCCACTGTCTTAAATGCAACCTAAATATCTTATAACTTTAGCAACATCTGAAGCTCCACTTGAACATTTTTTGTCTGCACAGCCTGAGTTTGTAATGACTTGTGATGATTCAGTGAGGTTTAAAGAGTTTAAGAAAAACATCAGCAAATATTATGTGGTAAAATGTCGGAATTTACTATTTTGGTTTATCCACATCCCCACAAACTGTCTAATTTCTCATTGTCGTCCTAATTCTCTACATTTCAAAGAAAGCCTTTCAAATAATTTCATGAGAATCAACCTGAACTTGCAGTCAGGAGGTAATAGCATGATTGTTGTTGTTACAGAAAGAAAGTAGAGTTACAGGCCTTATTTAAATTAATTGAGTGTGTATTGCATTTAGAGGTGGCTGTCTGGAAAAACTGACATCTGGCTTTTCTGCAATGGAATTCTCATTTGTAAGACTGTTGAACGTCAATGAAAAATAGCGTATCCCACACCAAAACCTGACATTTGGTATTGATGTTTTAGATGAGAGATCAATTGAAGCTACACTGCTTGCCAGTTTTGTTTATCTATAATTTTAAACTCCCCACAAAGCAACCTGTCCAGAAATGAAATCTGCTTGAAGCTGTTTTTATCTAAAGTTGTATAAGCAAATATTTTCTTTTTTCTTTTTTTTCAAGGGGATTTGCTAACACTTACAATAACAGGTACACAAATTAGCAATGATAATTTTTAGTTGAACAGAAAAAGCATCTGCCAATAATATGGTAATCTCTACCAGCAGACATCTCATTTTCTAGTTCTCCAACAGTCATGAATTAATAAGAGGTAGCTTTGCCTGTGGAATCATGTTTGTCACTAATTGGCTGACTTGGAACACAGAAATGATGCAGGCCAACTGTTCAATTCCCAGCAGGAGCATGTCTGGCTCGGTTTTTACCTTTTTTTTGTTGTTTGTTTTACCATTCAGTATTAGCGGTCACTGCATTGTGGGCAGTGGCACCACAAACAAAGCTTGGGAAATAGCGAGCCAGGTTCAATCAGCTCTGATCTGGAAACTCTTCACATCCCAGCAGGCCTGCAGGGCACAGCATCCAGCTGTCCCCTGTACCGCTATCCACCTGCCATGTCACGTCGAATCATCTGGTCCCAGCCTGAGAAGCTTAGTGTAGAGGGAAGGTTTCCAGCCACTGGCCCCTCTATGGGTTGGTCATGTTTTTGCCAGTTGGCAGGTGTGGCCTGGGAAATGGCAACATTGTGACACCCACACTGCATGCATCAAGCCCTCCCCACTCCTCAGGACATCAAGAGAGATAAAGTCACATGACATGCCAGTAGGGTGAGAAAAACTTAGTAAATCAGTGGATTATCTGTCTAAAAATGATGTTTGATTTACCACTGTATGAAATGAGGGTTTGAGTGCCAGAGAGCATGGCACTGTTAATTACCATTGTTTGATTTAAGCTGCTACGAGTATATTTAGTATTCTATAGTCGACAAAACAAAAAACCCTTTGATAACTATACAATACATCTGATACTCATGTTCAACCATTGAATTCTGTTGCTATTGTAGCAAGCTAAGGTTAAGAATCAGAATCAGCAGCTTTATTGTCAACTTTACTGGCAGCAACAGGTATTTGCGGAGAGTATTGCTCTACACACAAAGTACTTGTGGTCTAGCCACATTCACTAATGACAGTTGAATTGTGGAAATAGTGGGAACACTGTGGAACTCAGTTCATTCCTATTTTGTTGTTTTTAAATTTTGTTCTAATGCATTTTTGCCTTATGTAAAGCACTTTGAATTATATCTGTATTGAAATGTGTTATACAAATAAACCTTGCCTGGCATCAATGTAGACAATGCAGACATTAACACAGGTAACAATACAGGAACTCACATGAGGTGTCTACACGTAGACGTACTGGTGGCACATTGATCTGAACACTGAACACAAACATCACATGAAATAAAGGTCATACTTAGAAGACAGTCTATAGAGCACATAATTGGCTTTGATTTTTCAGAATCTTGCTGCATACATCTGGATATCAATGAGAATGAATTAACTGCAGCTCTTTCATGCTCTTGTGCTTTTAGATAGGTAGTTAATATTAATACAACTGTGTGTTGTTTGAAAACAAGTATGTCAACATTATGCTAAGTATTCATTCATTACTGTAGTGGTTATGGTTCAGTGTCTGATGGTGAATATGGCAGGGTATTAGGTTGCTCGAGTGCCCTTTCCTTCTCATGCACAAACACATGCACAGATGTGAGCTTTGCTAATATCACAAAGAACAAGAGCTAAAAGGATGCAAGGATGGCTGCATCATCTTGTTGCTATGCAACCTTCTAATCAACCTAAGAATCAAAGAGGTAAGGTTTTGAAAATAAGAATGTAATAGAGATGGTACATTTTATTCTTACCAGGAGAACACAGCAAAGACAGTTTTCTCATCTTTTCCAAAAGCTGTGACTGGAGCAGGGATGGGCAGCCATGTGCCACAGAGGGCCAAGTATTACAGAATTTTATACCAATCAAACATTTCACCGGGTGATTTCTGTGATTAGTACCTATTCTCTGGTTGTAGCTAATCAGGGAAACTATCTGGAAAAATGCCTCATACACTTTCAAAAAAGGTACTATATATAATCATGACCACAATGTGCAAAGCTAAAATATCTCAGAACTGTCATTATCATCATCCCCTCATCACTTTTCATCAGAACAATTTGGTCCATCTTTCAGCTCATCTAGTCTGGCCTTCATAAAGAAATGGCAGAAAAAGTTTCCTTTCACCCCGTGGACAAATGTCTTCTGACTTGTTTTAAAACCTGAAAAGGGATAAATATGCCCTCACCTTGTCATTTACAATCAACACAAGCAAAGCTCACTAGGTGGTCAGGTGGGTTCCCTACGACTATCACCACAGTCTCTGTCTCTGCTTTTACTATCATACCCATGAACATCCCAGTCAGAATCAATGACCGACCCATGTCTTTGTCATGGAAGGGATCTGCCAAATGGCTGGCACACCCCAAAGACTCTTGTGCTGATGACAACATGGCGATGTCATCAATCAAAATGTGCTGTTTCCTGATCCCTTTTCATCATCATTATTACAGTTTGGTCCCTCTTTCAGCTCATGTAGTCTAGCTTACACACAGAAATGGCAAAAATGAAAAAGTTGTCTTTCACCCAGTGGAAGAATTACTTCTAACTTGCTGGTGTGGGTACGTTTTGATAGTTATTTGCTTTTGTTTGAACTAATGAAGAAACAGACATACATTTTTTTAGTTTTATCCCAGAAAGATAATCCAAAATTAATTTGTAATTTAAAACAACAAAAAAAAGTAAATCTGTTTCCTTGTCCTCAACTAGTCGTTTCCGGTCACTAGAAGCAAACCTCTCCCTCCCTTACAAACCATAACAGGTGGTCAGGTAGGTTCCCTACTACTATACCCCCAGTCTCTGTCCCACCAACCCATGACAAAGGCATTGGGATTGCCATAGTGCACTTGATCCACCAAATGGCTGGCACCCCCAAATGCTTTGCTGAACACACTGTGGAATCGTCAGTCAAAATGTGCATGGTTAATGCACTCTCTGTGGCAAACAAGTCTCACATATTAATACCTTCTTCCCTATTTTTAAAAGTTTTGCCAGTTATTGGCCACACTGAGTTAGCTATCATCAACTGTTCCTTGTCTACAGGATGTGTCCCATTCTATTTTAAGCATGCAAGCAGTCTATGTTAAAGAAAACCAACCTGGATCAAGCTTTGCCCATGAACTATAAGCCCATCTAAACGCCCACTTCTATCAATCATTATAGAGGTTGTGGCAAACAAGCACATATCAGCATTGGAGAGGCTACGATAAATTTCAGTCAGTGTTTTGGAAACAACACTCAAACAAAACTGCTCATCCGAGGGTCTCTAACGACATACTAATATCCTCTGGCGCCGGTGAGAGCTCTGTGCTAGTACTTCTTGACCTCAGTTCAGTGTTTAACACTGCACACTGAGGTACCTTGTGGATGAAAGTTACAGCACTTGATGTTTCTGTTGTGTACGTTATCACCAAATGAGATACATATTAATTTGTGCACTTCAGAGTTGTTGGTGGGCACAGAGCCAGGCTAGGTGTTCCCCTGTTTCCAGTCTTTATGCTAAGCCAAATTCCTCTTCATTCAACCTCCGTACTTCACACACAAACATGAGAGTGGTATCAACCATTTCATGTCATTCTCTGGCAGAAAGAAAAAAAAGCATATTTCCCAAAATGTTTAACTTTTTATTCAAAATAATTGATTTTGAGTAACAGGTCAGTCAACAAATCATTTTGACCTCTCATTCTGCTGCTCTGGATCTGTCCCTTTGTTGTTCACATCAAGGCCTTTCAGCAGCTCCTGGAGGACGGGACGTGAATCCAACAGAATCTACAGCACACAAAACCCTTTACAAGTTTCATATCAATGTGCACAAACTTTTCTTCATTGTGGTTCTACACCTACCTGCTGTTATTTGACCTCTAATGTTATGAAGACATTACTGATTGAAATGTAAATGTATTTATTCACTGGCCTTAAAATTGCACTATTCTATTTGGCAGCTCTCTTAGCATCTTCTTTTGCATGCATTTTATACAACGATGAACAACACTTCATAAGAAAGATATCCTAATAATTACCACTGGAATAAAATTAGCATTTGAAACAGGTGCAAAAGTTCAAGAGAGATGCTACACAAGAAGAACTATACGTACACAGAAACATGTCCATAAAAATAGAAACAGAAATAAAATATGTAAATATGAAGATGATACATTTTGAAATTTCTTACAGCCCTGATGATCAACACTGACACATTTATGCACTTTACTTTTTTTGAAAACGATATGTCAGTACAGTATGTTCAGCACAGTATGTTCAGTCATTAAACTGACTTTAAAGAAATATTTTCACAGAAACACAACAGAGGGAGATTCAGTAACCCAGATGAGACCTTTCATGTGAGGCAATCCAGTTTTCAAATGATGGCTCAAAAGTGACTAGACTGCCCTTTGTAAAGGGCTAAAGAGGGGAGAGGAGGTGACAACGTATAATAACTTGATGTATGACGCTTCAGCGGTGAGCTTTAAATGTCTTATCTAAATTCATACATAATGACAGCACTTCTCCCCAACCATGTCACGTTTATCATTTTCGTTGCACCGCCTGGCAGATAAGGGACAAAAGAAAATCAATAAGTAAGAAAATCTAACTGAATGAATCACGGGGTGATAGCAACGAGTGCTGATGAATGCACTCTATTTACAAGCACACTGTATTGACTTTGTGGCGGATGGTCATGAGCCTTATTCAGAGAGTTTATGCTGCGCTGAATTCAACACTTTGGATTATGGTGAAAAGAAAATACACAAAGCTACAAAATAATTTAATGCTCTTCTTGTGCACATACTGTATCTTTTCAAGCAGGATGCACAAAGTTGAAGACTTAGTTAAATTCCATATTTAAATATATGAATGTATTTACAAAAAAAGACAAAAAGAGTGCAGGAATTTTATTTTGAAACAGAGACAGAAAATTAAAATTAAAAATGAGCGCTTTGTCCTCAGTTTCCCCCTTCTCTATGCATTCTGTACAGTATGCCCATGCTTTAATATTATACAACCTCAAGTTTGTTGTGTGTTAGATTAAACACAAATATATTTCATGTCTGCATGAACTGAAATAATGAAAGGTAAAACTAAATTTTGACATTGGGACCCAGTTCACCACTGGACCTCTAACGGACCTTATCGTGACTGTGGATATTGAGCTTTAGTTGGCCGTATTTCCGTATTCCTAAAAAATTGATTCAAATACAGTTGACAAATGACCAACACCTTCTCAAATGAGTGATAAACTTAATCTAGTGGGGGTATAACAGGTTTCACCGCATGAAAAAGCCTAGGGACTCTTGTGTTATAGACTGCTAATAAAAGACATGTTTTATCCATGTGTGCATTCTACTGAACAACAGAATGACCTGAGCTGTTACAGTGGAGTAATTTCCTGCATGATGCGTACGATCATGTCAGGAGAATTGTCACAGCGACAATATGCATCCGTACAAAGAAGTGTATAACCTGTGGATGTCCTCACTCACTCCCTTGGGCGACAGTGATGGACTGGTTGGTTATGGGATCTCAGCAAGGTCACCAGCGGTCTACTTTTGTCATACATGTATGCCCTTAGCAGTGTTATTTGCAGTGGTGGAAATGACCATGTCTTACTGGGAGAACCATGGTTGGGTGGATGGGAAAATGAGGATTACATTCAGAGATTTTTTATAAATAAATTATTTATTTTACTCATTATCATGAGAGCTACATCTAAAAATTGATTACTAAAGTTACTTAAAATTAAAAAGGTTGCAGAGATCTACTGATTATTTTGATGATGACACACTTAAAAACACTGCTTATTCAGCTTCCAAAAACATGTTCTCCTCTGCTATAATGGATTTCAACAAAAATGCAGTTCACAATGAAACAATACCATAATCATGGGAAAAATAGGATGCATCGATAGTGAGTTTACTGCATCCTTTTGGATTTGAATCATCGCTGCAACTTCCAGCGTATCTGTAGTTGGTAGTGATGACACATTGACAGGGAAACGCTACTTTGGGGATTTGCTCCAGGGAACCTGCAATTGGCTGTATGGGCAGCAGTATAACTTGTGGTGCATTCAAGCACATTAAATTATATTCATATTCCTGCAGCAAAAAGAAACATACTTACTGCTTCAGGGAATAGTTGTACATGTCCATCATATCCTTCAATGTACGTGATGGGCATTAACATGTGCCTGACCTGGTCCAACAACAAACAGGCTGAACTGCATGGACATTATTTGATATACAGTGCATGGACTCAGGTCTGCAAACATGGATGTACAGTATATGCATTTGCAGTTCATGAAGTTCAGCATCATCTCAAACATCTCAAACACTCACTCATAGGCTTATGATGTACTTTTTACCACTACTCTGCTGGTCACAAAATTGTTCATATATTTGCGTGTGTGCTTCTCACGTGCCTGGAGGATTAAAACTTGACACAGAAATATCTTTCTTAAGCCGTTCTGATTTTGCACCAAAAAAACACAACTAAAATGCTCTAATTGTTTTTCTTCAAAACTTTGTGCCAGGGTTGTTCTCGTCCATTACAAGTCTGATGTTATCTTACTTAAAATCTTGCATGTTTTCCCCTACAATTCAGGTTCTTAAAGGTGGGGTAAGCGGTTATAGAGAAATTCAATTTCATGACAAATACCATGATACAGAGCTGAACAACGACAGAGCGAGTAATGCAACTGACGCTCACCAAGTTGTGGCATAGTCGTTACAGTTGCCACTGCGAAGCTAACATGCAGAGAGGACAATGCTGTCCCAAAGCCACCATAACAGCTCCAGACAGTGATAATCACTTTTACTCTCCTGCTTACTATAGCTAACATCACAACAACAGCATGTCTTGGCCGATTAGATAGTATGCTCCTTGTCAGTGGGCAAGTCATTTAATGATACCTGAAACACAAATCATGGCTGGAACTGTTTGTTTTCCCATTTACAGAGCCAGGGCTGTGTACAAGCACCAGATTAGCTGAATTTGACACAAATATGTGTATTGGATTAGAATTGCTTACCCCACCTTTAATTGCATCTTGTGTACACTTCTTACCCAGAAACAAGCTTTAAACACGTATCAACCATTTCTTTTTTTTAGCCACTTGGGCAATATTCACTCTTGTACTTTGGTCTAATCTCCACCAACTCCCAAGGGAAATATCTGGCTCTTTAGCTGCTAAATGCTCCACCAAGTTCACCAACTAGTTGTTAACTTTACATATGTGCTCTTTAATGACGCTGATGAGAGCAGTGAGAGTGAATCAAAACAGTTAAAAGACAGTAAAATATTCATTAGAGCTGATGAAACTGCAGTCAGATGAAAATTCTCTGTGGGTTCATCCCCATGAGCGACCATTTTCACATTAAACATACTGAAGTTATTTGATCTATTGTTAATATAAAATATAAATTATAGCAGCGTTAAACAGCAATAAAACCCAGGCATTAAAAGTAGAAACAAAAGAAATGCATATTTGTCAAACACATGGATTCTTAGTCAGTAACGGACTTTGTAGTGCAACATCTGACATAGTCTGCAATTTTATCTATTTTAATACTAATGTGCAATGTTCTCTGTTTTAAATACTCATTGTGCAATATTCTCTGCTCGAACCCTCTGGTTCCTCGGCCCCAGTATTGTAGTTTTTAAGAATTGTATCCATTCCAAATGAACCTTACCAGTGCTCATTATATTACCACAGTATCAATATCTAATTCACTACAACTATTTATCAATGCATTTCTGTTAATACTGTTAAATACTGTACACTCCTTTTTTAGATTTCATGTTTTGATTTTTTTATTTGTATGTTTTGTTGTTTTCTATAAACTTACTTTCCATTATTCTTTCTATTACTTTATACCTTCATATGTAAAGTGAGCCATTGTAACAAAAAAAATCCCAATAAAGTATTTCTGATTTTGTTTCTAGAGGTTCAAAAGAAATCCTGAGTGAAAATAGTTTATTTGAACAAACACTATCCCACACAAATGCACAGAGAAATTTCTGACCTGAAGAGTTTCAATGGGCTACATTTTCCTTTAAAGGAATGTGACTTCAAACTTGTCCCATTGTTATGCCTTTTCTTCAGCCTTGCTTACCTAATTCTGCTTGCATATGAGCACCCTCAACTTCTGTAACTTATGTCATAACAAGAGGAGGGGATCAATGATGTTATGCAGCAGGGCATGTGTTTCAGTCTCACTTGCATATCTTTTTACTTTTCCCTCTACTTCCCTATGACCTCGCTAGCAGGCTTATCTTTGTCTGTTTCTCAGACCTCCTTCCCTTCATCCCCTCTCCTTTCTTTACCCCTGTCTCTTCTCGCCTGCGGCAAAGTCTTCTACTCCACACCTTGCTTGAACGCTGGCTTTGTGTGTTCATAGTGTTAGGCAGGCTGGTCGAAGACACAATTTAATTAGCAAGTCAGGCGATAAATTACCCCCACAATTAAAACGCAGCCCCGTGTTTTTGTTTATGCCTGTAGGGAGAGCTCTCTAAACACACTACAGCTCTCTCTGTGCAGACGCGACACTTCACTGATGACCGCACACAAGTTTAGCATGGAGCTCCCCTCCAAAATGATGTAAATGCAGTTGTGAGTGGCTCTCTCCGAAGAGCCAAGCTCCATTTCCTCCTGTCTTAGTAACAGACGAGCTTTATCTCCTGTTACAGAGCCCTGGCTTTGGCTGAGGACCAGGAAACACCAGGGAGAGAACACAGAGTCGACTTCAATAGCCCGCACACACGTTTCATGCACAAACACACAGAACAGACGTGGAGAAAAGCAGTCCAAGGACCCAGCCGGTCTGTCCTTGGTGTTTCACTTCCTGCTGATTAGAGAAGACTTTCAGAGGTGAGTAGTCCTTCATAGGCTTTTCGTCTATCAAATAGGCTCTTTGAGGATCTCAAATGACTGTTTCTTTTTGAATGCCTCTTTTTAACAGAATTAATAAAGATGATGATTCATGGTGTAAGCACTTTTTTTCTACCACGGAGCAACACATACAATTTATGCCTGTGAATATGTGGTGTGAACTTTAGCAGAGACTGGAAGACATCTGCCTTGAGATTAGTCGGTCATCACAAAGCCGCCAGGTGGTTCTCTGGGTAGAAGTATCCAACACATGACTGTATTGCTGTATGAATGTATTACTTATACCAATAATGCAGCCAAAATTAATTAATTAATTAAACAAATCTATTTAAAGCAGTCATAACTAGTGTTGGGAGTAACACATTACAAAAGTAACGCAATTACAGTTATGTATTGCTTTCTGCTGTAACGCAGTAATATAATTCATTACTAAAAAAATCTGTAATATTATACCCGTTACAATCTCAGTAACGCGCGTTACAATGCATTTTAACGCGAAATTAAGTGGCGTTTTTCTTTTTTTATAATTGTTATTTCACCCCACCCCACCACTCCCAGGTATTATCAGAATGTTAATTTTTATGACAGACCCACCCGATACGACGATATAACTGAGATCACATCACTACATCCCACCCAACACAGAGACAGTGATACTGTCATATAACTAATTAATGACAGTAACTAGTAATAACTAACTAAACTAAACATAACTATAATGTATTACATTTTGGAAGTAACTTGCTCAACACTGTCTTTAACTTACCGCTCTGAAACTCTTTCTTCAGTTTAGGTTGAGGAGCTGGGTTGGGAACCTGGGTAGGACCCGCCCTACTCTGCTTCTGATTGGCTAGTAGTCCTTAACTAGATGGTGCCTATGTGCAACTCTAAACAAAGATCAAATAGAAGTGAGATCGTTTGCTCCGTAGCTAAAATGGAGCAGCCAACACAGGGTGAAAAAAGAGCTGCTGCAGCAATGTGTGGTAGTATGACAAAAATATGGTGTTCATTGAAAATGAAACCATGTAAACCTATTCTGGTAGAATCCCTAAATAAAATTATGAACCTGAAAATGAGCATAACATTTCAGCTTCTAAAAGTAAGAGCTGCAGTAGCTGTGCTTTTATCTAGAATATGGATGCTTAACCCCAGAAACACATTTCATTTATCTAAAAAGACTGAAAAAGCAAAGCTCAATGAATGATTACAGTTGCTGTAAAGTACAGTTGCTGGCAATGTATAGTTAGTCATTTAACTAAGGGGCTCTTATGTCCAGTATCATCTCCAAGCACTCTCACAGTTTCTCCTGTAGCTCAAAGGGATTCATGTCAGACTTATTGCTGAACAATTAACGAGCAAGGGATACAAAGTCTAGACACACGTGATGGCTGTGCAATGAAAGAATTAAGGCACTAAAAAGACTGGCTTTTGTTCAACCGACTGGGAGAGCTAAGGGTAGTGGAGGGCGACTGGAAAAATGAGGCAGCCTTTGCGAAATAAGTCTGGGTAATCCATCAGATGCCAGGCCTCATTATGGCTATGGGTACAGCATGAAAGAGAGCCCTTTATCTGGGCTTCCTGTTCTTATTAGTAGTGCTAGCAAAAGATAGTAGCCATCCCTCCTTCATCCCCCACTTCTGTACTGGGGGGCCGCAGCTGACACAGAGAAGCAAAGTCATTCTCTGGCCTGCATTCCCTGGCCAGGCCTGTGGGCCGGCCTGCCAAGTGTGTGTGTTGTCTGTACATACAAGTGTGTATGTGTGCACACACATATCCACCGAGGCTCAATAGTCACTGTTGGAAACCTTTTTGCCAGCTGCAGCACATCCTCCCCTTCACTGACGGTAGCCAAATCCAAAATGGTTGGAGCTATTTTAAGCCACTCATTCGCAAAATGGTGACACACAGCACTGGAATTATTGCAGTGGACTTGGTCACTCAAACATGGGGTGAACCATCTGCAAAATGTAATATTCAAATTTGTGATCATTTTTGTTTCATGCTAGTCTGAAATTTATAGAGCTTGAGATCTGGTGGGATTCACAAAGCTAACAAACTGCTGAGTATGACAATGTGAAGAGGAACGGGCAAATCCAAGATCACAGGCCCCAGCACACTGTGTGAGAATGACACATTGTGTGAGAAGGACAAGCCTAGTGGCCCCTTGACAATCTTCTGCCAAATTTTTTTTATTGCTTTTTTGTTACCCCAAGGAATTCAATAAGGAAGTCCACTGATAAAAGTACAGGAAGGTGACATTAAACATTATAACCAAGCAAAAGCCAAACTATTACTGCTAAATCCACCAGTAAATTTCATCTCCTTTTCATAACAAGACTGCATACTATTGGTGTTGCGACCTGATGCAATACCTGGTGGGGCCAGCAGAGGGCAGTAGGTGACAGTAGTGGCAGCACGTCACTGTCAGAAGTGACCAGATGAAGGGCAGCAAGGGCTGTGGAACATCAAGGAATCCTGAAGTATGGCAGGTGGAGCGAATAATACCGTGAAAAGGGAAGAGAACAAATGGTACAAAGAGAGCAAATTAGCCCATCTCTAAAGATGAGGGGCTTCAATTATCACAGCCAGAGACTGGCTGACTGCGTGAGGGGAGCTGGATTGAACTTTTCAAAGAAGTGGAGGCGCAGCATGAGGGTCATTAAAAAAGAGGGTCTGGCACTTGACAGAATGAAAGGTGGCAAGTAGGGCTGGACCTGTGTACTTTGGATACCAAGGGTTCTTTAAGGGCACACGGGAAGAGAGAGAAAGACAGATGCCTCAGTGTGTATGCAGAAGCATCGCACTCAGTCTTTTGACATCCCTAGACTTCCCCCCCTCCATCTCCCTTTCTCCATAGACTCTTGTATTGTTCTTTAATCAAGGTGGTGGCCAGGAGAGACAAATTGGAAATTAAGAAACTGTGTTCTGCTCTCCCCAGATTCAGGAACAGCTCCAACTTTCATCATAAACAAGGCACAAATAATACACAAATGAGCACTACAGGCTGTATATAATTATATGTACGTATGTGTGTGTGTGTGTGTGTGTGTGTGTGTGTGTGTGTGTGTGGGTGTTATGTTTACATTTAAACACTGTAAACACCTGTCATGCGTGTGCTCTCATCAATATGGTCCTATCAACTGCGGGTCAAAGGTTACTAAACAAACTCACGGCTGAGCAAGCAGTAGGATCAAACAGAGGAGAGCAGGAGGCAAATAAGTTGACTTTTCCCCCAGACGGGATGACAGCAGCTCACAGCCTCAATACAAACACCCACAACACAACCACACAGTGCTGACAGACACACTTTGTCGTGTGCACATTTGCCGGTGCTTGAGTTTGCACACACACACACACACACACACACACACATAAATTCCTCTCTATCTAGTCCTTCACCATGCATGCAGCTAATTGGAGCCTGATGAGGAAGTCCACTTCATACAGAGAAACAACGACACAGACAGCAGAGGATATCGCCAGCCAACACAAATGGAGTCATAGAATGGCCCCTACAGATAAAATCTCTGCCAGCGCCTCTGAAACCCCACAGAAGCCTTTTCTTCAGGTGCTGGCACAGAAGAACATGAAGGAGCATAATTAAGGGTCGTTTCCCTTTGGGGAGTCAGTTAGACCAGCTGTATTATTTGCCCAGTCCGATATGCAGCAAGGCTGCTGTTTTCCATTTCTTTCTACGCCTCAGGCCAATGTGCTTGCCCTACTTCAGTCCACAAGGTGCTCTCAGCCTGGTGAAAGTGAATGGGCAAGTCTGGAAGAGATGTGGGACAAACAGGGAGCCTCTTACTTCTTGTATGACATTGGGAACATGTTCGAAATTAGCCTTTTGGACTTTGGGAATTGATTTGATCAAGGCAAAATTGATTACATTAGGACTATAGTAGTACACTATCAGTTCACAGTCTCAGTGTTTCTTGATACTCTGGCCATAAAAGTCAAAATGATGACTTATCTGTCAGAGCTAATGCCCTCAGAGCTATAATGCCCTTAGCACCTCAATACAGCATCAGAATCAGTTCAAACCAACTAATTAAATATTATTATACAACACTGGAAGAAGGCTTTATCTTTTGGTGCTTAGCCTTCACAGCTCAAGCAGTGATATCCAAGCTACCCTGAATTTATCCCTCCTATTCTTTCCACACTCGCTATTCTTCCAAACACAAAGCTAATATGCGTCGGGCCTGACAGTCACTACTGCGTGAGGAGGCATTTACATAAGCTTGTGTATACGGCCATTGTGATGATAATAGGCGTGTGATCTCCTGTGTCAGCGAATGAGAAAAACATCTCATCCATTCAAATAGATATGTCAGCCAAAGCATTAGCCTCCCCTATAATTGGCCACAGAGGTCACCCTGGCAAAGCCGAGAGGCGACATTTACTGTGGCATGAAAATTTGTTGGTGCTCATTCACCCCCTCTCAATCCGACAAACAAAACTGCTTGTGCTCGGCTGAAATGTGACATCCGGCCCGCTCGGTGCCAGTTGCAGCTGCCCATCCAAAGGGTCGTGTTTCTATGTAAGATTTCCTTAATGGTTTCCATTAATATCACTCTTGTCCACCGTCCCTGTAGAGGCATGCAGCCCATCTCATTCTCTAAATGCATTATTTGTGCACTCTGTGGCAAAAGGCTGTGACAGTCAGTTTAGAAGATAACAACTAACAACCAAAACCGACCTTGCAGGGATGACACTGCCGTTAATCTAGGTGTTCTGGCTTTATAAGTTGTTGTTTTTTTCAGGAAAGCATGTCGCCTATCCTCCTCACACATATTGCTTGTCTCTGAAAGAGACAACACACAGACAGGAGGTGAACAGACAAGAGCTATGGTTGACAGAAAAAACCAAGACACAAATCAAAAATGTCCGTAAGTACAAAATGTACCAGAGAAGTCACAACCAGCATTTAACACTGATATACTATAACTTATGTTAACCCATGTTACATGAATAACTACTTTAGTTTCAGGATAACAATGCTTTACACTGAAATGTTTTACTTGTGTGGCTTATTTGTTGTAAGCATGGAACTGAATAAATGGTCTATAAATAAAATCAGATGTGGGTATTTGTATAGTGGTGGTAATTTAAAAGGTCTGAGTTTCCTCAAATTAAGTTAATTTAAGGAAGTCTGAAACTATCACAAATAACCCTAATACAAGTTAACTCAAAAAGGGTTTCCAGTCTAAGATAATTTATTACTAATATTACTCTATATATATTACTCTAACATAAAATGTGAACATGTGGTAATTTTTAATTAAGAAAAAAAACAGATTTAAATATTTTGATTTGAGATTTTGATAATACACAAATAGCTAAGACTCTTCAATTTAAGTATCTGTAAAATTTCATTTTAATTTCATTTCATTTATTTGTTTATTTGACATGGACAGTGCTCATTAGTTAACAGTAAAATAACTGTAAATGACCCAGAGTTAGCTCAACAGGCTAATTTTCATCTGTTTTCCCTGGCCAGTTATCATGAAGGCAACCTAAAATGAAGATTTAAAATGACATAAAATGACTTATTACAGTCCACAAGTAATAACAAAATAAACAGATACAACAGACAACAATAAGTAACAACAACATATCAGCACACTGAGAGATTAAAAAGACTGACAAAAGACAATCTGCAAACAAGCAACAAATCTCAGTAGGCAGTCAGTAGTCTAATGTGCACATATCTGATTATCAATTAGGCAGTTCTTAAGCTGACCAGTAAAAGAACGATAAGTATTTGCTTCTCTTATCAGCATTGGCAATAGATTCCATTGTTTAGATGCTGTTACAGAGAACGCTGACTGACTAAAAGCAATTTTTCGAGTGGGAATGATACAATCCCCTCTTGTGATACCTCTGGTGACATGAGTGCCTGCTCTCTGCATAACAAATCTCTTCAGTGGAGATGGGGCAGTGCTATGCAATATCTTATAAACTAGACCAAGGTTACTATAAGTGATCAAGTTTCCCAACTCAGAAGTCTAAGATTTGACACGTGTGAAAACAATTAGGTTTCTGAACTAAAACTTTGACAGTATGTTTATAAAGACTTTCGAGTGACTTCACTGTGGATTTGTTAGCCTGTGCCCAGCTTGTCAAACAATATGTAAAATGCGGGATAATCATGGCATTCATATATATCATAGCAATTTCAAAGCTGAGTGATTCCCTAACAAATCTAAAATTACTTAAATTAAATCTAGCTTGTTGCAAATAATTTTTACATGAGTTCTAAAAGAGAGATTCGAATCCATCCAGACACCCAGATATTTGTATTCAGTCACAAATTTTAATGCCAAAAATGGCATTAAAATTCATTTTTTTACAGATCCATAATTTTACAGGAAGTTTACATTTCTTTTTTAAGCCCATTAAGGTGTGGACACCTGTCATTTAACAATAAATTAAATGTTACCTTTCTGTAATTTTACCACTTTTGGGCAAAATAAAATTTATTTTTCCAAATATCCATAATTAAAGGAGATATTTAACAAGCAAATCTATGTCAAATTACAGAACGCATGGTTTTTGTTATGGTTAACTGTTACTAATTGTACCAAGTTTAAGAAATGTTTTACAGTATTAAACAGTTTTTTGCTTTTATAGAAGAAAAATAATATTTGTGAAAATATGGTAAATTCCTGAATATATTGAAACAGTTGGTTTACATCAAAAAGCCCAATATTTTCTTTAAAATAATTTTATGGTTATTCACAGTTACAGGTTAATGTTATTACATTAGACATTCAAATTCACAGTTTATTTTTGTAATTATTTTCATGTATTTAAAAAATAAAGAAATAATCTGTGATATAAAAGAGAATATAACAGTAAAATTACAGATTTCTTTACAGTGTAGTTCATTCCTAGACTCTCCAGGTTTGCGCAATTCCACAATTTCAAACATCATCACAACCTTCACACATCACCAAGCAGCTGCTGGATGCTGCTCTTCAAAAACCCTATAGGCTTTGAAGTGTCTAGCTTTGGCAACTCATAGTGGTAGCATTAAAAAAGACACCATTACAGACAGAAAAACACACTTTCATGCGGCACTAATTTCCACTCGAAAAATGCTATGTTTTGTACCGACAAAAACTTGTCATCAGAGTAATGGAAGAGTCGTAATTGAAAATTTCAGACCTGGTTCGTTTGGCGACACAAGTGGCTACTGTGGTAACAGCAAATGTGATTTAATAATACAGCAAACACTTCTTGAAGAGCTACTTTGTCAGAAGTACAGCAGAAGAGTAACTGATATCTCTGTTTATAATCCAACAAAGGAAACTCACATTGTTAAAATAAAGAAGTCCATCAAAATAATTGCCACCGCAATCAGATTCCATGCTGTGCACAGTTTGAGTAATTTCCCACACAGAAGCAGAGCACAGTACTGGTAGCAGGAGTTCTTTTTACCTTACTTAGAAGTTGGACGGTGTCCTGTGGCTCTTCATCTAGTTTAATGATTTCAATGCAAACCAGGGGCATTAGGAAATGTTCAGTTTGCATTAGCAGTAACTTAATATGGTGCTGATATGGCTGTAAGAGAGTGAACAGAAATCATTGAGGGTTGATCAATCAGATAAAATTCAGTGACACTGGATTTCATGCTGCATTATTTCCTGTGAATCCCTCTTGTGTGGGCAGACAATTTAAATCCAGTGCGGAAGGGGCGGACTCTCTGCCACTAACAATCAAAGCCAGGCCAGAGATATTTGACCATGGAGTTTTCATCATTCAACTAACTGTAGGCTCCACAACCAGCATTTTGACTCCAGGGAATCCTGTCCTATCTCTGTCTTCATGGGCCTGCTTTTTACTGTATGAAGATGCTACATGTTAATAAGTCCTCTGTGAGTAATTGTTAATCATTCCAATTGGTCTTTCATCATTGAATTTTGCGTTTGTATCCCATCCAGCATTTTATTGTTGAGATCTAGGACATGCATGAATTTGTTCTTCTCGATTGACCTCCTCTCTTCTTCCATCAGATGAAACTTTGAGGACTGTGGGGGGTTTTCTGGCAGTTTCAGAATGACAATGCTTGACCAACAACTGGTGCTGCAATTACATGTCAAAATAAAGTGACTTGTTTGCTGCCGATTCCTTCAGAGAGAGAGGAGTGTAACATTTGCTGAGGACAAATGTTAAAGTCGGCTGTTGCCTTGTCACTTTTTGTCATTCTTTTTCCAAAGTCATCCTATGGTGTAATGCACCCGAGTGTCATCATCTGCTCTCACCACTTTAAACCAAACAGCATGCTGAAACACTGTGTGCAAAATGAATTGGCACAAAGCCCATCCATCTGAAAATGAATATTGACACTTCCAAAGAAAAAAAATTATTTACAGTAAATTAAAAGTGAATTAAACGTTGTATATCAACGGAAGGATATTAAGTTCATGTGAATTTTAACAAAATTTGGGTGCAACCTCAATGTTGGTGCTAACAGGATGAAAGTGTACAATGAATTCTTCAACTTTAGTTTGTGTTCATTCAGTCTAGACAGAGACAATTTAGAGGAGACACGGCACTCAATCACATCCTCAATACAACTCTATGGGGAAAGCTCGTAAAGGTAAAGATGGCAGTTATCCCACCCCTCCCGCTAAAAAGCCAATCGTCTGCTTTTAACAGCCAAAGAGGGAATCATATTTCAGCCAATCGTGTGCTTCTACTGCGCATGTGTGGAAGGGGTGACGAATGCGTACAGTTGGGAAAAATGCTTTTTAACCCTTACCTTGTGGCAAAGTTGTTAAACTTTTTCAGCATTTTTTATCAGCTTTTAATGCTGATTCTACTCATGTAGTTTTTATCCCGTAGTAGTTTTGTTTCGGTGACCTGTTTAAGTGCAGTTCTGGCTCTCTCCCCATTCATTTAGATAAGAGCCTGGTCTTGTTCATCCGAAATAGCTGCCCTGAGGCGTTGCCAAGATGGCGGCCGAGTGGCATGACTTGCCTGAAAGGACTTTGGTCTGGAGCAGAGCAGCTGTGAGAAAAAGCAGAGACTAGAACACTTGAGTAATCAGGGGAAATATTATTGTCTTTAATAGTCTTAAGTCTTAGTCTTAGTCTAAATGGTGTCATAAAGAATTGATATACAATCGCAAACCAATGTGAATGTTGCTATTCAAATCAATCTTTTAATTTCTCTGAAATACATAACATTTGATACTTTCTCGCCATGTACAGGTGTAAGTAGGCTTCAAACAAAGTGGTTGTTAGATGATCCAACAGTGTCTGGAATCACCTCCCCTGACACCTTTCGAATGTTGCAATTGCAGGGTGCTGACTCCCTGACAACTTCTGTAACTGTGCAAAACTGGCTGGTTTGAACTTCATCCTCATGCCTTTTTACTTCATTTTTCTTTGAAGTACTTCACTCATTCTATGTACAAACAAGTGCAACGCCATGAATACCTTTGGGGGGAGACTGTCATAAAATGTGTACTATTATTCCGATTTGTATGATTATTGCATCTTCCCTCTCTGTGGTGGCAGGATTATGGCGCCTAGGCTATTAGGAACTGAATAAAAGGTTTGCCACTTTGTACGTGCTATATTGTTTCAAACATACCCCCGCCTTTACACCAGTTTCAGATTAGAGTGTACGCATTATTCCATTCCAAAAGTGCGTCCTGTGTTATTGTTCAGGGACTTTCCCAATGCCTGTGCTTTATTTGCTACCTTTAACATAATACACACAGTACTTATCAGATGGAGATTTATTGTAAAAGGTCATTATAATTTTTAATTGTTTACTTCACTGTAATTTCACTTAAGTTTTTAAGCATTCATTCTAATTTATAAAGCATGTATACATTGGATTTATACTATACATAAATTCCAGAGCTGTAAGATTGCCCAAAGGCACTTAAGCAATATTTATTAAGAAAGGGGTGAGGTGGGAAAGATGAAGGGGAAAGCCTGGTTCACTTATTCCTCCTTTCCTAGATGTATAAACCAGTGACCATCTGATCTGAAACAGGCCACTCCTCCATCCTTGGCAAACAGTAGAACATTCAATTTACGCTGTAGGAGTCATAACAAGCTCCCCAAACATGCCAGGGAAATGTAAATCTTCAGGTGTGACAGAAAAATCCAAGCCACAGAGTGCCATGAACATTATATTGGAATACAAGGGATACTTGTTTTAGAAATGTGCGAAAGACAAATAATTACTCCTTTTGAGTCGATGTACACACATAAAATGCAAAGGCACCTCTGGGCCTTTGGGTTTTTTCACACTCTTTATGCAGCAATCAAATTGACTCAGAGTCTTCTCTCCCAGCATGAGAACGGGAGCACATGGGACTGAGACTGGCCTCCTCATGCGTTAATGTTACACCTCATCTCTGGGTATGCCCGGCAGCAACAGCATGTTATGCAGCAAGATGATGAGAATAGAACTCTGATTCTTATGCAGATGAGAGGAGCACCGCACACAGACCCTTCCCCAACCTGCCTTGCATTGTTGTTATCATTTCTGCCCAAGGCACTTTTACTTATGTTTGGTAGAGTATTAAATCAAGTTCTTCCTCTCCCCCACTGTCATATACATACAACTACTCCATGACAACATTAATAATTGATTGGTCCCAGTACTGGCCATTGTTGCATTGTTTTGTTTGAGTGGTTCCTAAAGAGAGCTATGGCTCTGTGGTTTGTGGTCTTGGTTTCACATATGTCCTCTAGGGCAGAGCTTGAGATCAAGATGGTCCTTTAGCAGCCATGCCCACACCACAGCAAAGCATGCTTCTTTAATGGTAAAGTGAGATACAATATGGCATAACAATAATGTCAAATAATAGTCTAACAATATAGTTAGAAAAACTCTATTTGCATACATCAAAGACTAAAATGCAACACAGCAGAATGAAGTATATGGACCAAGTATGAAGATTTAAAGTGCATTGTTTAGAAATGTAATAAAACTTTCTAGTCGTTTCATCATCAGTGTGTTATTAATGTGCCTTGTAATTAACCAGGGTTTCTCAAATTAACCACTCAGTCATATTAAAATCATGTCTTAAAGGGTCAGTTCACCTAAATTAAGCATATTTTCGCTCTTACCTCTAGTGTTATCGAAGAAAAGCGACAGCATCAGTGTAAACGTTCAAAGCCTTCAGGTGTCATGCCCGTTGTCTGTTGGGAGGAAAGGAGGAAGCAGGGTGACATTATTATAGAGGCACAAAGTTTAAAGAGGGAGGAGGTCAGGAGGTGCATAGATGGGTTAACAAAACATGTTACAGACAGTAAAAATGGTTTCTTCCACTAGCGTGATCCAAGCCAAAATGTTTTTTTTAGCTAATCTAAGTAAGTATTTTAACCCAAACCATAATCTTTCCTCAACCCAAGTCGAGTTCGTGCCCACACCTAACCAAACCTTATTTTTCACTTCCGTGGGCATTGCAAGCAGCATTTCATTCACCTTCTCATTCTTTTGGGTTGGTGGGAGAAATCACTACATTGAAAACCTTGGCAAATTAAGTGCTAATTATAATTAACTAGAAGTCCTTTTTTGTAATGAATAAGATGACTGTTTAATTGATTTAATGGAACATTCTTGAAACCGACTTGATAGAGTTTTTTGTTTTTTGTGTTGTGCTGGCCTGAATTTGGCCTGCAGGTCTCTACTCTAAGAATATGTGATTCAGAAGGAGTACAGCTGCATGAGACAATATGCGAAAAACACTACACATTCACATTCAATAAAATGTAGAAAGCAACATAATCCAACTGCGGTAATGAGATTCCTGCAGCAACCGAGTGTGTCTGAATGTCAGGGTGGCCTATTACTGAATGGGAGTGATATCTGCTGAAGGTTACTGAATGCTAGACAAAATTTCCAATACTCAGGATGGCTTACTCATCAAGCAATTACAGATGTTCAGCTACTCACATGGTTGATCCCTACCATCCAGTGTGGTTGTCAGGGAGACCAGTGTGCCTCCCTTTGTGCCTGGAATTAACATGCATTTCTTATCTGGATTTTATCTGGATGTGATTTATCCGGATTACTTTTGGACCTGACATTAAAATCATACTCAAAATCTGATCGTCATGAAGTCTTTTTTTTCACAACATGCAGATTTCTCTTCTTTGTCTTTCTTCTTCTCATTTTGTTTAAATGGTTTTATAAAGCTTGCAAATCTTCTCATGTACACTTTCACTTCAAAAACGTCTTCCAAGATCATATATACTATTTTGGCATAGGGTAAAAGCTGAGGAGAATGCAGTTCAGTTGAACTATTATTATTGCTGTTGAGAGCTTTGGTATTCCACACTAAAACTACAATGATCCAATTTAAAGAAAAATTTATTCACATTCAACAACCACTGGTGTTTTCTTCTGTTACAAACCCAGCACTGTGTCATCTCTCACATTTGTGTGCCCATTACAGCCACATCTGAGAACAAATATGCTTTTACTAAATTAAATTAAGCCATATTTAATATCTAGCATTAATCTGATTTTACTGAACACTTTCTGAAGGCAATTTCAACACCCTACACATGCTGTATGTTGACAGCAGCACACATGCTGTATGTTGCAGCTGCAAAGGAGGTCTCTGTCAATTTCTGTAAGAGCCACTTAATACAAGAAACTATTTCCAGCATCATCAACAACAGTGAAGTTGCTTTCCACCGTGCAAAAAGAAACTCCTACACACTGTTTCCCTTGCAGTGATGTTTTTTTAGCAGAAAATACAACATTTAAAACCTTGAAACCTTTGTTAGTTTAATGGTTTCAACAGTGGGCATCATGTTATATAGACATTTTTTACAGCTTGGACAAATCAAGTAGCAGCCTCTCTTTATGGTCAGATCAAAGAGTAGTTCTTGGTTTCCATCTGGTGCGACACAAACCACAGCAACAACGAGGCTGAGAATTGAATGCTTTCCAGTATAATGAGAGGTGATAGGAATACAACATGTGCCTTAGTGGATCTTCTGTTAAGTGGCCATATTTCTTACAATGACTGAGGGACTGGATAGTCTTTGTTTAGGTCTGTAAGGAATTTCCATTTAAACAGCATCATTAAAAATGATAGAGAGAG
Source organism: Lepomis macrochirus (assembly GCA_024633595.2). Lineage (NCBI taxonomy): Eukaryota > Metazoa > Chordata > Actinopteri > Centrarchiformes > Centrarchidae > Lepomis > Lepomis macrochirus. Next base: position 10,499,930 of record JALXJV020000008.1, on the reverse strand, counting down.
AGAGAGAAGCAGGGCAAATGGAGAACAACTAAGACATACATTTCCTTTAATACTGTACTCAAAATCCTTTCCTCCAGCACAGAGTGTATGCCTGACTTGGCATCAAATACAGAAAGAATTGAAACCTGATTGTTTAATTAGAAGTTCTCTCAGTTGAGTTGCTCCACGAGGATCCCTGCACGTGGACACAATATGTGGAACAGCTCACAAGCATAGCTCTTTTGATAAAGCAAACCCATTCAGGGGTTAATGAGCTGAGCCAAGATAATGAATCTCTCTAAAGGTGTAACACACACCCCATCATGTGAGTGCACACATGTGCAACACACACACACACACACACACACACACACACACACACACACACACACACACACACACACACACACACACACACACACACACACACACTTAGTTAATATATTAGTGTCCTCATCATAAACTGGGAAAACTGCTTTTAGCTGCTTTTAGTTCTTGTACTGCACACATGTTTCACAACACACATTAAAACAACAATTATCCCTATAAGTCATTTTAAAAACAAACTACTCTTATCTTGAATGTAACTGTGTTCCATTGTTGTCTGTTTGTTTTCTCAATAATTATGTTTTGTGTGTATTAATTCCTTTTTAATTGTACTCAACATCAATGAAAAGGATGGCATGCCCTCATTGACTCCACGGGATTAAAGTAAAGGTTGAATGAATGAATAAACAATGGGACCTCCAAAGAGGGCCAGCGTTTAATGCAAAGTAAAAGATGGGCAACCCGCTGCCTGCAAAAAACAAGGAATGTTATTGGTGCTTTGATGTACATAAATAAACAGAAGTGCATCCAGAGCAGAAGATGAACCGAAGGGTGGCAGAAATCTAACATGCAGATACAGTATGCAGGACTGTTTGAGCTCTGTGCTGTTCCTTAGGCATAATTCTGTCTGCCTGCTTCATGGGATTATTTTCAGAAACTGGTAACGGCGGGTAAGAATTATACTGCAAATGGATGCTTTTATTTTTATATATTAAGCATATATATTAAAAAAAATCCCCCTCTCACCCCTTGCGGGGTGGTATGTGTCATCCTCAAGCTCGGGTCCTCTACCAGAGGCCTGGGAGTTTGAGTGTTCTGTGCAGTATCTTAGCTGTTCCCAGGACTGCACTCTTTTGGACAGAGACCTCTGATGTTTTACCTGGAATCTGCTGTAGCCACTCTCCCAGTTTGGGGGTCACAGCCCCCAGTGCTCCGATTACCACTGGCACCACTGTTGCTCTTACTTTCCACATCTTTTCTAGCTCCTCTTTCAGCCCTTGGTATTTCTCAAGCTTCTCGTGTTCCTTCTTCCTGATGTTGCTGTCGCTTGGGATTGCCACATCTATCACTACTGCCTTCTTCTGCTGTTTGTCGATCAACACGATGTCTGGTTGGTTAGCCATCACCAGTTTGTCAGTCTGGATCTTGAAGTCCCACAGGATCTTAGCTCGGTCATTCTCAACTACCTTAGGAGGTATATATATAGGAGAGACTATATATATATATATATATATATATATATATATATATATATATATATATATATATATATAAGCATCATCATGCTTTTTATTAGCACATATAGAACATGTGTGTGGACCTTTTCAGCGGAAATGCACCAGTAACAAACCGCTTGGGTCCATTTTTATCCCCTGTCAACAGCTGATCTTACAAAATGACATGTAGTATACATTTTGAACCTTGGATTCAAAATGTATATGTTTAAATGACTATATGTGTAAATTCATTTATAGAGTAAAGGAATTAAACATCATGGTTGGAAGAAACTGTCTGTTGCCCTCACTGTTTAGAACAATCCCAATTAAAAAGGCAATAATTTTTCAGCCACAAAATCTTTATGAACGCTGTCCAGGGTGATGATCCTGGAGCTCTCCAGGGTTCTTTCTGTCGTTTGTGTTGGCTGATTAGAATGCTGCCGGCGGGGGTCTGACAGCAAATGGTTTGCCTTGATGTATCTAAGACCTGGCAACACCAGTTTTTTAAACAAATATTTTTTTATTTCAGACTAAACTTTTGCATTGACTTAAACTTTACAGGGAAAATGGGGAGTGCAAAACAGAGGAAGCTAATGGAAACTTATTAGCTGTGTAGAAACTGCTCTACAAAAGAAAAATGGTTTGTAGACAGTTATGAGGAGGTTCAAATGGGTCCTTTTAATAAATTTGGAAATCTTATTGTCTCTTGAGCAACCAAGCTAATTAGCTTACAGGTGTGACTAGGCATTTAGTTGTTTACAATCCCTGATTATCAGACTGTAAGTATTACACATGTTCAAGGACTGGTTTGTTGAGCCTTGTCCAGGCAACCACCAGTTCAGTCATTCATGCCTCTCTGGTTGAAAGTAATTTGTGTTTAGCTGTGGTTATTGGCCACTTCAGTTTGTTTTTTCCTGGTCTGTATTAACCATTGTTGTTTTTTTGCCTTGTTTCTAACCAGTAGAGGGAATTTAAATCTGTTAAAAACTCAATTTCGTGTGTCGTTCTGTGCTTGGGTCTCCATATTACGAAAACTGACTCACATTATATTTTGTTGTCACATACTGGCATTCATTATGTTTAAATCAGAGGGAATACATCTCTTTATTACAGTGAATCAAAACACACACACAAGGCAAATGGTAGAAACTCAATAGGTGGTGCCATACTGCCACAATAGATCCATTTTGGACCCCAAAGAGCAGCTTCCAGCACAAGCCAACAAAAAAGGAACTCAACAAACCTCCAAACTTTGCACCAGTGTTTGTGTATTTAGCTGTAGCTGCCCGCTACCCCCTGATGTTTTTCCATCACAAATGCATTGTTGCCTTCAGATGCAGGCTGCTCTCAAAGGGATCTATTTGGAACTGTACAGCAGAGGTCATATGGTCAGTAGCCTCATGATAGCCTCCATTTTTTAGTCTTCCGCCATGTTGGCTGGTCATTCACTTGGGCTTGCACCTGCTGAGCACGGTTAGAGGACTGACATTCTGCCTCACCTCAAGGCCAATGTTGTTACAACAAAATGTTGAATGACCTGCTCACTGCTGCTTATTGACAAGTTTTTTGAAGCAAAGTGCCTTTTAGCAAGACATTTCAGCCCATTCTCCACCTTTTTTATATCAAATATTTGAACTATGTGTATATTTTAGTGTAATGTATGTTGTAACAGATATCTCGCAGCAACTGTCAGTGATAAGAATCAACAAGTGGTAGTGTTTATATGCCCACAGCCACCCTTCACTTGGCAATTATTCTACCTGAATCTGCCAAACCTATAATTACAAAGGGTCAATTTGTCACCAAGCATTTAGGAAACATGGGATACTTAAAAGCGAAAGGCACAAAACAAAGAAAAGCACGACCTGGAGTTATTTTAAAAAATACTAAAATCCCTCAAGCTGATAATTTGAAAGATTTCATTGATGACACTATTCATGCTTACTGCTCACTACCAAAACAGATATGCTGACCAGTCCACCTCAGACTGGCAATGTAAACACCAAGGAAAATTTTAATATTTAACATGATTCAGTTCAGAGAGAGTGGCTATGTTACTCTCTGTCCAAGGGAAGTAAACTATTGTAAAATATTTTGAAATGCAAATGAAAAATCATCATATTTAAAGGGATTCAGTGAGAGGAAACATATCCAAAGAGTCCATGTTGCCATTTATCAACCAGAGTGGTAAACGTGGAGTATTGGACTTGGTTTTGCAGCGAGTTGTTGATGTTGTGAAGTTTTTAGCATTTTTGCTGGGTCAGACTGAGACCTTTGGACAGTCCAATAATGTGAATTGACAAATTATCTCAGGGTGAGGAATTATTCCATATTTTTCAGGAACTGTGTGCGAGGAGTTTGTGCACATAATAAGGTCAAAATGTGCTTTGTCAAGTTTTGAGCCATGTCAAAATAACCAAGTACTTTTGGATTAGTGTGGACTACACTGTATACAACACATGTGGACCAACTTACTTTCATCCTGTGTTATGTATCCCCCAGAGGGCTGTGTTAAAGAGTGTTTTGACCAGTGTTCTGAAATTTTTGCCAATTGTGAACCACACAGGTGAAGCCTTGTTTCATTCCATTTTGAGCATTTTGAAGAAATTAAGCATTGATATAAGTGCCACAAGCAATGTTATGAATGCTAATAACATGCAAAAAGAAGCACTTTTTGTGGATGTAATTTTTCCAGGCTCAATTGCCCCTGAGGAAAACGTTGCAGGCACTGCAGCCGGTTCACAGACTTTGCCCAGTCACTTTTTATATAAAATAAATTTAATTAATAAAATAAAGCCTTGGTGCACACTAGAGGATTTTCAAGTCTTTAAGACTTTAAAAAGTGTGGGATACCACTGACATAATTACAGAATTGACTGATTTTTATTTTTCAATAAATAAAATTTTTCAAGTCAAGACGCAGGACCATACACCAGGAGTTTATACCATACAATTTCAGAGTTCTGATTCCATTGTTGTCAGCTATTTTTTGTACAGAAAAACAAAAAACAAGAATAAAACTATGGATGAAGTCATGGCTGAGAAGAATCAGCATGGCTTGTACAATTTATAGCATGAGCAAACACACAACACATTGGCGAAGCTTTCCGTTCAGCTCACTCTCATTGGCTGTTATGGGCCCGTATCTGTATCATGACATGGGCGTCCTCATATTGTACATTCACAACATCATCTAAAATGTGTACCTGTTCATCAAAACATTGCTCCACGGTGCAACACAGGGTACCCTAAATTCCTTAGTGTTTGGCTTGTGATGAGGTCAACATGGAAACATATAATGTAAATAGACATTAATATGCAAATCATTAGTTTAAACATTCAAATACAGTGATCACACCAAGTCAGTATCTTTATGTTCATGTACAAAACAAGGCACAATGTAGACTTATTTATCATTTTAGCAACACAGGTTTGTATAATGAGATGTAGTTGTAGTTCCCTTTACTTCATTCAAGTTTGTGATGTTTCTAGTCAGGACGTGTGCTTGGTCAACATTATAACAGTTTTGCATATGTACTGAAAACACACATGACCTAGCTTCTATTTTGACCTGAGGAAGATTTACTCCTGCTTTACTCTTCTCTCTAGAGATGTTCAGTGTATGAGTACCTTGGGATGTATTATTTAACTGCGTTGACGTCACTTGCGGCTTTTCGTTCTAGAGCTCCAGAATTAAAAATGTATCACATGTGAAAACGAGTGACTACAATGTTTACTCCAGTGAAACTCCTGCAGACCTTCTACCAGATACAGGAAATCAAATCCCATTATCCCCTCACTGCATTTCAGAGGCAACAATAAGTTGCCTCTTTGTCTTCAGCCTGATCCCAAGGTAAATGTTTTCCATGAAACCTTATACGCCATATTTAACTATTCCCTGCTGAGTGAGCAGGAAATGGCAATTAGGCCTCATTCATTTTTGTGTACTTTTTCTTTATCTTTATCCCTTATGATGAAGTAATGTATCAATAAAAACTCAAAACTTGTATTTAATTTTATGCTGAATGGAGTTGTCTCCCTACCTTTTTCTGTAGTCTCTCTAAAACTAGTAATTTGCCTTTTCTTTTTTTGTCCTAGGACAAGTTAATATATATTAGGCACATTGTGTATTTACAAAAGAATGCCTTATCGTGGTATGTTTGTGTTTTGTATGGTTTTCTTGAAAAAAAAAAGCTTGCAAAATGTATATAAAGTCAAAACTGCTCAAAACATTTGAGAGAGGTGCGGCCCAAAAAATACAGAGATGTGATAGTCACTCAAGGCCAAAGCAGAAAATATATTTCAAAATTAAATATTATTTTACTTATTTTTAATAAATGTCTTTGACCTTGTAAGATGGTTTATCAGAGAGTACTGTATGATCCATTCAAATAATAAAATGCATAATAAATGCAACATTTGAATAACATTTTTACAATATGATGTCATGACAAATGAGAGAAAGCAGCTCTTTCTTTATTAAAGTGTATTAGGGAAAATTAAAAATCATTTTTGCACTCCCCATTTTCCCTGTAATGGAAAATTTTGACTGTTTGGTTTAGCAGCATGTGTGGCTCAATCTGTGTTATATTTCTTATGATTTTATTTGGGTTACATGTTATGCTGAATGGAGTTGTCACACCTCACATGGTGTACATGGTCTAATTTCTGAAACAGGACATACAGTTGAGTCTTGAAAAGTCCCTTGCATCTATTACCCTGCAGCTAACCATTGGTGACTCTATGGACTCCAGTTGGTGTTGGAGACGTTCCATATGTGTACGTATCAACCTCCCCAGGAGGATTGCTCCTATCGTCTCAGCTGTGTGTCACTCCAAATCAATTAAAACTGGACTAGAAAGCTGGTCCAAAGAGACCAGAGACAGGAGTGACAGCTGGAGCAAGAGCAGGAGAGAGGAGAGAGAGAAGGAGAGGTGGATGAGAGAAAAAAACAAGGAGAGAGGATATAGGAGGAGGTAAGGAGACCATGGAAAGAGGAGGAACGGAGCGAGACAAGGCCAGATAGGAGATGGAGAGAGGAGACAGCGGGTGTGAATTCATAGACAGTTTAGAGACTCTGTTCTCAGTTTGAACACACTGATGTCTCAGTGTGCGCCATCAGAGAGGTCTTTCTCTGCTGGGGTAAAAACTGGCCAGCTGCTGGGAAGGAGGGGGAGGGGCAGGATGGAGGGAGGGAGAGGATGAAGGGAAGGATGGAGGGATCTGAGATGGACACTGGAGGCAGAGCTGGCACTCATCCTTTCCTGGCCTTCTCTTTTCCCCCAATCTCCCCTTTTTCTCTCCTTTTAAGCCCCTTCTCCCTCCCTCTCTGTGCCTCAGTAATAAGCGATGCCCTGATCCAAAACACAGTTCTTTGTGTTTGTGGGACTCAGCCGGACGGATCACTGTGGGAAGGAAGAAGATGCTCCGGAGTCTCCAAATCCCTCTGCTGAGCACTCTCACCAGCTGTCATTTATTCCTCTGTCTTCACATACATAACTCAAAATGTGATAGTTAATGATAGAATATTTTGGCACTAATTAGCACTTGCCTGCAACCCATTTCTTTCTGCCAATAAGTTGTTAGGGGTTTTGTATTGACTTCTTTATAACAGCGAAAACATAGCCAACTTATTAAATATTTCTCTCTTGGATATTCACTGTGTTGCACCACTTTGTAATAAACTATACTTTATTAGTAATAAGCTATTAATAAGGACAACTTTAGGGCGGGCTTATTTGAAAGTAAGTAATTCATTACAGAGACTATTAGAATCTATTCGTTATTAATAAATGGTATTTTCACTGCAATAATAATTTATTGATGCACTATAGATAATTAATAAGCCATTAATTAAAAACAATTACTGTGCTGACTTACTGGCCATTAAATAAATCATTATGACTGGGTCATGAATATGTTACTTTAAAGTAAACCTTTATGTCTGTAGTTCTATATGTTAATTGGTTATTAATAATTTTAATAATTAATAATAAGTTTTTACACTACAGTACACCAGCAAGACTGCAGTTGTGAATGTTAATAAGGTGAAAATAAATTTGATCTTGACGTAATGGAAGAGCTGTCCATTGAAGGTGTGTTTGTGATCTATTAAATAACTGGCTGAAACAGCACATAAAGGTTTGCAATGCAATGTGGCTCAAAATTTGAAAATATTCAACTACCAGTACTTCAAATATGTATTTATTGTTGTGCTGCAACGATTTCTGGCCACCTATTGAGCTGAAAATGTCAAGAATGAACAACCTAAGAGTGATGCATAAATCCTGGGCAGCAGCAGCAGCGGCAGCATTATGGTGTCAGACAAAATGCAGATCTCCTCGAGGCATGACCTTGTTGTCATTGTGCTGGGAAATAATGGATGCCACAGTCCAGTAATGGCTGAACCTTACAAGCCATTGTTTGTGTATGCATGCATATCTCACAAAAACAAACTAATACATAAGAGCATGTTTGCAGCCGTGAAGGACTGCAGGAGTGTGTATATCCCCCCCAAAACAGACTAATACCTAAGAGGCAGTATTCAGTCTCTGAGGATTGTGTGTGTATATGTAAGCCTGTGTGTGTTTTGGTTGAGTGTGTGTGTGTGTGTGTGTGTGTGTGTGTGTGTGTGTGTGTGTGTGTGTGTGTGTGTGAGAGAGAGATGACAGAACAGCAGTCCCTAGGGGAAAACAGACACCAATAGCCATCACTGCAGAGGAATCCTGGGGGACAGCGAGCTTTCACTGGCACTGTCCACGCCAGCATCTCTCTCCCTGACAATCTGGCTTGAGACACACACACAACACACAACTTGCCTCACTCTCTGCCACCTTTCCTTCTCCTGTCTCTCTCACCCAAGAAAAATCTTGCAACAGTCTTTCCGCATCACACTCACTCATTTCCAATTACCAGGCAGGTAGCTGCTGTTCCAAAACAATAGCTCACCAAACTTGATTACCTGTTCCCTTGGAGCCAGTGGGACAACAGATGAAGTCTGAAGTATTGAACGTAGCGAGAGCTTCGGCTCAGGTTGCTTAGAGACTGCTTCATTTACCAAGTTTGTGTGGAGAACATTTTTAATAACATGCAATTTGAATCATTTCTATTCTAAGTTATTTTGTGAGCCTTTCTGGTTTACCATACAGTATGCGAGAGACACGGAGGAACAAAAAATAATAATATAAACTGGATTGAAATAAAGGTTTGTGAGTATGTGATGTGCTCCTTCTGCGGGTGGAAGAAAAAAAATCTGTCTCAAATAAACAAAAGGACACATTTGCAGAGAAAATTGAGCACTGTGTTGGTTTGGGCCTAAGCTGCATGCACAGGCTAGTTAAATTCTTCACACATTAGCTTGCTGTTTGTGATCTTCTGAAATTAGTTTAAATATCACATGATTTTTTGTATTTCCTTGCAGCAAAGCATCTTTATTTAATTTTCCAGTTGTTCACCTGTGTTTAGGTCTCTGAACAGTCAAACGGTGGGGAAAAAAACTGCAGCAAGTGCACACACTGTGCAACGTGGTTTGGGGGAAGTTCACCTTCATTGTAAGAAAGTCGTCACCTTCATCCTGCTGTGCCACCAGAAAATCCCAATTTAGAGCATCTCAGCTGTGCATTTGACAGAGTCTTGGAAAGGACTCTGCACAGGAGTTTAGTGCCCTTTCAAAGTTGCAAACATATTCATGTATAGATTAAATGTAGCCCTGTGTCAGTAGCCATGTGGCTGAGGGAAAGTGTTTCTATAGCAACCTTTAACGCTATTATAGATTGCAAAACCCTTATGTGCCAACTCGCACACACAGACACACACACACACACACACAAACACACACATATACACTCCTGCACAAACTTGCATGCACACAAACACAGCACACACACACATACACACACACCGTTTTTTATTTGTTCAGACACAAACACTCCAACACACCGGTCCACACACACTTCAGCAGGAAGACCAGATGACCCAAAGCACTCATGTTCATCTATCTATGAAACAAAGAAACAACTAGGTAGGGACAAAACTTACAACAGCAGAGTCTCTCGCTGTGGGGTGATGTGTGGTACATCCAGAAAGACAGTCAGTGGATGGAGAGAGAGACAGACAGAAGGTGTGTTCTGCTTCTCCTCATTTAACAAAAACATTATACTATGAGCCAAAAGCTGAGATTTGGACAGAAGCAAAAAAAAAGAAAAAAGAAAACACCATCTGCATTTGAGAAACACATGTTCCCATCCTCCTCCCTGATATTAATCCTCTCACTGATAAGGACACCAAAGAATCTCAGTTATGACTGGTAAACACAGATTGTAGATTATTATGATAAAAATACACTTTTGCGGTTGGACGCAGACCTGCTACTGATCCGCTTCATTAATATTGATGCCAGGGATTCCACACAGGTTCTCCGGGAGCAAGAGCTCAAGGATATTCAGCTTTTACCTTCCCTATCAAGTCAAGTGCATTTTGCATGCATGTCAAAGCATACACATAAGCACACACACACATATACTGAGACACAAGCAAAAAAAACCTCCCACCCATATCTCTCAAATTTTCCACAAATCCCATAATTACAATGCTCATCACAGTTTCTCTGTGTTCCTCCCAGTTAATCATATGAATTATAATTGCTTCATGAATATTTTGAGGAGAAAGGGAGCCCATTCTAACCTGAGGTGAAGTCTGCCTCTATTTCAAGGCCAATTGACCTGAACAACAACCTCCTCCCACCTGCTTCCTGTTCCCACCCGTAGTTTGAGCTGAAAGTAATACTCTATGAGAGCAGTAAACCCAATTGCAGCAGCCTTTATCTGCTAGAGAAATCATAAATTAATATTGATTGAATACTATTAAATCCTTGAACAAATAACACATACTGTATATGTAATATACAACATATATCTTACATTTTGTCTATGTAGTTATTTGTTCATGTACAATAATGTATATGTACTATATGTTATATATATATACAGTATAAGTGTGCATTTCCTGCTTCTACACACCCATAAAAAATGTTTAATTCCTGCTGGGACCACATAACATATCAATATTAATACACACATATATGTTACATATCAGGAAGACTTTATACGCTGAATATGTGTTGTATATACATATGCAAGATAAATGTATTTAGATGTATACAATATGTATGTATACATTTGATCATTATATTTCCTCTATATTTCATGCTATATATGTACATATACATGCATGTGCATACATATATAGTATGTATGTGTATATTTTTTAGTACATATACATTTATGGATATTGAGTGTGTATGTATGTGTGTATATAACATTTGTACTGGGACTACATTACACATGTTGCTAACATTGTTGAATTAGCTTTTAATCAATATATTCACAGTTCATGCTCTGCCTTCAGCCAGTACACAGTACAAGGAATTCATAATACCATCCTTGGTTGGATATCTGTTTTGTTTCTATGCATGAGGTCCTGCTGAAGCAACAGCTTGCACCTCTCATTATTTCAGTAGACACATTTTCAAACCTTGGATGGATTCACTTGATACTAAACTGAACAGCAGGAGCTGAAGACACATAATACTGTGTGTGAAGGGCATTGGAGGTACAAATGAATCACACTCTCGTGATTATCCTAAGTAACAGTTTCTAGATGAAGGAAATGAGTGTGCATCACTGGAGCACTGCGGATCCCACCCTTCTATGTATGGAGGGGATGGACCTGCAGTAGGGCTTTTGAGCATTCAACACACCTGCTCACAATCAGCCAGCCATGCTGCACTTAAATAATGTTGTACCTGAGTTCTTTCATCTCTCCCATAATAAGGAGGGTTGCTGGGAACTGTACTTCTCTACTGTACTGTACTTCTCATCATAAACTGAACATGTATGTGTATATATATACACATACACACACTATTTAATACTGCACTATTTCTTCATTGCACTACAATGAAATGGATGACACTCACGCTCATCTGATCATTTTACAATTGTGTGTGGACCATGGCACATACCTTGTTGATAGTGTGTGCCATGGCCCTGCACTGCACTGACAGACCACCACCAAATGCCAGAAGGCACACAACCTGACAGCTACTCTCACTAGCTTTGCACCTCAGCGTGTGTGAAGTAACAGTGAGCCCAACGTAGGAGGTTAAAAGCAAGCATTTTTATACCTGTTTTTTGCACTCAGAAGTAAACCATCTGAAATCACATATATATTGATGCATATTTATATAATGTGCCGACTGTATACAAATACATGCCTGTAAGACATCCGAGTTAATTGTGTTTCATAAACCATCACAAAATAATGTTTTATCACTATATTAATACTCCTTTTAACAAATATTTGACACCACACACAGTCTGAGAAAATGTGAAACCACCTCACATGGACATTTATTCATTGGTGACCATATTTGTTTATTAAAAGTTGAAAAGAAAAAAAATGTATTTATTTTTAATGACTTTGTGAGGTAATAGAAATATGTAGTCAACCCAGACTGTTGAGACTGAGTGTTTGACTGAAAAAGAAAAATCAAGTTATTTACTTGCAGTGTGACAAGCGCCCTGTAATAATCACAAATAACACTGTTCTGCCTGGGACTAAAATCACAGAATTATGGCAGTAAAATATGATTACCAGACACAGAGTAAAACTAATCCCAGAGGAAAAGTCTTTAGACACACCAAGCAGGTAGGCACATGGCCTTCCATAAGGTTGTGGATGATGCACATGCAGGCAGGCTTCAAACTCCAGGCTTTGCAGGTCACAGTGTCAAAGGCTCTGGGGAAAAAGATCTTATTCCAGCCTATATTTACTGAGGTATTCAGTGATGCACTTTTCAACAATGACCTTCTTCACATTCATGCAGTTCAAATCAGGAAGTGCCCTGCAGAACCAGAGGTTTTTAGTGCCAAGTCACTGAGTGAGTGGATGTTAACCAACTGTTGATCAAGAGCACTTTGGCTGTAGTTTTTGTGACAGGGAACATCATTAATTATTTGTGGGACTTAAACTGGCACTGGTTTTAGCCCTTAAAGAGCAACTGCCGAGGTGTAAGAGAGTAATTTCTCAACAGTAATTCACAGTCACAAGGTCCAGATGTTCACCAGAGTACAGGATGGTCTCTTAAAGGCTTCGTTAAGTAACCAAACTAATGGCTTTGCATTGTTGTTAGATGTATGTATGTATTCTGACTACACTGCTGTCTACACTACTAGTGTTTTTAATTTTACATTTCAACAAACCATTTACATAAATTTTCATATGCTATGAAACCTACTGACAGACTTTTGAAATCTGAACACTAACCAAAGTGTTGAAAGAACACAAGTATGGTCCTTTAAAGAAAGCCGGAAGTAGCATATGATCACACCTTTTGAAGAAAATAAGTTAATCAGGGTGACACACAAATTTTCTAAAGGTTTTCTGATTTACTCTCCCTTGAATAGTATTGATAAAATAGGAACGCTGAGTAAATGCAATGTTGAATGTGTTTACATAAAATGCAGGCCAATATTTGGGTTGAAATTGCTGTTCAATAAAATCTGTCTGCTGCAATATTATATTACCTTCTGTACACAGACTTAGAATGTTCCTCAAAGATCAATTTGCCACCCAATTCACCCACAGGGATCAATATAGTTCATCTGTTCTTCTTAGCTCATCATAAACCTCATCAGCAGCATGAGTATAATGGAACTCCGGTCTTGGGACCAAAAGCCTGATTCATTAAGATGAGATGCTGTTTCATCTCAGTTAAGTCATTTTTTTAGATTGTGAGTCAAAGCAGTTGCTTAATACTTTATCTATTAAACATTTCATCAATAGATTGACAAAATGCCTGTAAGTATTAATGAGTTGCTTTACCTCTTTTCCAGCATCCACAGCAAAGTGTCAATCACTCTGCATTTAGAACTAATCTTTTGGTGGATTATAACAGATCACTAATTATTAGTACCGATAAGTGTGGCTTTATATTAGCCCCACCCGCGAGAGGGGTGTTAAAATTCAATTTTTCCCAATTTGTGTTGTTGCAAATGTAGTATGAAGCCACAGTGCTGTATTGAGAGTTCCCAGCCCAGATTTTCAATATTTTGTTCTCCGCAGGAATATTGAGCTATTTGCACATTACTCACTGTGCAATATGGGTTTTCCAAAATGGTCATAAATGTGTAATGGCAAAGAATTTTACAGCCAAAAAAACATCCATGCACAATTTAATCTCATATGTAGCTACTATGGCAACCAGATGTATCATGACGCCCCTCCCACTGTTTGTAGGTTGTCCTGCCATCCTCAGCAGGCAATTGGCTGAACTGGGAGGGTCGTCAGCTGATTGCTTTCACCTTGACCCATGGGCTATAAAAGCTGGCATATGAATTCAGTTCACTCTCTCCCTTCCAGCAGGTTACATTTATGCTGTGGCATCTTCTTTTGTACTTGTGGTTACTTTAGTTTATTATTTTAGTTTAATAAATTATACATCTTTTAACCAAGTACCTTGTGTGTGGACTCTGTCTTTGTCACATTCCCTGAGCCAGTTTGTGACAGTATTGTGTACCCTTAAATGAAAACCACAAACACATGTTTAGCATTTAAAATAATAGAATCCACCTGTACACATCTCTACCAACCAGAACTGGAACAACACTGTAGAAATGATCTTCTATGCAAGTCTCTTGTACAGCCCCTGGTATGGTATTTAACTAAACTTAAGTATTTAACTTGCTGACCTTTTGATTCAACAGGTTTGTCTTTGATTGCAATTGTTTTGTTCAAAAGCAGCAACTCTTTTTGTTGAGCATTTATCAGTATGTCTCTTTGCTTGTGCAAACCTTTCTTCTCAGTAAATCCATCAGTTAAACCCCTTGTCTAAACTTTTCTCTTTCTCTCTCGTCTCATTTGTGCTTTAGCGGCTCAAACTCAGTCTCATTGCTTCTTTCTATCAGCTCATTGGCCAAGTCTCTGATAGTCTGTCTCCCAGAATATTTCTCATTGTTATTTCTTCAGCAGTACCAGTGGCTCTCTTACTGCCTGCAGTGTGAAAAAAGAAACTGAGTTTTTTTTGAGAGAGTGACCAAATGCTTTTGGGGCCATTATACTGATTCATGGTTAATAATCGGCTGGACATTACTGCTGTCTAAACAGTTTGGTGTTTGATGATTTGCACCAATTTTTAGTTATTATTAGTTTCTTTCAAGAGATGTGAGAAAAACAGCCTAAGCACCGGTTTGGCAAATTTGTCCTTGATTCTGGCCCTGCTCTAGTCCAGATCACCATCACTGTTTTAAATCATGACAAATGAGCTTCGAAAGGGGACCTGGTTGAAGCTTGATGCACATCGACACACACAAAGACACGCACACACTCCTCCACCCCCTCTGCATCTGGCGCAGTCAGTTGTTCACAGTGAAGAAGCTAGAGGGAGCTGTGGGTGTTTAATATCCACAGTCAGACTTTCCCTCTCTCTCTTTCACAACACATAAACATAGATACACATACACATGCACAGACATACAAACACGCACACACCCACACGCTGATACAACCATGCACAGGTGAGTTATTAATATTTCATGAGTGGCTCACAGATTGGAACCAAGGCTGCTCTGACATGTAAAATGCAGCGTCTGTAGTCAGCTGTTGGGACACAACAGAACTAAAAGGAAGCTTTTAAGTGCACCCTTCAGTGGCATCAAACCAATGGAACAAGACATTATACCCACAGCCCAAAGCATGGAGTGGGTTTTTCACTCAGGAGTGCATGTATTAAGATTGTACGCATGCAGCGCACTTTCCTTGAGGTAGTGAAGGAAAAACCCTCAGCGCTCTCGTTTCAGATGGTGACTGACAGTTCGGCTTAGTTCAGAAGTAACATATTCGGATTTCATGCTCATGTGGAATTTCAGTCTTAAGACAAATCAATTCAAGGCAGAGTAAATTTACATTGCATTATCCATTGCTCGCAGAGGCATGTGTATCTCAGACCATTTTATTTGGTATTTTAAAGGAGTCTTGGTCGTTCAAGCAAGCACAACAGATGCAGAAAAACTCATGTTTGGTCATGTTTTATTGGTTTCTTTATCTCTTGAGACAGATAGCTACATGATACAGATAAATCTGAAATGCAAATCCATTCAGTAGGATTTCCGTAGGTATAGGAGTTATTCAGTGTGCTGAAACGGATGAATCTACCTCTTTCCATTCCCAGCAATGACCACTGCAAAGACAAAATATCGTGAACCTCTTTGGGAGGTAATCACTCACCAAGGAAGTACCACAGAGATTCCTCATGTCCAGATAAAAATAAAGGACATACCAAACAGCCACAGGCTTTGGCCATTGTCCTAATGGTACACGCCTACTCACCAACTGTCATTGCTGATTGAAACCACAGAATGTTCCTGGTAATCTCATTCCACAGAATGTGAAAAAGGACAAGAGACTGATTTTATATCAACCCCCTATTCGTAAGATTATACAAGATGTTTTTTCATTTCCTACAAACAAGTTGTTCCCTGTAAGTACTACATGTACCTGCAAACAATTACCTTACCCCAACCATTACCTTGTCCAAAATCATGTAATTTTTGTGTCAACTATTTCTTTCTTCTGTCGTTTTTTTTGTGCATCCTTTCACTGCTGTGTCTCTCTGTGTCACACAGCTTATGTAACCACCAAAGTGAGATTTCCCAGAACCTAATTTCACTATCCTTTCATTAGAGGATAATATGGTGTTATGTCTGTTGGATCACTACGTTCAAAACATAAAAACAAAAATATGAGAAAGCCATGGATAGCCATTATGCTATCAGAATTACAAATAGCCTCTAAAGGATCAATTTTGCCACAAGTAAACACGAGTGGTGTTATTAATGTTATTTGCATAGCAAAATGTAAGAGTTTTCATTTTTTATGGATTTTAATTAAAAAAAGGAAACAGTTGGATGGTTGTAGCTTAAGTAGGGGTGATTTTTTGATAACAATTAAAGTTGAAGGTTCATATAATTCTAAAAGCTAATTTACAACTTTTAACACAATGTATATTTAAAAAAAATTGAACATAATGCTGAACTTTCATGTCCAAGATTTTATGTTTGAATGGAGGGGTCTCAAACTACAGACCAGGGGGGGCAGATCCATCCCTCGAGACAATTTTGTAAGGCCGACCACAAATTCAGAATTTATTATTAAATCCGGTTAACAAATTATTCTGTATTTTTCTAATTTGTATTTTTTCTCATG
Source organism: Lepomis macrochirus (assembly GCA_024633595.2). NCBI lineage: Eukaryota > Metazoa > Chordata > Actinopteri > Centrarchiformes > Centrarchidae > Lepomis > Lepomis macrochirus. The sequence continues at coordinate 10,483,146 of JALXJV020000008.1, read as the reverse complement.
GTAGCGTAAATCAGATCATACATTTTTTTTTGTAAGTTAAAGATTCAATGTAAAGTTTTTATCAGCTTGACATTGAATGAATGCAGTTGCATGATAACGTTACATTCATTGCATTTAGCCAATAGCTTTTCAATAACTATTTGTTTAACTTTCATGGGAGAGGCTCAGAAATGTCACCATAGCTAAATTTATTGGATGATAACAAAAACAGTTTGTGACTAATTATTATAAATTAGATTGCCACACTTTAGTATAAGAGTTAGCAGACTGTTGTAACATTACTGCACTTTGACTGTGTTGTTGTCCGGCACCGTTAATGTGGCATTATTGTATATTATGTGGGTCACGTAAGTTACTGGCTGCTGAGTATCGCTTTGACATAATAGTGGTACCAGTGTTAGCTGCATAAGGAAAGTGGCAAGACATGCAACTATAGTATTTTGCAACAGATAATGTTAGCAATTGATTATGTTAGCCGGCAAGATAACATTATCTAACTTGAGCCAATTAAAAAAATAAATCACAATATATTTCAGAGGTTTACCTGTCCAACAGGATGAAACCCAAATCTGGGTCAGTTTTTATATCCAAAAGAAAGCATGTTGACACATCAGCATATAAAACCTTTTTATTGTTTTTTTATCCTTACTTGGAATTTGTGTTGGAGTTTTTTGGTTTGTTAGTTGTGGAGCTGTCACTATGTATAGAGTTCAGAATCAGTAAGCAAGAGGCTCGGGAGCAAATTCTTTAAAAAAAAAACATAAAGCCCCTTTAAAGAATCATTGACCTCGGCACAGACAACAAAGGTGACATTTTTTTGTGATCTGTCTCATCTACATAGAGATAGCTGCCGTTCTCTAGGAATACAATTTCAAGTGGCATTACTCTACTAAACATGTGGAGCAGTATAAGTCAGCGTTGGAGTGTACAGATGAAAAGGCTGGAATTCTTTTTGTCATGATTAGGCTTTGCCTCCTCCGCCTCCCTTGTGTTTTCCCAATTTTCCTTTCCCTGCTGTCTGTCAGTCTTGTCTGTCAGGTCCTGTGTGTGTGTGTGCATGTGGGCGTGTCCTGTCCAGGCTCATCACCACCTGCAGCTTCTCACACCTGTGGCTCATCAACAATCAACTCCTGCAGTGAAACACTCTGATCCAGCTTCCACTCTTCGCCAGTTCGTCAGTTTACCTCCTGTGGTATATTGCTTCGGCCAACTCTCCTAGTTATAGTTGAGTAATTTGTGACCTGTACCTAACTTCTTGTTTTGCCACAGTCAATCCCGTGTGTGAGTCGCTGCCTGTCTGCTTACCAATACCTGCCTGCTTGCCTGTCGCCCACCTGCCAATCTGTCCGCCCTTAACTGTGCTTCTAACGCCATTGCTGGAATCCCGCTGGCCCTCTCCTCTACTCTCTGGCCATTCCTGAGCACTCTTGTCAATAAACCTTGCCTGTGTTCTAATCATCAGCCTAGTGTCCGCTTCTGATACCTTCCAGTTAAACCTAACACTTTTCTACTCAGTGGCCCAACTAATGGGGACTATGGCTATTTGGCTGTATGACAAACATTCGTTGAATTAAACCTATTTATTTTATTTTTGTGTAGTAAATACAATAGTATGTGCACCCACTATGAGACAGACTTAGGTTTTTATACATGTCAGGCCAGGCCTTTGACAGGTTGATAACAGTGAAGTCAGAAGTGACCAGTTACCACAGCCTACAGCTTACTGATCAATCGCACATTAAAACATTTAAATATTCCAGCACCTAAAGTTCCACATCTATGTAAGATGGTTTATACTATGCGATGTAAGGCTATATGTGATTGATTTTATTTTATATGCCATAAACCTGCTAGGAAATGAGATGAAAATATAGCTGAATCTGGCACATTTACATGATGAACTCAAATTCTCTTATTAATAAAGATGCTTTGTAACTTTTTAAATAAAATACAGATAAATATGTAGTAAAATGTGGCATAGCTTTTAAATGTGCCTGTAAATGCATTTTAAATAACTGTGACTGTAAACCCATTGAATGGAAAATCCAGAGCCGCATCATTCTCACAGAGGATCAGAAATGATCTGTCCTCCTAGCCTGCAGCTTACTCACCCATTACACACTGAAACATATTTTAATGTGTGAAATAACATGGATAATGATGTACAATATAGAATTACCAATTTACTAAGGTTGCTGCCATAGTCTCCTTCCTCACTGTAGCGGTGACACCTAATAGGACTTTGGTGCTTAAATGTTTGTACTCACACAGTGTAAACGGAGGGATCTCAGTTCAAACTGGGCGGAGGACATGCACTGCTACAGGCCAGAGGCCGTTCATCACACCTAGATACTTCAGTGACCATCTTCTTAAAATCTTCACTATCGCTCTTTGAAAATGAACAAATGGACAGCAAGATAAGTGTACCATTTACCAAAAGAGCAGAATACTTGTTTGGGCCGAAAGGGGCTACAGGGAGCTCGGTATTAAAGCACCATCAGACAGCAGAGTATAGTTAGTGCAGGGAGAGATTTGTTTCAGCTGTCCATACAGCTCACAGCCATTCATCATACAGAAAAGGCTGTGCAACTATCAATGCATTTTCAATAACACAGGGGACTGGACTGCCACAACATCCATGGAAGCGGCAGACTTTAATGTGTATCAGAGAGGAACAGCATTGCAGCAGTAATACTGTACACATATGTGCAAGTACATACACACATTTCCTCTCCAAAGGTCAATCACCTTGACAATGACCTCTCCTCCTCCCCCTCCTTTCTCTAGCTCTATTTTCCTCAGTGCTGAGGGCTCATGGGGTCAGATCAATTGAATAAACTGGAAGGTCCATGTTGTGCTGCTATTTAACAGTGATGTCAAGTCATGGACCAAGGTAATAGAAAAACTTGAGAGCTGCTAACAGCCAATAATATAGCGTTAGTGCCCTGCTGAGGGCTGCAAAGGCAAACTCAGAAATCCATTTCTTGCAGCTCAAGCTGCACACAGCAGCACTGACATGCCTTGTTTGGTATGACACAAAATCTTGTGTGTTTTCTCTCCAGCGTAACCTGGGCTTGTGCTTTAGTTCCCAGGCTCATTTCAGAGCCTTTGAGGCATCACAAGAGAGGAAATTGTTGCGGAGTAAATAAGTCACGTCGCATCAGTGGTGCAGTAATGTGTTTCTAATGACAGTCTGAAATGAGAAATCCTCATGTATTAGACCGAGGTAATTAATAATAGAAAAAACAAAATGACAATGAGCAGCAAAACAATATGGGGTGTGCTCGACTAACAAGCCTGCAATATGGATTTATGCTAATATATTCGTATGACAGAGACACTGAACTACAGTGAGAGGGCTCCAAGTTGTATATTATGTGTTTGTGGACACCAAAACATGTCATTAAAACAATTTTTTTGTTTATTTTACACTTTACAATTTTAACTTCATCAAGTTACCGAGATTTGTGCGTAACATCAGCACTGGCAATGAATGAAGGTGAATAAAAGTAAAAGTGGATGGATAACATTTTATCTTTGTGATCTTTGGGGTAATACAGCATTTTTAGTTGATGTGGTCAATGTTACATTCAAACCCAAAGCTGTAAAATAGTACCATTTAGAAGGAAAGAAAAAATGTATAAAGCATTCAAGCTTTTATCTTGATCTAAGAGTCAAATGTAGCCAAATGAGGTATGGCTGACTTTGGTCTGGTCTGAAATCCTTGTATATCTTCAGGACAGCATAAATGAAATCCTATAAGGATGCCACTATTTTCCTTTGTTTGGCTGCACTGAATGGTTTCTGTGGCCTCTGATTTTTAAGATCAACAATTAGTTTTACAAAGATGATGGCTTTGATGTCGCCTTCACATGGCTTGGCTTTAAAACCTACAGTATTATATGCAGTCAGCTTTGCGTTCTTGCTCTGTCTCTGCCTGCTCCTTATTTCATGGCCTCTGGATCCATGCAAACAATAATCCTTTCAAAACAATTTGGCCCCTACATGCATGTACATCTTATTATGCACCATTATTTTTCTGCATTAAGTCCATGATACAAACAAGTACAATACAATGTTTGATAACAATGCCATGTGAGATGTGTTGTAGTAATTAGGTGAGTGAAGTAGCAGGGGTAGATACTAGGATTGACAATTATGAGAGGGTACAGTGGGAAAGAATAGATAACATTGGTTTGAAAAAAGCTAAATATAAATGAATATAATTACAGAATAACGCAACAACTGTCAGTTCAATAGAGAAATTTCTAACACTTTGTCCAACCTCAGTTATGTCTAAAATCACCTCAACTCATGTTTTGAAGTGTGATAAAATAATCATGGGAATAGGGAAAACTATTTTTGGACTAAGTCTCCTAAGATTATTGTTTTGTGTACTGTAGAAAAGCTGTGAGCAATTTTCTTAGTCTTAAAATGTAGTGAAAATGAACATAAACAAGACTGATAGAAAATAAGCCAATTCTTAAATCCTTATTTGTCTACCATCAGTGTGAGCCCTTGTACATTTTCTAGGGGTAACATGACAGTAGCATCATAATAATCAAGTGCGTTTTATGATTCAGCTGACATCTCAACCAACATCATGGACATACAAACATCTACACTGCACATACAGTACATCTGCCTGAGGCCTCCCATGTCAACTGGTGCTGCTGTTGTGTGTGACAACTGACATTGGCAGGTTGAGTCAGTGACAGCTTGTGTCATCGTTGATGTCACTACACACACCACTAACACTACGGAAAACCAAAAGCCATTTATGTGACGTTCTTTTACTCTCAGAGAGCATCCTCTTCAGCGCCACCCATCAGCACCACAATTTTACAGTTATGAACATTTACACACAACAGTGATGCCAATTAAAGCCTTCAACTGATTGCCACTGGAGCAACTTGGTGTTAAGTGTCCTGAGGAAGGGCACCTTGAAAAACATTGAGGAGAGTGTTACCCAATTAAATATTTACCTTGATACCCATGACCCTTATGATAACCCTGATGGTGATAATTGGCTTTCTAATTTGCTCAAAACATGGTGGTGGTGTCTGACATATGTAGTCTAGGTAATGTAATATTAATCTTGATTTGACAATTCATACTTATTGTTCTTATTGGACAGGAGAGGAGAGCAGAACAGGAGACAGCTAAGAGAACATGTTTTTTGAAGGTTGAACAAGCAGTCTCATCAACAAAAATAATAAATAGATCTATTATTACTATTGATTATTGTTTGTATGAGTCAAGAAAGCATTACTTACATTAGAATTCTGATACTAAAACCTGATGTTTACCATTAATATTTACTCCTGCAAACTAGCATGTTGGAAACATCTTGAAAATGCACAACAAAGTAGAAATGTTAAAGTAACTTTCGCGGTAGATTTCCTTTAATACTTTGCAATCAGTGCACGACAGGGCTATTAATCATTTTCCTCATTCAGTTTATGGAAAGTGCTTACTGAATACCAGAGCTTATAACTGTATTCATTACTTATCATTGACAAGCGTCAAGGCTTCCATCCAGGGTTTACATTGCACTTTATGTAAGCCTTCAAATTGTTAATTTCACTTCACAAAAGAAACTTCCACTTTGATCAAGCCAAAAATATGGAGTAGACATCTGCATTAATGTCAAAAAAGACATTTGGAGACTGTAAGATAAGTTGGTGAGCAGAGCAGTGTGAATGCAAACACTCAATCAGCCTGATTAGGATCAGGCCATTAAAGTCAGAATCGAGCCTCTTTACTAGTGTTTCCTGTTTAGCAGCTCTACTACTTCAAACAAAGTTTATGCTTTCAAGTCAGTATGTCACTATATAAATTTGTTTCTCATTTACTAAAAATAGATGATGAACATGCAGCAGGGTTGTAGAAAACTCTTTGCCACAATAGCTTATCCAGTATATGCAAATATGTACCCCTATGTTCACTTTTATGGGACCCCTCTTTATATATCGGATCTCCTGCCCTTGCCCCTTCCCTTTTGTTCTACTTCATGCAAGAGGTAAGCTGCTCTAGTAGCCACAGAAAGTTATGTGTTTTAGGCAACTAACTTAAACTCGTGTAGTATGCTACTATATTCCTGTGTCATTTAACTTCTGTAAGGGCTGAAGTTTTAACACGATAATTGAACTGAAGATAGTGTATTTACATCTGTTGTCAGGTATGTTTTCTGTAGTTGTATTTTATTAATTTACTTCCCTTTGTTCTACTTCATGGACGAGGGGCTGAAGTTGAAACATGATAATTGAGATGATTGTGTATTTACATCTGTTGTCAGAGAGAGAATAAATGAAGATTGCCTCAAAAGATATCCCGGTTTGTGCCACCACTTCATAACACAATGCATGCAAAACTAGAAATCACCGGTTACTTATGGACATTTTTACTATTTAGCATTAAAGCAACTTGATTGCTAGCTAAGATGACACACAGAAATGACAGTTACTAGCAAAGACAACACCAACCCAGACTTCAAGCAGTTAGCTCTCACAGGTAATGAGAAATGAATAGTGACTCTGCTGGAACTGTAAACTCAATTCTTCCTACGGCATCTGTCCTATCATGCCTGGATCTGTGTTTAGTATGTACAGGAGACTGCATGTTTCCTTGACAACGGCTGCCTCACTATACTTGTCTTTAGCTAGCTTATAATGGACAAGAAACGATGGACCGTGGAAAGATAACCCCACCTTTTTGGGAAGTTTTCTTCCAACTGATCAGCCCAGGATAAAGATTTGAACAGACATGGCATTTCTAAATTAATCATCTTGGCATACCAATTAATTCAAGTTCTGAGAAATCTAAAGTGTCATAATAAAGTTTGGGTAGCCTTTCAATTATAACATTTCAGCGTTTATGTTATTCATCATCTTCATTGTAATTGTCATATAGCCCTAACAACAGTGGGGCTGCGATTTTTGAATTAAGAACAGGGTCTATGCCATCCTAGGATTACTAACTTTGGAAATTCTTTAGTTAGGACAGTCCTGTAATCGCTGGATTTAAGCTTTAAGTTTCAGCTTACTCTTTTTTTTGCTGATATCTCCTTTCCTCTTTCTCATGTTGACTGTGAATGAAATAAAATCTGTGTTCAATAAAGCAGTAGTCATACATTACTGGGGAGTTGGGAATTGTTGTGTCTCTGTAAAAAATATTAAACAGATATATGTTTAGTGCAATGAGATGACTTTTGTTATGAATTGGCTTTAAATAATTAAAACTGAAAACAAACGACTGGTAATTGTAAAAATATTCACAAAGAACCAAATGAAGTAATAAACTTTATTTTGATGCCAGAATGTATCTCTACAATAACTAATCAGTTTCACTGCTCATGCCTAAGCAAGTCTCCATTCGCTCTCCACTAGAGGAGCTAAGAGTGATGCAGACAAACAAAGGACGTCACGTAACGTCAAGGTTAGAAAATGGTATGGTCCATTTTAGGGGTGTCTGAAATCGTATTTGATATTCTTGAATATAGGGCATGAATATGGGAAATATATTGTAATTGTTGCAATTACAAGCAAGAGAGACCCCACTGTTGCGTCTGCCTCTTGGGGGGGATCCAACCTGTAATTAGGGTGGTCAGACCCCCCAATCCCCACCTTAATTCGAACCATGACTGCGACTGAACTCAAAAAAGGCAGTAATTTTAAAAGCAGTCTGTGCTCCGCCCATTCTTCCTTTGCTGTGGCATTGCTGAAAACACCTGCTGCTATTCAGGTAGCATTTTGTGTTTTTTGAGCTAGCTTACCTGCCAACAGCAAAGCAAAATGTTAGACAGTTTTGTGGAGGAATACTCGATGCTTGTGCCTTGCTTCACAAAGGTAAGTGCACATTTGTTGCTGTTTGCTGCTAACTGGCATAATATTAGCTCTGTTTAGGCCTTGTCAGGCAGTGTTTTTGTGTTTGACAGTATGGCTGCCAACACTGCTTTGGCGTTTTTATGCACTTTTCTTTCATTCTCTCTTTTAGACTCATATCTAGTTGCTGATCCAGTCATCCAGTCAGTCTTTGTGTGCTTGACAATATGGTTGCAATACTGATGCTTAATGCAATTTTAATGCTAAATGCAGTGGTGGTCTTAAGCTTATTTTTCTTTTGGTTGTTGTTTCAGATTCTTTTTATATTTTTTTTCTTTCAATAAGTTGCTTTCATGCTTTCAATGTTTGAGGATTGTTATGGTTATCTTTTGCTAGTGTTGTGGTTGTGAGGGTTGTTCATTGGCTCACTAGTTGCCTGCTAGTCTCTGCTAGAGAGTAGTGTTGTATGTTTGTTGAAATATGTAAACATGACTGCTGTCGTTCCCATTCACATAATAAATTACCTGTAATATTGGCTTCATGGAAACTTACTGTGATTTTTGTAGGTTGTCATATTAACATTTTCCCCACACATATTCGTTTAACAAATCATCAGAAATATTCAACTCAAAGCAATGTGAGGGTTTACTTCACTTCTCTCTTTCATCATCACTCTTAAACTTCTAAATCTATATACTGATGGTCATCTTTGCTCTGTTCAGTCAGTGTTTGCAAGCTTGAAAATTTAGCGGCCGACTTTAGTGTCTTATACTTGCTTTGTGCTTCTCTGCTGGCTGCTGCAATGGTATTTATATGGCATTGTTTGGGTTGATATCTGACTTGTCTTATGATGCTTTATTGCTGTTGATTGATGTCATTGTGAAATGTGAATACTCATGTTTGTGCATTACGGTCTACAACAGATTTGCCTGGTTTTTCGCCATGACTGTTGTCTTTTATGCACCTAATTAAATCATTTCCCTGTAATGTTGGCTTCATGGAAAACTCAACAAGGCTATTTTTCACACACAAGGTAGGTTGTCATGTTCACATTTTCTCCACACTTAATATTCACACAGCCAATAGTCCCAAAATTTTGGGTTATGACGGCTTACTGGAGGAGCCATTTGTGAAATCAGTTCTCGGCCTCAAAAGGCTGCTTCAAGTCGAAAGCTAAAGTTTTCAGTGTGTGACTTCTGCAGCTTGGGACTGCTGCATCTCTTCCCAAAGAGATTACTTGGGTATCAGCACTCTGTTTACTGCTGTTGCTAACGTGCATATCAGAAGTTGCTATCTTGCCTTTGTTCGTTTTTGTACTTGACAGTATGGCTGCAAACACAACTTTTCCTGTTGAAGGCCTGTTTTGTGTTTGTTTGCTGGCTGCTTATTTCCACTGCTGTTACTTATGTGCAGTATTGTGTAATGGTTTTAATTTTGTTGCTTATTTACATATTTTTCTCTTGGTGGTTGTTTGACTTGCATTCTGATGCTTTTATGCTATTGATGTATTTAATAGTGAAGAATGAATACCTATTTCTGTTATGGTTGTCTTTTTTGCAGGTGGAGGTGGTGGATATAGTTGGTCAGCTTACGGGTTTCTTATTGGTCTCTTGTAGAATGTAATATTATTGGTTGGCTTTATAGATGCAGACATGGCTGTAGTCTTTCATGCAACCCAATCACATTATTATCTCTGTACAATTTAATTCATGAGAAACTCCCTGTGTTATGTCGGAAGGCAGCTTGCTTTATTGTTTTTTCATTGTCAGTCTTAAGCCTATGTCTATGTAGTGATTGTCACCTTGGCGTTGTTTAGTCAGTTTCTGTGTTTCACAATATGGAAGCTTGGCCTGCTTTGCTGCTTTATGCTTGGCTGCTTATTTCTTCTGATGTCATCTACGTATGTGCAGAATGTACAATGGTATTTCTGTTTTGGCATTATTTTAACTGTTGTCTAACCTTCTTTTTGAATCTATCATGCTGCTGATTTATGCAGTGGTGAACTGTTGGTTTCATGGGAACCTCAACATGGCTTGTGTCACACACAGGTTAGAGCATAAAAATAATAAGCTTTATTTTTACAGCACTTATTGAAAAACTTTTTGAACTAAGGTACCAAGTGATTTATATGGTTTAATCAGGATTACCTTTCAGAGCTGCAATGAGGCAAATCAAATTGCTCAATTAAAAGTGATACAAAAAACTGAATGGTATAAAGTACCCCTAGAATAATATAACACAAAAACAACAACACCAATAATAAAATAGATAAGACATGTTGGAAATAAAGCAGTGTGCTAGCAGTAATAAACATCCTTTAATAAAGTTTCATCAGGGAGGTGGTTCCAAAGCTGAGGGGCTCTGACTGCAAAAGCCCTATTTGCAAAAAGGTTACTTGGGTATCAGCACTCTGCTTCACCAAGGTAAGTGCACATTTTCTACTTTTGCTAAAGTGCATGTTATGAGCTGATGTCTTGGCTTTGCTTAATTTGTGACGATGCTTATTTGCTTGCTTTTTACACTTTGTTTTGTGCTTGTTTGCTGGGTGCTAATTTCTGCTGCAGTATGTACATTGGTTTGTTGTGGTTATATTTTTCTTTTGGTTGTTTGAATCGTTTTGGTTGTTGCTGGACTTGACCCTAAATGTACTGGTGACTTATGAGTACTCATGTACAGGGTTACATATTTCCCTTGTGGTTGTTTTGTGTGAGTGTTGATGGTGGTAGTGCTCACTGAATGTCTATTGGTGTCTAGTATAGAGTAATATTGTATATTGGCTTCAGGGATGTAAATATGACTGTAATCTTGCATGCAGCTGATTCATTTTAATATTGGCTTAATGGAAACTCAAAATGGCTTTTGTCACAGACAAGATAGGGTGTTACATCTTCTCTTCACTTTACATATTCAGCAAAATATTAAAGAAATATTTATCTCAGAGCAATGGCTTTATGTGACAGCTTGCTGTACTTTCTTTGCATTTTTTGCATCGTACTCTATATCTCCCAACTCTGCACTGATGCAAGATATGTAGGGGGCTTTTGATTATGGCTACCATTGTTATGCTATTGTACTGCAAGACTTGTCTGGTTGCTGACATAGTACAGGAATTTATTCCTGGTCTTTAAGTTATTCAGATGAACCCAAGTCTGGAAATAGTATGATAACAACCAAGTGGGCATTGTGTCCTGAGGCAGTACAGGGGTGACATTGAGCAGATTTTGTGTCGCTCCAAGGCGATACGGACTTACAACCTCAGTGATGTGCCCGAGCAAGGGGAAAGCAGAAGAAATCCTCTTTCTCCTTTTCCCTAACACGGGACTGAGCTGGCAGTAGTACAAGGCTAGGATAAATGGAAGTACATCAGAGTGGAGGGATGGGATTATCCTGGTTGGGATTTGGATTGGGACTTTGAGGAAATGCTGAAGGTGGGAGTACAGAGGAAGTTCTCACCTAAGCTACTGCAGGCTGGTAAAGAGCAGTCGGCTGAAAGATGAGAGAAAAGCCTGAGATATAGAAAGTTCCTATCCGTTTCTCTAGTCTGTGCAGAGAAAAAGGACAAAAGCTGTGTGTGTTTATGTGTGTGTGTGTGTGTGTATATATGTGCATATGGACTTCTTTATGTGTGTGGTAGTTTTAGGGAGTGTAAGATATTGGGGTATGCAGTTAATTTCAAGCTAGTACAGTAAACAAGTCTATATCTACACTGTATGAATACTTATGTGGTAATAAAAGCAATTATTTGTGCACAATTAGACATTTTGTTGGTTCCATTTGATAGAATTCCCATGCTGATGCATGTAATTAGAAGCACTTCAACAAACAGTTCAGTGTGTGCATTTTCAAATATTTCTTAAACCAATCAAGCTGTCCTGTTAACTTTCTGATGTTTGGGTGAGCAGACTTCTCCAGAGCTCATTGGTACATGAACAGCATATAAACCTCATGCTCTGAACTCACGACATTGCTGCTGTTGCAGTGGAGATTAGCAAATGGCAAGCATGGCATTATTAAAAAAAGTCGTAGCTCTCTGCAGCACTGTGCCGAGTAGTAACACAGAGTCCTCTGTTACGTTAGCAGCCTCTCCAAAGAAAGTGAATCATTAAATTTTCACAACTCTTCAACTTTTTCTTTGCCTTGACATATCCACTCAAGTTATTGTCATTTGAAGTAACAAAATAGATGGTGGAGCAGAATTTAGTTTAGACTTTTTGTTTTCTATAAGTGAGTTATTTCGACCACATACAAAGATGTGAGTTGTTCTAGCAGCAATTTTGCGATTAACCACATGTCAGTGTTTTTTCAAGTTTATGTGATGACTTGATTTATATATTATGCTTTTAAGATCTGGGCTGCAAAACATCAGCAAGTTTCCTCACAGTGACTACTTGCCTTGAGTCACCTTGTCACAATGGTCATTGCATTGATGTGTCCAGGTATCCTCTTGTCCAATTTAGTCTCCCCTCTTTTCTAAATATAAAATATTTCTCTGCCTGTTTTATTGGTAATCAATAGCTTAATATTTGGGTTTTCCTACTATGATAAGAAGTCCTGCTTGCCACTGTATGTCGAGTTGCTAATCTACAATATCTAGGACTTTACATCGTCATGAAGAGAACAATTTATGCAGTAAAAATAAAAGATTGACTTGGTCCTCTTCACTACTTAAATAGAAATATGTTCTTGACAGTTAGATGAACCTTGTTAATCCAGCACAAAAGTTTACTTCTGACGGATCTCTTCCACTTTTACACATGTTCTCTAGTTCTTTATAGTGGAAACACTGAAAATCTATGAGATGGTAAATGTGTCGATCCTATTTAAAACAACACATAACTAAGTTTGTCTAAATTAGTTTTCAAATTACATAAATAAATAAAAAAAAACAAACCCAGGCAAATACGCTTAATTTGCATATTTGTTTAATTCATGTTGCCTGGTTCCAATTTGCAGCATTGACTTTGTACAGGTGCATCTCAGAAAATTGGAATATTGTGGACAAGTTAATTTGAACTTTACTGAACCAGACTAAGACATTAAAGGCTCAGGAAACCTACGCAGGTGTTTTGAGTTAATAAGCTGAATAGAGACAGGACTTCTCATGACATCTTTTCAATATTATATAATTAATTATTATAATATTTTGAGATAGTGGATTTCTGATTTCCAAGAGCTGTACGCCATAATATAGATTAAAACAAAAAAAAGGTTAGAAATATCTTACTTTATGTGTAATGAATCAAGAATAAATGAGTTTCACTGGTGAAATTAAATTAAATTAGAGGTGGAGAAGACAGCAAGCAATCCTTCTGCAGTTCTGTTTCAGAAGAAACCAAAGAGTGTGCCTGTCACGGGAGATTTATAATTGTGTCCTAATTTCAATGCATTTCTCCATGCATTTGTTTGCTTCAGGTTTGCACGTCAACTGCCAAACTTACTGCTTTCATACCAGAATCGAACGGAACCAATGGTTCAGTTTGATCTGGAGAGAGACTACCTCTTTTCATCGGACCAAATTTTGCCTGTTTGGTCCGGACCGTGCTCCATGGGAGGTTTCACACCTGCAATTTTGGTTCGGATGAAACAGCAAAGTCCGGACCAAACGAGGTAGGTGTGAAAGCCCCCCTAAGTCTCCTTTGCGAACAAACCTTTCATTTTCAATTTTGCACACTAGCACCTGATTTTACAATTCAACTGTCAAATGTTTTAAATGATTTAGTTGCACAATTTTTACACCTCTATGTATCACTTAACAGCTAAGGATGGACAGCCCAGAATGTAGTTATGAATGAGATGGGGTTAGCTGCTGTATTCAGAACAGTAATTAACTTCGCACATCTACAAAAAGACAGAAGTGTCGGAGGAGGACAAAAAAGTCAAACGTAACCAAAGAAAACTCCTGCACACTGTCTAACTTGCAAAGAATATATTAACACAACGTTTCGGTACTAGACCTTCTTCAGGCAAAAGTATTAGCTGCTGCATTGCCACACCATCTAATATGCAGAACTCCACGAACTTTGATTTATTCATTTATTAATTCATTTGTTCATTCCCAATGTTAATCGGTTGTCTATGTATGATGAATTTTCTAAGGGGAACAAATGTTACAAATTATTCTATATGCAGCCAATTAGTGGTGGTTTAATCTTTGAAGTGGACCAACCACAAGTTGTGCTCTCACCATTGACCAGATTGCTGGATAGAAATTTGCAGCCTGAGACAAAAAGGCAAGGGAAGTGCAACAGAGGTGGCCCCCTAATTAGCAGAGAAAATGGTTATTTCATGGATATCTTTAAACATTTATATGCTTTGAGTCCTGCTGTCACTGTGGAAACAAGGACAATACATTATGTAACAGCCTAAAAATTAACCACTGTCTCTTTTTTTCCTTTTAATTCTTAAGGGTCCATAAAAGCAATCAAATAAACATGGGTGCTGTTACTGTAACTTCTAGGAAAAACGTCATTAGAGTTTGAGGGAGATCTCGCAAACACGTCAGGTGCCTGCAGTCATTAAAGAGCTGTTTCCCCTTGGTCATGAAAAATTAACCACTGTCTCTTTTTCTTTTAATTCTTAGGAGTCAATAGAAGCAATCAAATAAACATGGGTGCTATTACTGTAACTTCTAGGAAAACCATAATTAGAGTTTGAGGGAGATCTCGCTTGTGCATCAGGTGCCCGCAGTCATTAAAGAGCTGTTTCCCCTTGGTCATGAAAAACTCTCCATGAACCTAAAGTGGGGAATGAAAAAAAGTAAATGACTGCATTTGAATTGTAGATACTCTGAATAAAGCAAAAAAGCAGTCGTCATGAATTATTTATTCCTTCATGACAACATTATAATTAAATGCATTAACACAAAATAGTCCTCTTTAATTATTCAACTCCAGTGTTTTTGTGAAGGAATGTCATGTAGTTTGTTGAAAACAGGGAGGTTGCATGCATAACTGAGCAGCAAGATTTCCATAATGGAACCTAAACTGTATTCAAAGGGGCAGAAGGTTATAAAAAAAATTACAGAACAGAGACTGCGACGTATATGGAGTCTCCAAAAACACAATATCTGTCGCATATTTGAATTATTTTTGCCACCACAAATCTCAAACTGAAATAATTAAAACAACTACTCAAAACTGTTCCAGACCAAAGACTACTGAGTCTGCTTTTGTAACATGATAATTGCAATGTTCAGCATAACCTTCAGTTATCCAAATCAGGTTCTGAAAATGTTCATGTAGACAGACAAGACACTCAGTCAATGGTTATTGTCTTTTTCACTTCCACTCTTACTGGAAATTATTCTTCTATTCTCTTCTATTTCCAGTGCTGAAACGTTTAGATAGTAAGTGACATACTGACTCTCCAAACTCTATTGACATACTGCACCCACATTAAAGATGTTCCATATCAGATCCAGCAAGACGAATAGCTCTCTCTCTTTGTAGGATGACAGCAGTCACTGAATCTCTACCCCTCGCTGTAGATTTTGGTTTAAATTAATGGACAATAAAATCAATAACCTAGATCAGAACATTGAATCAATGGCTTAATTACAGGTAATTTAATGCCTCAGCTGGAATTAATTCTATTTATTATGCAGTTGTGAATTAATTAAATGTAAGTGGTGTGAAGGAAAAAGCCTCATGAGACATGTTTGGGGTGAGGATGGTAAAGTTGTCTCTACAGTACATGGGCCATTTACGTTTGAGAGGTTTTGTTTAACGTCTCCAACAACTTCCTTGGGGTTTCCAATAGGACTCGACTATTTTCAGAGACGCTTCTCGAACAAACCTTAGAATCCCTCCCTATTTACTGTAAATCCATTTGGCTGTCAATCATTTGAAACCTCCTTTGACATTAGTCAGAGATTATTGATTTATAGCATCAATGTAAAAATAATTTTGAATTGGAACATTATTTAGTAGATAGACAGACTAATGCCATGCACTGAGAGACAGCCATCTTAACTTAATTGTTACATGTTAGACTTTTTGACAATTTGTACTACTGCTTCATAACATTTTTTGTACTTTTTTGGCAATTCTTTAATTTAGAAGTGATCTTCTTTCCATCGATGGCAATTGATTTACTATTACAAAGTGATTTTTGTCCCAGAGTTGTCACTACACCAGTACATTAATTGAAACCACTAAAATATTGCTTGTACTGCAAATACTGCTAATAAATAGCTTTCACTCTGCTTGGACAGAAAACCAGCCGTTTAAACCTAATACCATTCAGAAATGACGTACGATGAATATGCAACTAGGGATGAAATGATTATCAGTTTGATGATAAACCATGGTAAAATTCCTGACTGTTATTATTACTGTACACATTTTGAATAACATGATAAGCAAGAAGAAGCAAGCGCGAATGCGCAGTATGCAACATTGGTTTGTTTGGGTTAAGACAATACAGCGGAAGACAGCGTTGCAGAGATTTTTCAGTCACTTTAAAGTTGGTCGTATTTTAGTTTTTATGAGAGTGCTTAGGGAAAATTTGATTGAAGGCAATGACCTTCTAGTGAACGCTGGGTGAGTTAACGTTTAGCTTTGGTTTGTCTGACTTGCTAACAGCTAAACTGAAGCTCTCAGTGTTAGCTGCTCCTGTAAAAATGCTACATGTTGTTCTGCTGCTGTGTGATGTATCTTGTTTATTTTAAATCCAGCATCTGTCAAATTAGTTGAAAAGTGTCATAACAGGAGAAACGGTACAGACTCCTCTGTATTTATGTAGGTTGTTGGGCTGATTGCAGTTATACTGTCTTCTAAAGACTTGTAATTGTGTAATTGTGCATTGGGTCATTACATTAGCTATAAAATATAAAATCTTGTTATGAGAATGCACACCTAGATGGTTTTCATATGATTACAGACAGTACAGATGGCTGTTATTTTATGCAATTTTATGCAAACAAAATGGCAATTGATTATTTGTAGTTTTCAATATAAAACTTGTTGAAATGGTTTCATTGTGTGTATCAGTACATTTTAATATTTTTCGGCAATGTTCAACTTCAGGGGATGTTCACTTGAACTTTCCCAGTCAGGAAATAATTTCCCCCTATTATTCCGACACCAAATGAATGCACAGCGATACCTTTTCAACCCAGAGGTCTGTGCAGCCATGTATTCATCCTCCAAACCCTCCTAACCCAAACCTTATCTAGTGTTGCTTGTTTGTATTAAACTGTTCTACCAACAGGGCACGTGGTGTGTCTTTTTTTTATTATTGAGAAATAAATATTCAAAGCATCATTGAGAATGTTCCATTGCAGTCAATTCTAACTTCACACAAAGTGTTTGTCAATGTAAACACTCTGGTTATACATAGTTACACTCTGGTTATACATAGTGCTACGTTTTGTGTTATCAATATTGTAACAAACCCATCTACCGAGCCATCGCCACCACTGCTGTACCTAACGAAGTTTGAAAGTTCAGACCCTCTATGTCCAGGTAAGATCAAAGATTGCATTGATCTCACATTCACACAGAGGAGCTAATGATAAAACAGCCATGTCTATTTTGTTTCCATTTATAATGCAGCACCGTCAGCAAGAGTGTTTGCCTGACTCTTGCAGGCTTTCAACTTAGATTGCAGCAGCTTTCACAAAATATGTAGCCCCTAGCATCTGTCTCATTGTTAGTCTGCCTCTATTTTAAGTGTTTTATGACACCTAGCAAAAAAGCAGTTGGCAGAGATTGAGGGAGGGAGAAATATCCTGCTGCTGAATTAATGCAGAGGATGGATAAGGACCGTTGGGTATTGTCCACACAGAAACAGACTTTACACAGGCATGGAAGTTTGTCATTGTGAGTGAAGAAGATTTGTAAGACCTGTAACCACACACATACTTAACTTTGGTGGAAATAAAATGTACAAGTATGCCCCCATTCCCATGACAGGTATACTTTTATTCTGTAGGAAACACTGCAATTCATTTTCAGTAGGAATTTATTTGTACAAAAAAACTCTGTCCAGGAGCCTAACCCAGAGCACTTTTTTATTTTGAGATTTGTTTAAAAGTGAGAGTGAAAGTAGGTCCCATTACCTGATGCCGTTTTGGAGAAAATGTATTATTATGAACATACTATTGAGTGGTCCTCAGGAAAGATAGCCAAGGCTTATGCCGGCCAAGATTGGAAACGACAGATCATATTTAAAAAAGATTAGAAATCAGAGTTGGTCAAGAAAATGGTGCACCTCTAATATTTACACCAACACCCCTCTCAGCCCATAGTCCACAGCCCCATACACAAAACCACATTCATTGTACATGTGCATGTTTTATATGATAATTTGCTCTTAATACTGTTTGTGTCCTCTCTGACTTGCCTGTACTTTCAAGAACACCTTGAGCTGCAGTCTGACAAGTGCTGATTACTGTATATTATGAATATTCTTGTGTAAGTTTTGGAAATTTGCAAACTCAGCACAGACATTATTCAAAAATATTCTGAAAGCTCTCCAAACCCTTGGAAAATGTTCAAATCATAATAAATCCAGAAAGATACATGCATCACTTATTTTTAAGCAAACAAGTCAAAATGGATGACAAAAATGTAAAAATGATCTGTTTTCTGCAACTAGATTAAGTGTTTTCCATGTTCCCTCAGAAATTCAGTGAAGTAGCTGTACTCTACCATAATCTGTGGCATACACTGCAGCAATCAAATGTAACCACAAGGAACAAAGTTCATACCCTCTTCTACTACTGTTTGTCATGCAGTAAAGGAAGCTGGCAAGTAATTCAAGATATTAATATCTCCTGTGGAAGTATTGGACCAAACTTCGAACTACATGCCATAAAGCATTATAGTGTAGCAATATTGCCACAGGCACAAGTGGTACCTTTTACACTTTCTTGTGATGCATTTATGACAGCGAATGGTAACCCAGGAGTAGTAGCTCAGGTTGAAACTATGGATGCTGTCATTGTATTGTGACTTTATGAGATGTTTGCATCTGCTTGAGAGGAGAGATAGTAGCATTTGAACAGGAGCAGTAATATCTGTCTCATTTTCTATTGTATTTGTTTTGGGGACCTTGTTTAGATATATCGTCTTAAATTTTTTAAGGTGTTTTTGAATTGTTCATCTTGGGTCTTTAGAACTCAGCTTTTAGAAAAAAATGATATTCTGCCAGTGATTACTAAATTCCTGCTGTAACAAGTTAGTGAGATCACTTGAGCTCTCACCAAAGCAACTGCAAAACTCACTTTGTGTTGCACTTTGAGAACTCTCCCGCTGAGGTGTCCCTCCCCCGAACACCTGTGACGCAAGAACTCCTAATGAAGTTGAACGCGGCACAATAGGGTGACTGAAGTGACAGCACTGACAAATATAGGACAACATCACAACAAGTCAAAAGAAATAGTCCTCAACTGGGGAACTACGAGAGGGTTGCCTACATCTGGGGGGACAGACAGCGTTCACAACCCGCAGTGCCTCTTCTCCAAATCCATGACGAAGGGGTTGACTCTGTTGTCTACAGAAACTGAGGCAGCTATCATGTCAGTGCTGTGGGTGCCAGATGGCACAGTCTCATAGAATGCGTGGATGAGTGAGTAACGTAGGAAACTGGAGGTGTGACATGATTGAATAAAACAGACTTTGGAAAAGAAAACTAAATGACATTGCTCTATCATGAGTAAAGCTGAATCACTAGCTTCTGCTACTTTCATAGTCAGTGTAATAAAGTATTGTATATCGTGGATAGATTATATTTTATTTTGTACCTAATCTGTACCTTTTTATTCCTACTGTACGTTGTATTATCCACATTTTATCCACGAATAAAAACTGTTCATCCGCTTTAGAATTTACCCGTACTGTAAAGATTTCAGACTTGATTAATTTGAAAGACATCGCTGTGATCTGTGGTGCTGACAGCAGTGAAATGCTGGTTCGACCAATAGCAAACTGTTATAACAAAGCTGACAGTTGAAGTCGTGGCCCCAAATGGTGGAAACCTTTGTTTTATTGAGTGTGAAGGTTCACTCGTAACATTGAAAAGTAGTAGTTTGGCAAGGTTAATGTTAACTTAAGGTTCACTTTCCAGATTTTGGCCCTTGCAACTTTCAAGCTTATCGTCTTCATCCTCAGATGGACATGGGTTTACAACCAATTAACTGACTGACTTCCTGTCACACTCAGCTTTAAAAGCTTTGCTATAGTATTGTATTGTCGAATTCTTTTAACTAACACCTTTTCATGAACAAAAAAGTGCTGTTTAAAAATGCCTTTGTAAATGGCAGTTGGTATTTGCAAACGCTGCTCTATGCGCCTCTACATGTGTAACTGAATACTGTCCTGTACATAACTTTTTTATCAACTGCTTTTCCCTGTAGACCTACATCTGAAAACATGACTGCCACATATACTGATAAAAGCAAATCTTTTAAATGAGGATGTAAAAGAAACAAAACAAGTTATAAAAAGTGGTTGACTGTCTGTCTTATGAATGTGTCTTGTAAAAGTGTGGAAAGTTTTTTAAATGCTTCAAAAACAGAGATTTGTATTTGAGTAAATAACATTTTGCTAGAAGAATGATTTCAAATTGTTGTACAAGACATTCAGTATTCTCAGTCTCAAACAGAGCTCCACCATGTCATGTGACACGCTTCAGTAACAACAAATTTCATTGAGACCACTACAGAAAATTGCAGATGAACATTTATTGTCCAGGAATTCTCATCAACTACACTGCAAGAGGACCCCTGTGAACTATAAATGAAAATAATAGCTTATGTTGTATTTGATTTGATTTTAAACAATGTGCTGTTAACCATGAAATGACCACAGTAGCTTTTATGTTTTTTTATTTTTTTATAAAATAAGCTTTAATGTGATATTTTTTTCAATCATATATTTTTATAACTCTTCAAATGTGTTGCTTAAAAAAAGGATTTGCTTGAGCCAGTTGAAGGCACAGTACGTATGCAGTATGTTGAAACCATTATAGTTATATATACTTGCATTATACTGTGCACACATTATAGCTGATTTTAATACCTGTGACAGAATCCTAGATAAAAGCATAGCAATTAAAATAAAGCCTGGTAGCTGGTAGTACAGAGTTTTCCACCCACAGAATCTGTTCTGTAAAATACATGATTCCCTATACACTGTTGAAACCACAACACAGCACATACTTTAGCAGTGATGACCATGGGAAGGATGTTTAGTTTTGCACAAGTGATCTTAAATTAACTCTACAAGTCCTTTTGATATGCACAATAATCAAACACAATACAATGTGCAGCACCCAGGATGATTTGTGCAGCTGAGAGCTAAACAATCCTCTTCTGCTTTAGAGTTTGACTTTGATAGAAAAACCTTTTGAAGTGATGAGATGGTACAGTAGAATGCAGAAGTCACTGGAGATTGTAGTTAAGAGTGAGTGAACCACATCATGACTTCGGTGTGCTGCTTTTATAAAACCACCCAGGACAGTCCTGGGCCTGTGCCAGAGGGGGGCATCGAGAGGTGGTGGTGGTGATTGGGGATGGAGGGTTAGTTTGAAGCATTGATGGAAAGAGCAGCAAAGACAAAAATCAATATTTGCAGGGTGGATGAAAATTCCCCCAGCTTCCAAGCCGGTTGTCTGGAGGAGTTTGGCTGCTTTTCGTCCCTGCTGTTTTCTACTCTGGGTGCCCTTTATCTCTTGCCAGAATCCCTCATTCACTGTGCTTACTCTTTATCATACAGATTGAAAACAGAGGGAATTGTCAAGATGTGAATCGCATACTTTTGGGAATTCGGCATCCATCACGTGGTTGTGCACCTACTTCACACGCTGAGTTGTGACCTTTTCTATTTTACCTCATTAGTACCATTGTGCATGTGTGTATTAGTATGTGAGTGCCTGTGCCTTATTGATGCATCGGTGTCCCAGTCACTGCTGCTGTTACCTAGAGCTGATAAATGATGGCCAGCGTCACCACCCGCTCCCAGGATCCCTTGCTGCCTCTGGCTAGTTTCTCTGCTGTGTATTGATGTAGAGACTTAAAGACCAGTGTCGCTTTTGCACTTTAACCCCACCTTCCAATTTGCCGTGAGTGTATGGTAGGCAGTACTGAGAATTAGTTGGCTTGCGCTAAACTAGTAAATGAAATATAACGTTCCTGAGTCCTTAGAAATTAGCCTATTAAATGCGCCATGAATGGGGAATAAAGCAAAAAAATAAATCTGCAGTGTTTCCAACATGTCATCTGTTTCATATAGACCCAGCTAGACAGCGCATACAACACATCAGTCATGGCCCTCTGCTTCATTGGCAATGAGGCAATCGGTCAAGATGTCACAGTGAGCATGTGTCATCTGGTGGCAGTGATGGAGGCCATGGGTATGGGCTAGTGGGGGTGCCTTCTGGATTTTGGCTGGATAAATCTTTAGTGGCAGCTCCCAGTAGCTTCTGCCAAAACACTTGGTTTCAACAACACGCCAGTGAATGCATCTATGTAGGAGCCTCCTTATTGGATGAGTTGATAGCCCCGGGCGAGGAAAAGTTCCCCACATCTCAATTTCACATTGACAAGAACTCTGCTGTGAGGATAATTGTGGATTTGTTGCTCTACACACTGAAACAGAATGAGGGACAGGGGAGGAGGGAAGGGAAGGCAAAGAGAGAGCATTGGAGTATTAAATATATCAGATCACCACAGTAAAGCAACATTTACTTCTGGATTTAATTGCCATTTTGTAATGAATGTTAAGTCACAAAAAACTGCTCATCAAAATAGCAGAATATTTCGATATCATTACATTCTGCCAGAACATGTAAGTGCGCTTCCAATCTACATTATGCTATTAGCAATTCTCATTATGTTATACTCTTCCATGCATTCCTCTCTATGTAAGTTATAATGGATTACATTTAGTCACGTTCAGCGAACTAGAATGCTGATTGGTTGTAATGTAGGTCTGTGAAATGTTGCCCAAATAATGCTTGTTTTTTTGGAAATGTTGAGTTTTTCATAAGAAACACATTACAAATGTTCCAAGACTGAAGATAGACTCTGAAGGATGGTCCTTTTAAAACGAGACTATTGGCACTTTTCCATTTCCAGTACCAGCTCAACTCACCTCACCTTGCCTCTCCTCGACTCTGATTAGCCGTGCTCCGTTTTCCATTGCAGATAGTACCCAGAGACAGTGCCCTCAATGTCACTGGTCGTCATAGCAATGCCACATACAACTGCCGCAACGTAATTTTCAATGCGACACACACCAGCGACCCACACAGCTGTCTCTTGATTTAAGTTAAAAAGTTTCAACATTACTGAGAATGTAAAGACAGATAAGCGGTATGAAAACCTTACAGCTGTGTTTTCCTCTGCCATTGTTGCTGCAGTGGACTCTGTGACAGTGGGACCGGAGAGCTCTGTGAGTGGGTGGCTGGCCGGCCTTGCGAGCTCCTCCCGAGGGTTGCCCCAGGATTCCCCCGCCGCCACTTGCGAAGCTCCTCAACTCCGAAAATCTTCAAGCACATTTGTGTTTCACCATCACTTTTCATAAAACTGTCAATATTCAAAATCTACATAGTTGATTTCCACCTCAAAACTTTGCAGAAGTGGATTTTAGTGATGATATAACTTCAGAAAATTGTAACTTTCTGCTGCTGGTCTCTGTCTGGCACTCGCAATGATGATGCAGTGAATAGTAATGATTCTCTCTGACCAATCAGTAGTCTGCCGTCTTTTCACGTCACATTTTAGTATTGCCTGATACGGAAAAAAGCACCTGGTAGCTGGTACAGGTACAAATTTTCCACAATGGAAAAGCAAAAAAAGACGAGTAGAGTCGAGCTGGTACTATGGAGTGGAAAAGGGGCTTATGTAACTTCCATCAAAGAGTGGCCTCTGAGTAAGCTAGAAACAATGAACATGTCACATAGTGAGGTACGGTGTACTGTTTACCTCTTATTTTACTTTTTTAATAAACCACTGAAATGCATCTGTGAAATCCAAACATAGTTTAACAGTAACACAATTACAGGAGACCCCAAGTCAGCAAACAGACTTGTTAATCTCAGTTACTTGACAATATTTAAGTTTGCTATTATTAACTAACATTAGGTTACTTGTCGTACCAGACCAAGTAAGGCAGTAGCAAAACAAAACAAAACAAAAAACAACCTGTGTGAAATGAAATGAAAAGTGTGTTTCATTGCTTATAAATTTAACTTTTCATTTGTGAGAAGAAGATTGTGTTCTTAGAAAAGTTACGGTCCCGCTTTCCTTTTTTTTTCTGTGTTCAAAATAGTTGGTTAGTTTTGTGAAAACTTTGTTCCACCATGTCAAGATAAACTGGAGTACATTTGGTCTTACAAAATTTTAAATGAGCAAATAAACATTTTAAGAATGTAGTGAACTGGTAAAACAAATGCATAATTATGCAAAATAGACAAATGAGAGTTTCAAAATTTTGATTCTTCCTTTTGTCTTATAATAATATCATTCATGTCACTACCTTCAACCATATTAGTCATGGTACATAATAGTAAAACAAACAAAAAAAATTAATCAGATTTTTTTCAAGATGAGCTTGATTTGTGTGTGCAGTCACCCTGCCCCCATCAGAAGACTGGAGCATCGGCATTGAGCAGATGCAATCCACTACAGCAGTGAATCACCGGACCTCTCGCCCTGTTCGTGAAACATCACCCGATTCAGAGCACACCCTCTCACTTCTGCCATTTTCTCGCAGGCCCATTGAACCCGTCTTCCTACCTCCCTCCAGCTGGTGTCTCCACCACACCAGATGGCTCTGCTTGCCTGAAAAACATTTACCCTTTCAGTCTGAACGTGACAGATTCTTTGCCAAGCGTTCACATCCTTACCACCAGTACGGAGGTGGCATCGTGGCTCAGTGGTTGGCACTGTCATTTCACAGCAACAAGGTTTAGTTCTTGTGTCTGTGTGGACAGTTGAACGTTTGCCCTGTGTTTGTGTAGGTTTCCTCCCACCATTACAAGACCAGTAAGTCAGATGTATTAGAGTCAGTGATTTTCCTTCATATCTGAGTATCTTTGGCTCTCCACATTTGTCCTATGAAGAACTGCATCCATGTCCTTGGTTCCTTGACTTCTACCCATTCTGGGATGAATTCCATCCCTAAATAGAAGAAAGAAAGTAAATGAAGCATATGCAGGCACAAGGGAAAGTTTGAGTAAACTGGATATTGGTAATGTCCTACGGACACTGAATGTGGCAAACATCCCAAAACAACCCACAGACTAATTGGCAGACAGCAACTCTGGCAGACTCTTGCGTTATATTTAAAGGGGTTGTAGATATTTTTTTTCAATGAAATCAGTTATTAATAAATAACCTTTTTACTGCCTTTTTTGTCAATGGCCTCACTTAGAAATGAACCATACTCCTGTTTTCTCTGTTGCTTGCAACAGCCACTATTCTGTTTTTTAGTGAAGGTATCGGCTGGGGTTCTCTGCATGTAAGTGACAACACGGCAGCTAACAAAATGCAGTCCACTAACAGCGTAAAACGGCCAGCTCCCAGCACAACACAGACTCAAACACAAACTCCACTTAAGGATAAAAAACAACAAAG
This sequence comes from Lepomis macrochirus, assembly GCA_024633595.2. Lineage (NCBI taxonomy): Eukaryota > Metazoa > Chordata > Actinopteri > Centrarchiformes > Centrarchidae > Lepomis > Lepomis macrochirus. Next base: position 10,457,742 of record JALXJV020000008.1, on the reverse strand, counting down.
TTTTATGTACTGGAGCTCATCAGGCCAAACGAGAATCAAATCGATGTCTGATGAAAACACTGTCAACATCAGAAAGACTTGAGTCACGGAGAGACCTGTGCTTTGTTTTTTGGAACCGACCTTTCAGGAAAACTAATGGTACTGCAAAGCATGTAAAATATACTTTATTGTGATGTTGTGCTTTAACTGGCTGTTAGACAACGCTAGCTCGCCAGCTAATGCCAACCAGTTGCTAAAGTTATCTGGTGTAAAATACTACAGTTGAATGGCTTTCCACATTTCTTCAGCAACTAACGCAACCAATGTTACTATCCTGTGTACTGCCAGTACTATGTCAAAGTGTTGATTTTAGCCTGCAAAAAACAATGCAATGGTACAAAGTAGGGCTGTGTGATATGACAATATATCGTTTGACGATAGAAAAATGTCTACTAACTATTATGCTCTATCATTTGTTTCATTGTGTCGCAATTTCCACACTTCTACCGTAATATTTCCACAAGGGGATGGTGCTTTGCAACGCAGTGAAGCGACATCTATTGAACAACTTAAAACTAATTTCCAACTTGAAACTAACTTCACCACTGTCCCTTCTTACACATATGCTGGTGTTGTGGTGTTGTGGAAAAGAAATTTGCATTTAGAAAAAACAAACATGGAGGACAGTGAATTTTACTCATAACTGGATAATACTGAACAGGAGGAATCAAACCATGCAAGCAAAAATGAGGCGCTCATACCAAAGAGAGAAGTCTGTTGAGCCACGCAACATTATTCCAGCCCTTCCAGCCATGAGGTAATTTTTTATGGCTTGCCCACGGACATTCAGATCCTTTCTAGTTCACCAAGACATGCAGCAGGAAAGCTGTGAGTATCACAGTCTGGAGCTGCTGTGTTGCTCTGGACCTTCTCGTCCTCTCATTAGCTTTGCAACAGCAGGAAGCTGAGTTTGCTAACCCAAATGCTATTTCATTGTTCACTCTATATCACGGTATTTGTAATATTAGATTACTCCAGAATCGCAGTTAGTTAGCTTCTCTACTGTCTCAGTTGCTGTAACTTACAAGACCAACATAATATATAACAATGCAACTTAACGACATGAGACCACACCACAGTGGAAGACCCATTCACTACAGTAACGTTACTTACTGAGGACCAACTGTTATAAAGTGTGGCAACAATCTCATTTTATAATATTCAGCTCAGCTAGCTCAGTAACCCTTACATTATAATCCAATAAAAGGTAAAATGATAGTTTCTGAAAAGCGGTAGGCGAGCTAATGCAGACTTATCATGTTGGCTATATGCAATCAATATAACATTATCATATTTTATTATCAAGCTGATAAAAATATGACTGTAACATTGTAGTTGTAGTTTACTTGAGTTTACAGCATGGTGCTGCTGTCTCTCGGTGTTTTGCTGTCTGTGTTGCATTTTGCTCACTCATGAGAATGAGCACACGTACAAGCAAACACCTGGTTGATATCTGAACACCGAATTGCTAGTCATTACTGAAAACGACATATTACTTCAATAAATAAATAAACTAATTTATTTTTTTATACCTTTTAGTTATTGTCAAGTGCAGCTTAAACATTTATTTAAGAGTTTTCCTTTAGTAAAATGATGGACTTTGGACATAGATATTTCTTGAATGTGATTCCTAGTTTTTAGACCAACTCTAGACTTAAAGTACTTATACTTAAAGTAAAAGTTCTCATGTAGGTCTTTATTCAATTGGATATCCAAAATGGCTTTATACTGGGTACCTTGCATCATGTAATGAGAAGGTGTAATGGCTAAATCAATAATACATAAGAAAAGGTGAACAAATATCGGCAGAGTATAAAATGAACTAGTTAAATCAATGAGGGGAGATAAGACACACCTGTTTTTGAGAAATGAATTAGAAGCTCATAAGGATTCCTCTCTTATAGATTTATGTACACTATTTTGTTACATTATTGGTTAATACTAACAAAATGAAAACAATATGTCAAGAGAGAGATGCCCTTTTTTAGTGTCCTATTCTGTTGAATTTGGAATCTTTGCTGGCAAGCAATAGAACAAATAGCAGTCTACCTTGTTTAACCCAAAAGCACCCAAAAGTACTTTTAAGGTTTCATTTTCCCAAATGTAGAAATAATGGTGCCACTTCCAATAAACGTTTACTTGTGCCAAATGCACATAAAGACATAACTGAACACGACAGCTTTGCACAACCTAAAGTTACAGGACACAAAATGGACAGGACAGAATGTGATAGCATCTAATGGTGTAAGACCTTTTTATTTGCACAGGACATGACATGGGCCAGGCCTGGACACATAATTATCTGACCTTTTCTCACAGTCAAACCAGCGACTGAAAAACATTCTACTATCAATTTGATGTCAATGACCTAATCTGTGTCAGCACAGTGACCAGTGATGTTCAAGTCTCAGACCTTTAATTACACATGCAGGCAATCTGAACAAATATAATACTTATGAAAAAAATAGGAAATATTTTTTATTTACTGCCTTCTATGTTACTTTACTGGCCAACTTTACTACAATTGGTTTCAAGTAGCAAGCAGTTACTATAGCATAGTTATAAAAGGTCTCTTAGCCACAGTTTACGTTCTTGGTTTAGTTTTTTGGTTGGTGATCAGTCTTGCCACAACTGTAAATGAGGTAATATGTGGCAATATGGAAATATGGTTGAAATTCAATTAAGACATAATAACATCACACACACATTCTCCAAATAACCAGCTAACCTCCATAATTTCGGACCAATAAAATGTCCATAATGCTGAAAAACCACCCTGATTACAGCCAAAACAGTAAGATAAAGCTAGCTGGAATGTGATAACCCGTTTGTGTCACTCATCTTGCACCACCTCTGCTTCAGAGTTGTGTATTTATGATACATACAGAAAAGCATTTCTGTACTCTTTGTTATTAGTGTTTCATTGTAATTTTGATATTTCATTAACATTTAGTAGTACTATACGTATTTTAAGCCCAACCTAAACTGTATGCACATAATAATGTGGCTGAACTTGGCCAACATGACCCACGTCTGCAATTTCTTCCTGTTGTGCTCCGCTGAGAGTGCACAACTCAACAAGTCTGGTTTCTGTGGTGATCATCTGGCTCCTGGTGATAGGGTTGAGGTTATTTGAGATTTTGTTTGTCCAAAAGAAATGCCCAGGTCTTCTGAAAGCCATTATAGAATGTCAAGAATGTTTTCCTATCAGCTTTCACAACTCTCCAGTACCCAGGAGTAGAAGGGGTAAATCGAAGTGCCAAAGTATTTCTTCTTTTTTTTACCTTTTAAAAAACCCCTCCTGGACCTGATAAACTACAAGGCTGAAGGATGTCTGAACACTATGCAAACACCAAGGGATACAGTGAAAGCAGTAGAAACCAGATTGACAAAAAATACATAATGCTGTACTTTGCTTCATACTGCAGCCTACCATGCTTTACGATCCCCAAGAGGATTGAGAGGAGACATGAAAATGATATTGGTGGTCTCTCTGGAGTTCATCAGATGTCGTGTCAGTAGTTGAGAGGTTTTAGTAGAACTGAAAAGAAGTGAAGGAATCCGTCCTATAACAAGTGCAAATGTGCGTTTAGAGTGTTGTGTATGTTAAATGTCAAGCTTGTGTGTACCAGTGTGCATCTTCACCCTGCTGTCATAAAAAATATACCTCACTGATTAGACGTTATGAGTTACTGTCAGTTCCCTGTTCAAGTTTTTGTACAGAGTCCTTCAATCAAGACCTTATAATTCATTAAAGTGTACTGGAGACACTCCAGCTTGTGTTAGACAGAACATGTGAGGAAAGATATGATAAAATAATGATAATTGAGGTGTTCCTCAGAAGCAATGTGATTTGACCCTGGTCAGACATTTTGATACTTCAGACTTGTAAAGGAGAAAGGGATGTTTGATTAAAAATAGCAGGCTTTCACCATTTGCCAGATCCATAATAATTTCAAGAAATTATGGCTTTTTGTAAACTTGTTTTTTTTATTATTTGATTTAAAATAAAAAAACAACACTTGAAATGAAATACTGAGAGCCAGGCCTTTTCGCCATTTAACTGCCGCTTACTTCTTTTTTTTAATTAAAACTCTTCTGTCCAAATATCAATTTAAAACCCATGCTTTCACATACACTCATTTGCCCATTTGTTAGGTACACCTTGTTAAAACAAATGCAGCACAATACTACTTTCATGAACCTTATAATGTTGAGTTTTTTTGTTAAAAGTTTTTTAGTGGTTGTGATTCAACCTTCTGGTCATTTTGGAAACAGTTTTAAAAAATACAATTAAATAGCACCACAAACTGCAGCCTCCAGAATGATCGTAAATTTGGATTAAAACGTCTCTAAAACACCACACAAATCTGAGCATGATAACCTTCATCAAGAAAGGATTTATTGCTGGACTGTTGTATTAAACTTCACAAGTTTTAGCTGAGTGTACCTAATAAACTGGAAATCGATTGTATAATTGCACATAAACTTAAAAAAAGCAACGTTCAAATCTGTGAATTGCAATGCAGCCACTAGTGCAGTAACAATGTGTTTCAATTGGGGGCGCAATTATAACAACAATGGCTTTGGCCTTCAGCCCTTCTGTGGAACACAATGTTGAATGGCAAACTTGCTTCCTAATGATGTGCTGTTCTGCATGCAGTGTGCCATACATTGCCCATACCAGCTAATGCCCCCCATAACAATGAGCAGAAGGAGACAGGTGGCCAGTGACCTGTGAGAGCAGGTCCCTCCGGATGCTGGCTGATGACGGTGAAAACATGGACGGGCATTGTATTAATCCAATTCCATGGCAGTAATGTGGAAAATCCAGCAGCTGTCTGAGCTTTATATAGAAGAGCCTAGGGCATGAGAAACCTGTAGCGATTCAAATAGCACAAAGGCACTGGGCCTGAAATACAGCACTCTTCCCCTGGCATATAGATCTCCCCGGCTCCCTTTCGCCTTTCTCTTCCCCTTTCAGCGTCTCTCTGCTTAATTTTACTTTCCCTCCAATTTCCTCATTTGCTGTCTCTTATACTCTGATGGTCTTTCTGCTTATTTCTCTGCCTGCAGTTCCTGTCTTTCATCTTCCCCGTACAACCCAATTGCCTGGGCAGTTACAGCCTAAATCCATCCTTTTTTCATCCCATCTCCTCATTCACTCGCGCTCTCACCTTGTCCTTCTTCCATGTCTTTGCTCTCAGCTGGGACTCTCAGGATCCTTAAGGGGTGCTGCATAATTCTCAGCAAGTAAGTTGCCGCTATTTCTTTCTATTTAATAAAGATACTGTAATACAGTATCTGCAGGGTTTGATAAGGTGTTGATCAATACCAGTGACCTAATATTTTTTTGCCAGGTGCTGGGATTTGAAGATTGTTTTGCCAGCCCAGACTCCCCCAATAAACACAGACACACACAAGTGCACACAGATGCGCCGCACACACACACTTTCAGCTGCTTAACAATGGAGTGCAGTGACCAGCACCACAAGATATTTCCGTCATGAAGGCTAATGAGCCTCATTCTCTCGCCAAAAAAGTAAATGACCATAATAATAACCATAATTACAGTACTTTGCATCACAATACTGTATATTAATTCTTCACAAAGCAGCAAAGAGCTGGATATTGCCGATGGGAAAGTAGCAGAGGAGTGATTTTCTGTAATGCCATCTAGTGGATGTGTCTAAAACAGTTCCATATAAGTTGTTGGATAAATTAGTAATTGTCTAAATGATTCTGGTTGTCTTTAACTGAATATACCATTTTTCTGGTTGTTTCGCTCAGGTATTACCCATTTCATAGTGGGTTCACCTTTTGCCTCGATCTCTGACAATATAGCAGTGAATATACTCCAGCGATTTAATTAAAAAAAAAGAAAAGTTTTATCCCTTCCTGGTGTACTTTTGAGTTTTGCAGCCCATTGCACATCAGTCCTACTCAACCCTCGTGCATGTCATGTACATCCTGCTTAGTATACAAGTGAATTGTTAATGTTAGTTACAGGGCACTGTCACTGGTTGTGGGCTTACTGAGTGTTTGCAAATTAGGAAAACATTGCTAACTTCTGATAGTCCGGGTTCTAGCAGTCTTTGGTAGGGGTAAAAAATAGCTTGAAATGCATTTTTCACTAAATGGTTACAGTTTCGGGCAGCAATAAGGAAAAAGGTCAGAAACCATTGCTTTGCATAGTCAATAAGCAGGACTTTTTGACAGCTATTATTACATTATTTTCCTCCTCTTTGCCTGGCCACTTTAAGCGTTACAGCGTTGGAATGTCCTCCCTCCTCATTCTGTCACTTCTTTCTCCTCTGCTAACAGTTGTGACCTTTCATCTTTGCCGTACCAATAATTGCAGTGCCTGAGGTACTGAGCTTTAACGGCCAGAAACGGCGAGAAAGAGAATGAAAAGAAAGAATGAGCAAGGGAGACAAGAAATAGCTGTTACCCAAACCCTGAACAGACCGCTGCTGCCGTTCTAACTCCCCTCCTCTCCTACACTGCTTGTGCCCCCACCCCCCGCTCCTCTCATCTTTTCTCATTTCGATTGAAGGCTAATGTTCAGGTGTCACATGCCTCTGCCTCGTGAGCCCCATGCAAGCTCTGATTTGCCCCGTAGCAGCAAAGACTTCTCATTTCACGGTGGAACAAAAAGGGTACACACACAAAACAAATGAGGAAAAGGTTAATGTATTCCAAACACCTTATCTACATTGAAAGACGACATGCCATCTCGTCGACACAGCTCCTCTATAAGACTGAACTCCAACAAGCAGACAACACTCTGGCTCCCCTCACTTAAATTATGCGCTCCAAGAGAACTAATACAATGACTGTTTTCCCTTGCCAGTGGGACCATAGTGAGCCTATTAAAATCACATCACTACTTGCTTTTCTCTACAATATGCCCCTCATTAAAAGCCCATGGCAGCATTAAATGAACAGGCCTAAAGACAATGAACAAACTCATGGATTTGATCTAAAATGGCCCCCAAAACACCATGACCAGCTATATCAACAGACACTAAAGGAATTCATCAGTCCTATCATACTTCAGCCCATTTCATAGAATGGCTTGAGGAAAATCATGAGCCGGTCTGGCTGTCGTGATTGGAGAAATGACGACCACATCTCAAAGGGTAGGATTACTCACTCCAGCATGTGTGGGTGCTCGCAGTATACGCTCCGAGCACAAACGTGTGGAATGCCAGGGTCCTCGCACAGCATTTGGTTGCCAGGTGGGCACAGTGCTTTTAATGGAATTGACCTGTGAGACGGAAGAGCACAGGTTTCTTTTTAATGTTACACAATGAGGAAGTGGGAGACTCAAGTTACGTAACTCAGAGTTCACATCAACGCAGAAGCTCAAATGTCACCCAAATGAAAGGAGAAGCTGTTTTGAGATGGGTCTAATTCTATCCTATCCATCTCAGTTTCTGTTTGGGTATTAAGTGTGACAATTCTGCTCGAATCTGTCAAGGTTTTCCTAAACTTCATACTGGTAGATCAAACAGGTGGTAAAAGAATAAAGGTGATCCCTGATTCTCACATTTTTAATCTCTGCTAATTTAAAATTCTTGTGCAAATGATTGTGAGGGCCCTAAAGATATACAAGTGATATATGAGCCTGAATACTTAAAGTACCACCCACACAGCAGCTTCACAAAACAGGAATAACTTACATAGTGTCATCAGTTTTTACCAATGTTTGGTTATGATCTGAATTTTAAAAAGCAGCAAACACATTCTCACACTCTACCTGACCTTTGCTATGGTGCAAGACATCCCTTGTGTTTATTCAGTCGTTCTTTTATGCTCAAGTGATGTGGTTACCTGAGATCTGTATGAAAATTTAGAATGACATCAACCATGAAATTCATATAAATCCTGATCTTGTCATCAGTGCATCAACTGTACTTTTATTTTCTATTTTAAGCTTCCATCCATTTAAACATCATTTAAACCTGGTGCAGTATTGCTTTTTCTTAGTTTTTATACACCCATGGCAGTTGAGGACAGGTTTCTTATTAGGGTTTAAACAATTCCTCGTTTAACAGTGTTCAGGATCCACAGGAAGAAAATTACCACCTTTTATATGCAAGAGAAATGGGAAATTAATAACAAAACATGCATAATAAGGTTATTCCACATATAATAATATGAATGCACATTTGAAAGTGGTTTGCTTTAGTTGCATTAAAACCAAAAAAGTCGCAGGTATGAAACCAAAAGGAAAAAACGCCTCTCAACCTATCCAATTGTTACAAAGATTAAAGGATTACAGTTGCATGGAAACACTGTATCTATATATTACACAGTACTGTATGTAATTGTTTCAGCTATATTTCAAAATAATTTCATTTCTTAATAAAATACAATTGTTATCAAAGTGCTGAAGTCAAAATCCAAATATTGTCTGTGCACTGATATCAGGAGAGTTTACTGGGTGTTTTGCAGGCAGGTACCTGTGAAAGCCACTGAAGGACTTTCACCTCTGTTATTAGCATTTCACCTGTTGATTTTTTTTTTTTAAATTGGGTGAATACCACAACAAATGAGTAATGAACTGAATAATAAACCAATGACTTTCTGCACTCTGACCTGCAGAAGTGCACATCTATCTCACCACACACATAACCACAATGAGGAGAACATAAAATTGTCTATTAAATTAGATGAATTTAGCTTAAATCACCACAGTCCAGGACATAAAGCTTTTAGCAGTGGCCGGTGGATTCAGCCAACCAAAATCTCCTCAGGTACAATTGAATGACATGTATTGACCTAGAGGGGGATTGAAAAGCCACGAGGTGGTTTCTGTCTAACAGGGAGCAATTGCTTTGCAGCTGTGTGTCAAGCAAACCACACTGTCCTTTCTTCAGTTGTAAAATTCACATCAGTCATCATCATTTCAGGGGATCTTTTGTGAAAATGTGATTAGGCATATTGTGGATCAGCAACTGAAGAAACATTCCTGTGCTTAAGTTGTAATCAGTTTGAAATGATAGCTATTTAAAATAGGATGTGATCTAAGTAGTTGAGGAAGTGGAAAATATTGGATGTACATCAGCTTCAGTAGCATTATTATTTAATCACTATTTAATCACAGTCATTTTCTATTTGTGCTATATCATGAATGCCACTGAGGAGTTATGGATTGAATCATTAGCGTGAACCATTTAATCTAACAAATCATTTCTCCCAAATAACTATTGATCAGAGTAATTAAACCTTTCATAATTAAATCATTCTACTCCTGATACATTTATTATCTGCAGTTATCAACACTATGTTTACATTTACTTAATGATTTATCCTGTAATTTTATGTAAAGCTAGAAAATATAAGCAGTCTTTAAAGGGCATGGTAATGAACTCATTAGTATTTGTTTTCAAAAACACTAAACAGACGAGTTTTCAACAGGAAACTTGTTTGTCAAAATGAGCAATGGCAGAAGTAGTTTGACAAGAACACTCCCGGCATGGAAATGATCCTGAACTGGAGAAAAGAAAAATGTTAATCAAGCCTGTATCCGAAACTGCCTCTGGAAAAAGACTCATTGACCGATAGTATATAAGATCCCAATTAGATGGTTTTTATTTCTGCAGCTCACAAAATATGTAGCCTCCTCCACTTGTTCCCTGTTGGCCATTCTCTGGATTCTCTCTCCTTCGGGCTTTAGGTCAAAGAAATAACTGTGATAAAATGTCATGATGAGAACAGAAAAATGTCACTCTTGTTAGTATTGCAACGTGACTTGAAATTGAATTCTTGTTTGCGCAGCACACACCTGCCTTGACACACACACACACACACACACACAACACACACACACACACACACCCTTGTGGCACTATTTTCGTGGGGACGGATGATTGACATAATGCATACCCTAGTCCCCTAACCTTAACCATCACAAGTACATGCCTAACCTTAACCCGACCCCTAACCTTAACCTAATTCTAACCTGAACCCTAAAACCAAATCTTGACCCTCAAAGAGTGTTTTAAATCTGTAGCATTTTGGTCTACACAAAGCTGTCGGACCACACGTGCAGTGGAATGCTGGAGTTGGAACCCCACAAATACAATAAAAAGAATTCCACACACACACCACTCTCTGACCTACCTAAAATTAAAAAGAAATCCCTCTTTGACATGACTGTGTACAGTGTACTGTGTACACAGACACAGTCTGACATATATCAAAATAGATACACTCATGCAAGCACACAAATGCGCGCACATACACCAAGCAGATTAATCTCAGATAACATGTCCAGCTTTATGCCAGCTACGTCAACAGTGGTGACAGCAAAAGGGCACAGACACACACAGAAACACATAACGCACAACACACGCTCTACATTTTGTTGGGCTTGTGACAGAGTGCTTGTAATGAAGGGGAATTCATTAGGCAATTGTAGCCACTTCACAAGGAGACAGAAGCAGGTTGGAGAGAGACATGTTGAAGGTGAAGATGCAGTCTGGGGACTGGAGGCAGCTGGCAGAGCTTTGGCAGTATGAAACATGAGCTGAGCTGAGCAAAGAGCTGGAACGAGCTTTAATACATGTCTAAAACATACAGGGGTTACATTGTTGTCCACCACCTTGGTCCAGACAAAAATATCTCCGTGACTATTGCATTGAAATGTTTTTTTTGAGCCCGCGACTTTCCGCTGGTGCCACAGTAAGGGGGACATTTATGTTTTTTAGGGAAATGTACCTATAACAAATTAATGGCTTGCCATGAAATATAGTACAGGCATTCATATTTTTGTTACCTGCAACGCCACATTGTATTGGCTAAACTAATTGTATTCCCATCTGGTTGTAGCGCTAATCAGCAAATGTTAGCATGCTTTTACAGCACATGCTAAACTGAGATAGTGAACATGGTAAACATTATGTCTGCCAAACATAAGCATGGTAGCATTGCCATTCTGAACATGTTACAATGCTAATTTAATATTTAGCCCAAAGTTATTTTTTTTTACCTCAAAAGAGGGCAAGAGGACAATTTAATTGCCACAGCTAGGGGATCAACATCTTTTTGTGGTGAACAGTATTGCAGTTGACACCTTTCTCATCTTCTTCCAGCGATTCATCTGACTTGTTGGATGTGCTTCACATTCATACCACCATCACACCATCTAATTAAATGTGTCTGGCACGCATTACGCACACAAATGCACACTCACACAAACCCTAGGGCTGCACACTAATAATCAACTACACCATCGTAGACTAACTTTTTATTAGTGGGTTAATTGCAGGAAAAAAAGGGTATTTTCACAACAGGGAACTTTTCTCTTTGAACATGGTAGGCACCGGTGCACAACTACTTACTCTAGTTAGCTCAGTTAGTGGTTCTATTAGCTGACTCGAACTGGGCTGGGAGCTTGGATTACTGGGGGAGTGTTGGTGTTTGTTTACACTGCTAGCACAGAAGCTTTGGACTGCTTGGAATCTAGTTTGACGACAGAGAATATTTTACTGAGGTGATTTACATCAATTGTCTTATAAAAGTTACTATAGCCTACATTTTTATGTAGCACATCATCCTGGAGCAGATGGAAGGTATGGTCATGATGCACAAAGGAACGCTCCTTGACACAAGACACAAAAGGGGTTAACGGTCCGAAATTCAGTCCTACACATGTGAGAGACGAGGAAGAGGGCTTTCATGATCACCTATTCAGAAAATAGGTACAATACAATTGTCAAAAATAAAGACTCATCCCAGATTTACTGAGGCAGGTGCAAAGGTGGGGATGGGAGGAGGCAGCGTCTATAGACATTAGCATTGTCTGTTGGCACAACTGTAGTCTCCTTGCTGGTTGTTTCGAAACATTCAGAATCATTACCCTTACCATTTTCTGATGTCCCTAAAAATATATTTATATAATTAAATTACCATTATTATCATAAGAGTGCAACAGCTAGTTGAGCCTTTAAGACAATTCATTTTATAAGGAAGATGAAAAAGTTCAGTTTTTGTCAAGCAGCTGGGGTGGGAAAGTTGTTGGCACGGGTGAAACACTTGCCCTACAAAAACAGCAAGCCTCTTAGATGACAGCATGCTACAAAATGTGCATTTTTGGCAGTCGAAATTGTAGCTATCAAAGCTGTTTTCAAGGATTTGCTTCTCAAAGATATGTCTGCCACTGCTTTGCTGACACTAATGCACTTTTCATTGAGTGTCATTTGTGTTTATTTCTTGACTAAATCACTATTTGTTCAGAGGCAAACTTGGGAAAAACAAGTTATTTGCATACCATAACCCCCCACCCTCTCCCCCAAACACTCAATACTTCCTATGGGCTAAGAGAAAAAGTGTCACTAGCATCCAGACACAATAGTTCCCAAAAAGGTAGGAGCCAGATTTCTTAGAGACATACTACCATGTGTTATGCAGTTACTGTAAAAACAAAAAAATGATCTGCATAAAAAAACAGCTGCTGACAGGCATATATGCTTGAAATCACAGAGACATTACGCTGCAATATGCCTGCATTATATGCAAATTCTTTAGACACAATATGTTATACCTCCCCCTCTCAGAGCCATCAGTCTCGGCATGTGCTTCTTCCATCCATGAAACTTTGCTTCAATGATTAATAAAAGTGAAGCAAGTACTCTCCACCGCCTTCAGAGGGTTTTCTATATGGTTATGACTGCCAGTGTTGATGCCAAATTTGTGGGATTAATACATAGATTAAAAAATCTCCAAGGCAAGGCGTCTTCTGCAACTCACAGCATGCAATTAGCAAAGAATAACAATGCCATGTGGCGTGTAATTAGCAACAGGGATCAACCTCTTCCCCACTTATTACAGCGCCCTGACCTCAACAAGTAACCAAGAAAGTCAATTTAAGACCGAAAAGGCGGCAGTATCACCAGAAAAGCTGTGTAAATTTTAAAAGCTGTCTGACCTCAAGAGGCCCTGAACGGCTAATAAAGTCAATTTATGAGAGTGCAAAAATGCTTGCAATTTCCCCGTCTAATAATATGTTTACGTCGAGAGGCATTTGTCAAATGAGGCAGTTTTAATTGCGCCTTCCCTTATTGTTTGCTTGTTTGCTCTCAAGTTAAATCCACTTTGGCTAATCCTAAAGAACCTTGTCAATATTTCCCCCGACAAAATGCAGCTATTGCTATACGCTCATTTTTGCATTAACCTCTCATGCCCCAGTCATCACGTCTACTGCATATGTTCGCAAACCTTCTGAACGTTTTTTGTGTAGATTCACTTTATAGTAAATAATATTTCTACCTTTGTGAATTTTCAAAGCCTGGCAAATGGGGAAAAGGGAGGAGGGACTTAGTATGCAAGTGCACACATCCAATCCTGCACACACAGACCATTAACCCTCAACTTCTCATATAGTATCAAGTGTATACTGCTCTCAGTAAGATGATGACATGATGATGATGAATGCTGGCAGCGGTGTCACAGTAAGTGTAACCCTTATCTTCTCTGCTAGACATATATCATAAATAGATGATAAGGTTAGCTGCCACAACCTAGTAACATAGTGGAAATTCGATATACAGTAACTTAAGTATTTTTATTTATTTTACACCTGTTCGGTTTTAATTCTGACTTTGTACATGTTTGCAACCCAATTAAAGTATGTTTGCCAAACCAATCCATTTTACTCCCACAAAATTCCAAATAGCATAAAAGAAAAATCAGAATAGAATGCATGCACTTGTTGGTAATGTTAAACCATTAACTATGAAGTCACATGTGCACATTAGAATGCTACAAGTGTCAGTCTACAAGATTTTGCATAATGACTCATTGTGTTTGTCAGCAAATATTCATTGTTTGAGATTTTCACATTTTCTCATAAATCAACCTAAAGTTTAATTTGACTACAGTTTCAGTATCACTCACTGAAGCTACAGTCCTTTCTTCTGTGTATGTCCTTACATAAACAACTAATCTACTGAGGACAGTGCAGTTATATCATAGCTGACACCTTACAGCTGACATCTTATTTTTTCTTTTTTGCATGAAATATCATATTCCTTATAACTATATGCTGCTCATAATCCTCACCTCTTTGTTCGACAGACTGCTTGTTGACCTGCCTTTTGAGTTTGACCTTTTATAAAAGAAAACGTGGCTGTTTTAGACAGTTGGACTAAGCACTTTAGAAAGGAGGGTTTTAGAAAGTTGAGTACTCCTGTCTTACAAAAACTCATGGGCTATGTCCGAAATCACCCGCTACTCACTATATAGTGGACTATATAGTGAGCTTGCCATTTTGTAGTGCTGTCCGAATGTATAGTGATAATTATTATACCCTATATAGTCCACTCAATGTATCCCAGAATGTACAATCGGTGTACAACCGATGGTCACTAACCAAGCTGTATATACCATCATGCATCGCACTGATAGAAAAAAAATGACAATCCGATGGCAATGACGTAATTAACGGCGCCAAAATAACGATCGGGGTAGTGTCCAAAAGTGTTGTTTTAATAATGTGAGTGAGCTCACTATATAGTGCTCTACATACAACTCCCTACATAGAGGGTAGGGAGTAGTGAATGAGAGGGGATTTCGCACACCGCCATGGTGTAGCATCAAAAGTTTTGCAAAAAAATGTACTCATACACATCTGTATAAATGCATGCACAGCTGCAAACATGATTTAACATCTACAGAAACAAGGTGATTGGCTTTTGACACTAAGGTTACATTCACACTGCAAGCCTTAATGTTCAAGTTCAAATTCTTGCCCAGATCCTTTTTTTGATTGACTATTAACGTTAATTTTCAAATGTCGCCCATATCAGACTCCAGTGTGAATTATTCACAGCCTAAAAGGGACTTGCAGCGCAAAAGAATAATACATCACACAGAACGCTTTCCTACAGAAGTAAACATGGAGGCCACAGAGGTTAGCATACACAGTTTTATTTTTGTTGATTTCCGGCAGAAGACAGGGAATTTGTGAGCAAATGATAACGAGGATGACTACCTCCATAACTGCCATCCTTCATGTCTGTATTTACTGCGGCTCCCACTAGCATAGAATTGTGATGATGGTTGCTCTAGAGTGACTCATTTAAAATATCCGACCTGTATCTGATTTGGACCACATACAAAAGTTGACCAATTCCAAACTGGAAAATCAGATCTGAGTGACATATGAGCAAGAAAATCTTCTTTTGGCCTGCTGTCTGAACAGCAGTATGTTGGCTAATCACC
Organism: Lepomis macrochirus; assembly: GCA_024633595.2. NCBI lineage: Eukaryota > Metazoa > Chordata > Actinopteri > Centrarchiformes > Centrarchidae > Lepomis > Lepomis macrochirus. The sequence continues at coordinate 10,442,472 of JALXJV020000008.1, read as the reverse complement.
CATGGAGTGGTCTTACAGATGGATTAAACCTAGCCTTATAGGCATTTTTTGGTGCATAGATGAGTGTAGTGCAGAACAAGGCTCAGTTCATGTCCATCAGACTGCTTCTTAATTGAAAAGCTGGGTGCCCCCCACTGCTTTACACACAGTGGCAGCAGCACACGCACAACCACACTGTCACTGATATTCTATAGACACACAGGCACACACAGACACACACTGCTGTATCAGTCATAATTAAACTGCCTCCCTGACAGGGCCTCTGAGATTAAAAAGTCTGGGGACAAAATCTCACCCTCACCTTCAGTAAAGGGCAGTTTTCAGACACTGGAGAATGAGACAAATTCCTCTGTCAGATCCTTCCGGTTGCATCCAGCTGGAGGATTAGGCAGCTAATGTTAATGGGTTGGAGGACCCCTGCAGAGCTACCAGTAGCCAACATCCTCCCTGCTATGTACTAAGAAACCTAATAACCGTACAAAGATGTATGAAAGGACAGCTTTTGATGATTGTATGACTGTGGGCCAGGTTAGAACAGTTGGACCCACACTTGCACACAAGCATTGGCACAGACCAAGGCTGAGATCATCTCAGTTGACTGGAGGTACCTAAGGTGTAAAGGGTACAGTACATGATTACACGGAAGTGGCTTCCTGCCTAAAAGTGGCAAACATCTGAAATACACAAGATCTGATGTGAATATCCTGAATACCGATATTTCGGTAAGATAGCAAGACAGCAGGATTTAGATTTGCTGACATTCGCTGTTCACTTTGATCGAGTTCATAGAGAGCCTAAGTCACCACTAGCTTTCACTTCCGGCCCATGGGACCTTATAGTCAATGTCAAAAGACAGCTTAATTTTTTGATCCTGTTTTAACTGTACCCTGAATAACACGTTTGTCAATTTAAAAGATAATTTTGTACGTCAAGAAAGTTGCAGTTTGTTAAAACAGTAAAGTAACATGTCGTTTTATGTGAAAACAGTTCAAAGAACTACATCTCTCGTCTCGCACAATATACGTCACCAACATGTTAGCGTGGTAATCCTAGCTAACGTTTATTGCTTGGTTGCTGCTAATTAGATAACTTACCTGTGTTCATACAGGTCTGACACATACAGGTCTGTGTCTTCATATACTGCACTATGTTCACAACTGGTTTTAAATATAGGACTAATGATATTAACTCTCTGGCTTTGCGCAAAGTTTGTAGGGGTTTCTGATCAACAATGTTGCAGAGGTACAGTTATTATTGTATTTGTAAGATAATCTAGACCTTAGTACAGTGTAGAGTCAGTGTAATAAAATCCCTAAACAAGCCTGATCTTGCCACACACAACCTCTTTTCACTTGGTGATATGTAAAATTAAAAGGTTTGTGTCAAACACTTTTGCGCTTATCTGAATGTGGGTTTTAAATGGGTTTTAAAATGTATTTGTTTACATGTTAGGATGCATAGTCTGTCATATAGCCTGTATAAAACACTGGCGTAGTTGGAGCCCATTGCAGTCATCGTGGTGAACCCATGAATGTGATATACTGTGGTGTTCTGGGTGAGTGGTAGTCTAAATTTATAGTGATTTTGGAGTCTCTGTGCAATTACGTGGTTTTTGGCTGATCATTTTCACTTCTGATACCTAATTAGCTTACTTCCTAAAAGGCAGGCTGGCTGGCCCAGCATGGCATGCTGGGAATTCTCCACATCCCCAGACGTGTAAGTCCATGGCCAGAATTTGCCCGTTCAAGTCTCTGTCTTTCCACACACTGTAAATTTTCTTTATCCCAGAATGAACATCAGTCCAGCATTTGAAATATGAAGGTAGCTTCATATTCTAAAAATAAAAAGAAGAAAAGCATGGACACAGTCATTATCCATGCAGGGAGGGTATTTTATTTGTTAGACAGGTAAGTAGCCTGTAATGAGCTTAAGTAATGTTAGCTGCATTCAATTGCCCGTTATTTAGGTCTACATAGATAAAGCTTACAATAAATCCTATCATTATGGAGTTTAAAAACTTCAATTGCAACTGTATTAGAGAGGTGCCTAATGAACTTTTGAAGGCTGTAGTTTGTGGTGCTGTTGAATTGTACTGTTTTCACTCTAGTGTGGACAAAATATTAGAATCTCTTTCCATAACACAGTCTTTAAAATTTTCAATCAAGACCTTATCTTAATCAAACTAACTTAGACTACATTCATTTTAGCTAGGTGTATGTAATAAACTGGCAGCTGAGTGTACAGCTAATGTACTAATATTTAAGCTTGAGCAGTTTGGTGCTTCATGATTCACTTTGTACTTGAGAAGTGGATACTTGTCATTTTAGACTTAAGTAAAATTGGGTAGTAATATAAACATAGTTTTGATATGCAGTCTCAGGTCATATCTCAGAATACATTAAAGGAGAACTCCGGGCAATTTTTAAGTTAATCTTGATCGTTATACCTTTGTGAGTACTGTCTATAGAAAAAAACCTGAACCGGATTGGTGCTTGCAACGAGGAGCTGCTACAGCTAATGCCCACAGCTCCCACGTAGCTAAAACGGCAGTTATGGGGGTATTTACATAAAGAGTGTCTTTGTGCCTCTTAACAGACACAAAATGCATTTAAAATGTCTGTCCAACATGAACAGGGCTCTTACATGACAATAAGATGCGTTTAGCAACTTAGCCATTGTTTAAATTCACCTAAATAGTGTTTTAGACGGCTAGCTGTAGTCACAAAGGTATAACGATCAAGATTAACTTAAAAATTGCCCGGAGTTCTCCTTTAACATTACAAAATCTCTACAAGGCTAGATGACTTGGAAATTTCCAAGTCATTTTGATTTAGGGGGCGGCACGGTGGTGCAGTGGTTAGCACTGTCGCCTCACAGCAAGAAGGTCGTGGGTTCAAACTCCGGTTTCCCCGGCCTTTCTGTGTGGAGTTCTCCTCGTGTTCTCCTCGTGTCCGCATGGGTTCTCTCCGGGTGCTCCGGCTTCCTCCCACCATCCAAAGACATGCAGGCTGGGTTAATTGGTGTTTCCAATTAACAATTGTGGTTGTGCATCTATGTGTGGCCCTGCGATGGACTGGCGACCTGTCCAGGGTGTACCCCGCCTCTCGCCCAATGTCAGCTGAGATTGGCTCCAGTCCCCCTGCTACCCTGTACGCAGGATAAGCGGTTGACGATGGATGGATTTTGATTTAGGTGGTTTTATCTGTATACTTTATCTGTATAGTAACTCTTTTTTTCCCTCTGTGCGATGTCTGCAATACAAGACTTAATTGACTGTTCTGTGTATTTGCAGTGAGGAATATGGCCTTCACGGCCAAAAGGACATGTGGCACTTTTTCAAATTCAGTATTTTTCTGTTGGGTCTTTTTGGGATGATAGAGGGAGATATTTTACTGTGAGCCAAAAAAGTTTGCCAAAAAAAAAAGATATTTTACAAATGTTTGGCATTCACCACAGTGCTGTTTTTCATTTTTCCCCCTTGAAGATCTCAGTTTATTTTTCTATTGAACAGTTCACATTATAGGTCATATTAAAGGTGGAAAAAGTTTTGACATGATTTATCTTTGTCTCATTATTTTGCATCATAAGAACCTGGTATTTTAACAGGGATGTGTAGACTTTTTCTATCCACTGTAAGACACTTAAAATATTTTGTAATTAGCACTAAACAAATTAAATTTACATTTATTAACGGCGAATGCTGAAATGTGAAACATTTCTAAGGTATAACCAGAGAGACAAATTAGGACTAGCTTGATTTAATCAGACTATATAGTGGAATGTATACAACAGTTTTATTGAAGAGCACCTTCAAAAAACCTGCTTCACATCTCAGACTAATTGATCTTGATTGTTGATTTGATTGAGTCTCTTTCAGGAAATCACAAACATTATTTTTACTCATGCTTGTCATTTATTAGCACACCATGACAGAAGTGAAAAATAATAATGTGGCCAAGACAGTGTTATATTGTCTTGTCTCATTTGTTCCCCTCAGCCCAGCTAAGAAAGTCTGACACTTTCTCATTTTACAAGATTGTGTAAAACTTTCTGTGATGAAATCTAACTAGGACTAAAGCTCTGTCACAGACCCCTCGGCTGTGACTGTGCTGGAAGACCAATAAACTCAAATGACAAGACACCAACCAAACTGTCTTTAGCTGAAACTTTTTTGCAATAAAGGATTAAAAGAACTTTTAGGAAATCAATATAAAGTGCTTGTATTTGATTAGGGTCCCGGCTTATTCTTTCAGAGTTCGTGTAGACGAGAGGCAAGGTTTTTTGTGGAAGGTCAGCAGCATCATTCAGAGAGTCATTCCCAGTTCTCTGGGAGATGGCTCCGCTTACAGAGCTGAATATTCATTCAAACAAAAGCCCATAGGGCCATCAGCTTCAGCAATACACAACCAAAGATAGATGAGAGGAGGAGGAGAGAAGGAAAAGAAAACATGGAAGCCTATGTGTATAGTGTGGTGGCTTTCAAGCTAAATTAGTTCAATCAGGCAAGCAATACATGCAATCGGTGTTTATCAACATAAATGACAGCAAATATTACATGAAAACTTTGCCACTGATGTTTAACAGAGATGGTTGACTGAGTTTCCCACTGTCTGGCCTCACTTGTGATGCTGCAGGGTTTGCATTGTGAGAACTGTCAGTCAAACTTCCAGAAACCCCATATAAGTTACACCAAAGTTGGACCTGAGTGAGAAATGCTTTATTACTTAGAGTTGAAAGGAAAGTTGCTGCCCTCAAGCTAAAGAAGAATGAAAATCTACAAGAGGAGTCAGAGAAGAGCCATTCACATCCACCCCTGAGTGACAAGTGACATGACTTAAGATTGAGAAAATGAATTAGTTCATATCCATCATGCGGAGTAACATCAATTTTTTCTCCTGACATGTAGTGTCATATCTTATACACTCTTTTGATGGTCCCAATGATGATAGTATATTAATTTTGTTACAGATGTTATTGGATATCAAGCTATAAACAAGATAGCCAAGACAAACACGGAATCCATCTATCATAGTACTTAAAAAACCAACAACAAACAAATACAAAAAACATAACATAAAATTGAAGCATGACACAAGATAACCCATTCACAATCCCTATTTGCTTTTCATTTCCTTCCTGCAGTTGAACAGTTTCAAACCCCATACACTGATTTAGATCCAAAGAACCATATCTATGAAGTTTGACTATGCCTAGTATTGTTCTTATGCATTTAGTACTCTCAAATAACTGTAAATAGCGTTGTGCCTGTCCATATAAGCACTATTAAACACACCCTGCTCCTAAATACTGTTTTCATTGATTGCGTATGATAATGCTTTACATTCTTCATAAATTAAATGGACTTATTTTTTTTGGAATTAAAAAATGTTACATCTGTAAACAGGCTTGTGCTGCTGCATGCATTGCGTCCGTTGTTTTATTTATATCTATCTTATACAGTATGTAAAGACTTCCATAATGTTCTACTCCATACTTTCCAGTAGTCCCGATAAGTACTGAGGAGCAATAACAAAACCACAGAAGTGAAACAAGGCTACAAAGAGTTCTTGGTAATGGAAATCTCCTCGAAAGTGATGGTGGAGATATAGCAATATTATGTGGAGTGGCTGCTCTATAAAACTGACTTCATTATCTTTAAATATCTTCAGTGCAGAGTAAATCAAAGAAATATATAAAATTCTAACTGTAAAGTTAGTTGTACTTCTATTGCTAATTTCTTTTATCTTGCAACCAATCTGTTTCCCTCCACTACCTTAATCCGTATGAACATTCACTGTGTAAACAGGGGAATATGGACAAATTTGTCTTGAATCATCTGTATTACTCAATCTGCAGCTCGCTGTTTGTTGAAGCTGAGTGAGATGCTCAGTGTGACTAGTCTTACTTAACCACAAGATAAAACCCTCAGGTGACTTTGCTCTTAATCACCTCATGCAAATCATGTCATTAATGTTTTTTGCTTCAGATTACATCAAAGGCTCAGTCATTTTAGGTGGAGTGTAATTGGCACAGAAAAGGTACAAGCACAAGTGTAACTGCAGAAGTGTTGCGTGTCCTATCATCATTTATCAAACACTCATGTAGTCATACATATTCATACTGTCAGATGACGTTCTTGCATTGTAAATAAATGATGTTCTAAGAAAATGGAAAATTTATGTCAAAGTAAATTAGTATACCAACCATTACTCACATAAAGCCATTAGCACAGATATTTGTGTACAGTATCACTGTACTCCATGCATTAAAAACTTACAGAACAACTTCAGCAGTTACTGTACTGCAGTGTAGACTTACTGCGGGGCTTCTGCTAAAATAAATAGTTGTATTTCTGTTAACGTTATTTTGGTTATACTTTTCATCAGTTATTTTATTTTGACTGCTAAAAGTAAAACAATGCATTTTGCTTTAATGGCCAACATGGTGACGTGGCTGCTTGAGTAAAGCTAATAAAATATGAGTTTGAGTAAAAAAGTTGGTTATGTGTATCTTACATAAGACATCTCTGTTTCTGGCTTGGTATCATAAATCAATTTCCAGAGTGAATATGTTTGAGTGGTAATTGCAATAACTTTTCAGCAATCAGCACATACAGATTATCTTCTCACTTTTTCCATTTTTAGATTATATAGTGCCACTCCAACTGTCACTTTCTGCTACGTCCCTACTTACATGTAGCTGAATGTGTTTCCTGACAGTACAGATTTGTAACTACTAAGAATCAGCAAAGTCCATGTGGATGAGGTTTTGTCTTTTTGACAGCAAATCTTGGAATGAGTTTTGAAGGCAACATCACTAGTTTCAGTTAATTATTACTTCTTTGGTGGGTTAACACATGGGTGTTAAATATGTTCTCCATCCTCCTAATCATTTGTTGTTTCTGCTACATGTCTTGTGATTACATAAGTACATATGAGAGCATATATTGAGATACTAACTTGTACTTAATGCCACCAGAAATAAGTATTGTCATCAGTGGAGTAAATGAAAAATATATATTGGTAGAAGTGCCCGACATTGAAAATTAGTGTTTCCATGTGGATCTAACCGACCTTGTCTGCCTCTCACTGAGACACCAGCTGTGTGGAGTCTGTGTACTCAACCACTTCTTTCCCCCACTAAACCTTTGCTGTGTGACCTGGCCTTGGAACCAGCAGACCATGTACAGGTCATACTGCACTCTTGAGTTGTTACTTTGATTTCTTGACTGTACAGTGGACTTAATCCTAGTTCAGAGCTTTCACCACCAACTTGTTTATCACTGCCCAAAGAATGAAGCATCTATATTTCACATTACATGTATTACACATTTTGTACCCCCACTTTGGCTTAGATTTTGCAGAAATTAGGAAACTGTCCACATATATTTAGAGATACACATAATAACATTTACATTTACATTTACATTTATTCATTTAGCTGACGCTTTTATCCAAAGCGACTTACAATTGCTATACATGTCAGAGGTCGCACGCCTCTGGAGCAAGTAGGGGTTAAGTGTCTTGCTCAGGGACACAGTGGGGATTGAACCCGGGTCTCTCACACCAAAGGCGGGCGTCTTAACCATTGCGCCATCCCACCCCTTATAATAACCAGAATAACAAGAGTATGAAGCATTGGAGAAAGTATGTTTTGCAGAAAGCCAAAGCTACAGTTTATCTTCAGTGCTTATTGCTTTCCTTCAGCTGTCTTTTTAAATTTTAGTTTCACAATGCTGTACTTCAGATGGTGACAGAAGAGCTGATGCAGAAGTTGTGCACTACAGCACGTGGAGGGGGGAGGTGAAAAGAGTGTGTGTGTGTGTGTGTGTGTGTGTGTGTGTGAGAGAAAGAACGGGGGGGAGGCTGACAAACCCGGTCAGTCAGTTCATTCACATGTGCTCCGTTTCTCAGGGAGGCGAGGCAGAGAGGCTGACTCCCTTGCTCCCCTGGTCTGCTTTAACCCTCAGGCCAAAGTGTGACACTAGCAGTCTCCGATGGGAATGCATGTCAAGTGTGCAACGGGAATACCCCAGGTGCCACCAAGGATGTAAGTGCCCTCAAGCATAACTAGTAAGTCTTTGAGATGCATGTGAGGAAGCCTGGTCTATTGATGAAGCGACTTGAATCATCTTGTTATTTAAAGCATCGTCCTCAATAAGTATTAACCCATTCAGGCTTACGATCATATTTTATTAGAACCTTTTAAATGAAAATGTAGATTCCACGTGATGTGATCTTTGCCAGAGTGGGACTGGGAGGAGAGTCCTTGGGGAACACTGACAGCTGTGTTTTGCACCAAAAACACTGAAGGATAAATAATATAATTTTCTTTATAACAGAGTCAAACCTTTTGTGATTTAGTGTACATGCAGGCCTACACAGAAATAGCTGCATTACAACTGGAATAAATCCCATGGGTGGTAGACGTTTAAATGCAAAAGACTGCAAACAGCACAGTTAACACATTGTCATAAAAACAAGTGTTATCTTTACTTAAATCTATAACAACTGTTTTTAAATATGATGGCTTATGGCCTGTTCACTTTTTGTTACCCCTGTTCAATACGCTGAGCTGCAAATATAAAGCCAGAATTCATAGTTAATATTTTCGAAACGAATACCTTCTGTAAAGCTGTTGGTGGCATTTAAAGAGATGTAGATGTTTGTTTTGGTATTTTTATTAAAATATTTCGTACTGTGCAATTAACACTTAATCACTTGTACTGTGGACGTTGCTGTATTCACTTTACGACTCCAGTCTGTTTTCCGCCGCCACTGTCACTTTGTACTCTGTGTTACTTTCAGTAACAGTTCCACTTCATTGTCGGTCCATGCAAAAACATATCTGGTGGTTCTTTGTCTGTAGTAGTAGTTTATTATTTCAGCAAATCTTCTGCAGCTGCGGAATGTATCTGCTTCCTGTTTACACAGGCACGTGCATGCCCAGTGTACTTGAATGGCCATAAGATGTGCATTTTCAGTCGTTTTAATATAGACAGAGATCAATTCTGAAACTAGTGTGGATGTACCATGAGCCATTGGATAAATCCGTACAATACATTGGCATGTTCAGACATTGCAGCTGTGTATTTTTTCCCTTCTTCCATTGCAAGACCTGGCAAATGAGACTGTCTCCCTGTGGAAGGCTTGCTTGCCAAATGGAAGCATTTACAATGACATACTTCACAAAGGCTTTGCATGATAATAATCAGGATCACATTTTGTCAGACTAAGATCAGAGGAGTGACAGACAGATTTGTGCTGCAGATCAATGAAGTGGATTGTGCTTTTCAAATTTCCTTTAAAAGGAAGAAAGTATTTCGTCATGCTTTTGTACCTAAAGAAGATACAGGGCTTATTTGAAGTGTTGAATAGGCATTTAATTTCAATAGTAGGACTCCTTTCTTTACTTTTCCTTACTTTCTACATTCAAGATTAACTGTATACTGATTTATTACAGTTTTTCTATGCAGTCCTACTTGCATGATCAAGCTTAGCAAGTCAGTGTATTACACTGACTTGCTAAAGTAGAAAAAATATATTTTTTAAACAATACCCTGTCTCTATGAAGGAGATTTGCCAATTATTAAAATTGCAGTACTAATAGGATTAGGAAATAAATATTATTGTTATTTATTTAAGCAGTATCATCTGCTGTCATACAAATTCAAAATGTTATTTTTGGGGAGCAAAGCACATTAACTCATAGAAAAAATGAGAGACACAACAGATCCAGATACTACAAAACTCAATTTGATCAAAGAAAGCATTGTATTCTTAAGTACACTTCTGAAGTCTTTATTTTTATTTGATCTCACATAAAGACAAAATAGTATATGGTGTACATTTGTTTTCATATGGCTATGTATTACTGGGTCAAGATTGCGGTGGTGATAAAATATGAAGAGCAGCCAAAACGTTCTTTCCCCGTGCCACTTCTCAAGCCTCTTTTGGGGGTCTCAAGTGCTCTATTACCAGGAGGGGACATATACAGTAGCTCATCCAGCATGTCCTGAGTCTACAATTGGGTTTCATCACTCAGCCCTGATGTCTACTATAACTACAACTACAAAAGGCATGTGAGTAGCGTTCTTACTATAGGCCTGATGAATAAAATTTAGTTTAGATTTCAGACAAAAATTCTGACAAGACAAAAATGTGGAGAAACATTTGGTCACTTGAATACACACGGTGTATTCAGTCACCACGTAAATCTCAGGTGAAGGCTTTAACATTTATCGATCAGTAAACCAAAAGCTTTGATTTGTGTCACAGCTCTATCTTCACCTTCATGTGCCTATACAACACATGTATTACTGCAGCCCCACTATTGGCAGTCAGTACACCAATACCCTTTATTCTCACTTGCAAGCGTATGCGTAGGAGTAACGTATGTGATCATATATTTCAAGTTCTTGACATATACAATCACATATGCTACTCCTGTATACATTTTTGTGGATTTTGTGTGCTAAACACTATAATGATATCTGTGCTCTTATCATTTGAACCGCAATCCATTGAATTTGCCGAGAATATACACGTCAGGACAAAATCACGAATGGAGAATGTCCTCTTTTTTGGTCCAGGGTGGTATCGCTGCCATTTGTGGCATGTCTGTTTGATGAGATCAGAAGGTGCACTAGAATAGTTTGCAGCTACTGTAAGTGTGATTCTTTTGGGATGAAGATTAGTGCCTCCCTCTGAGGCCACGGTTGTCTAAAGGAGAAAGTTGGCCTGTCCCATGCTGCTGCTTTGTAAGTCAATGAGTTTGAATTTCATTTCCTGAGATGTCATAAGGGGGCACTGAATCTGAGAGTGTGTTGATTAAAACCCAATTTAAATCCACGGAAAACTGGGCCAAAGCATCTGTGAGTGATTTTGATGGAAAATACATTATTCAAGTCAAGGTGATGTTATTTTCTATTTGGTGTAATGAATAGGGCTGTAGGAATTCAAGGAACAGTTGTATGTTTTAAGAAATACACTTAATCAAATCGCATCAAATCCCTTGTCAGATGTGAAGATTGATATGAATTTCGTGTGTGGGGAGGACAGAAAACCAAAATGCCAGTACACAGGGCCAGTTACAACTTATGTAATATACTAACTATATGTAATATATTTTTTCAAATATACCACATCCAAACTTAGACCCCAACTTTCAAGCTCATAGGGCCAAACACAACTAGTTTTAGATTAGGAACAATCATTTTGCAGAAATCTCTTGTGCTTTCTTTCAAGTAAATTGATGCCTTTTTACTCCACAGCAAAACACATGCTTTTAAGAGTAACTTTAGTTAAAAGCCTGAATAGAGAATCAACACATTAATTATTGGAGTGGAAATTTATGGTGGTTAAGTTTTTTTTAAAGCAGTATTACCTCCATGTTCAGAAATTATACTTTTATGATCCACTTTAAAATGATTAATAGTCCTTTCAGGCACTTTACAGCAGGGGTGAATAGTGAACTTTTTGGCCCATCTACCAGCCATGGTGGTTGGTAGATGGAAAAAATCCAAGCGTGTTTTTTTTATTGGCCAAAATAATAAATTGCCTTTTGTGTCACACATATATTTGTTTCTGTACTTTTAATTGAGATAATAAGGTATTATGTCGAATACAAACTTAAAGAAGTGGCCAGAGTAAAATTTGAAGCAAAATTATGTTAAGACATAAAAGTAAATTATTTTCCAAACTTACAAGATACTTATTAAGCTTTCAACTTAAATCTAATCACTGCTCACTCTTAATCATGCTTTATCATTGAACTTAAACCTCCTTATCAAACTGCTCACTTTCTACAATCGGACACTGAATGGACCGCCAACTTTGTTATGTTCTGCTTGAGCCTCCCCTTCATCTGCTTAATTTTTTTCGTTTTGTTGGTTTGGTGGCAACGTTAAATGTGGCCACATTACGCTTGTGGCGAACTAGCTAAAAGCAAAAAACACTCCAAGTACAACCTTTGTAATGACATCCTAACACTAGCAGCTTTCACGCTGCCTTATGTCATGGTGGTGCTGAGCCAATCTGCCGGCTCGCCACACTGTATGAAAGGTAAGGAGCAGGAAAAAGCGGTCCAGTTTTATCCGCCTCTGAGCTGGGAAAGTTGGTGTCAGAGACGAGACAGAGATGGAATGATCTCTGTGTGAAAAGCCACAGCCGACATGCCAGTGTTGTGTCACATGTAACAGTCTGTTACTTGCCGCTGGTTCTGATAAAATTGGAACACTAAGTGAAAGCAGACACTGTAGCAGAACAAGGCTGCAAACTTTTCTTCAGTTTGAAGTAGCGAATGTGACTTGTATGCGGATATTCTTTTCGCATTGATCTCCGTATCATAAACAACAACCAAAGAACCCCCTCTAATCTGTGTGTTACACGATTTCAGATCTCTTAGTACATCGAGGACCAATTTAAGTGCAACACACAACAAACAAGAACATAGGTGTGCTGCTATTTACAATCAAATAGGTATTATATGGTAATATAATGCCGAATACATTTACTCGCCAATGTGGCGGATGGCTTTCCAACATTTAGCTGCCAAACGGAAAATCCACCCGTATTTGGCGGGTGGCAGTTGTTAATTTCCATCCCTGGTTTACGGTGCATGCCTATGACACCCACCATGGGGAAATGGCTTATGTCCCACCAGTTGAGTACCATTCCAAAATGTCCACTACCAGTACAGTACCTTGGCTTTGATACCTGTTTAACTTTTTTTCAACATCAATTTAATAAAATACTTTTTTTAACGAGAAAATGACATTACACATTACAGGACAATACACACAAGAGGAAGTTGTTCAAAGATCCTTGGACCCTTTTTTCCCATGTTTCTGTGTCTAAGTGACTAATGGGGACAACATTATTTGACAAGTGTGCTGCTGTCTGCAGAAGCAGAAACAGGGCTGCAATGTAATCCTTAAGGGCAATTGCACACTGTCAAAGCATGTGCACTAAAGTAGTTGTTTTAGCCACTGACAGGCCCAGATTGTTATTATGCCTGACAACATTACGGAAAGGATCCTGTGACAGAGTACCATCACTACTGTTGAGTATGCGCTCTGGCATACCAATGAGTCTGGCTTTTTGTTGTTGCAGTCAAGTTGCATGTTTGGTACCCTGTAGACCTGGGTTTAAATCTAGGTAGAGTGACTGTTCTCCCCTTTGCTGCTGGTTCCTACAGAGTTAACCTTTTTTTAAAGAGTAAGATCATTTTAGTCAAAGGGTAACATGTAACTTAAGACAACAAAATGGCAACAGCTGAGACAACATATATGATCAATACTTACTTTATTAAGCTTGTAGCAATCCAGTTTCCAATAGAGTTTCTAGTGTTTAGTGTATCAAAATATCTTGTTGCACTGAACAATGTCTGGGGCACTGAGTTCTCATTCAAACACTCACAAGCCAACAATGGGGATGCACCCCTGAAAAACCCAGCCCGAGCTGTTTGTGTCAGAACTGCAAACAAAAAGTCAGCCAGCGCAAACGAGAAAGCCAGCAGTGTGACAGCAAAGCTGAAAAAATCCGATAAGTGAGAAAGCAGTAAAGGGTGCTGTAAACAAAAGGCTTATCAAAAAAGACCAATAGTTTGTTTACAAGTTATTTTTACTTTTGAGATAATTTTCTTTTGCTTCAGTTAGTTTTATTCACTCTCAAATCCTTTAATTAAATGTTTATAAATGTTCATTTAATGTTTAATTCAGATTTATGCCAATTTAATAAATATATTAAATTGGCATAAATCTGAGTTCATACCATATTGGCCAGGTCTTGTCAAAGAGAAACTGCATCTTATGAGAAACTGCATCTCATAAGACATTAAATAAAGGATGAACCAATGAATGGATAATAATCAATAAGTATTTAAAAATGCTCATATCTCTTCTGTTCCTTTTAGACCTTACTGCAGTATGTGCTGGCACCGAAATACACTCCGGCAGAGACCGCAAGTCTGCCTTGCCCATTGTGGGCTTAGCTGGTGAGGTGAACAGAATTCAGTACAGTTCTTCCATTAAAATTGTTGTACCTTTTAAAAGCACATGGCCCCGCCCATCCCAGTCCAGATGAAGGTAATCTCCAAACTTTACACGTATAGACTGAACAGACCTCTGGATATGCAGACAGCCTGTAAAATTGCATGAACAAGGAACATATTAGCAGAATTCAATACATTGTTGATATAAACAGTTGAAACAATAAATAAGTGTTCTTTCAGTAATTAACTTTATTGTGCTGATAATGATTGTCACAATATTGACCAATCTGAAGAAATCAGGTCAACAAAGAGCTCAGAGCTTGTCAGCAGCTCTCTACACAACTGACAATCTCCACTGAGACTGCTTGTATCGTTTAGCAGCCTTTGGCTGCTATTCCCTTTACCCTTGCCTTTGACAAATACATTGTTAAATGCAATCTGGCAAGCCGATGCTACATCTTTTAGAAGTCTCCCTCAGTTATTATTCTATAGTGTCACTCTTAATGTAGTTTGTTTGTTAATCTCTCAGTAAGTGATGGAAGATTGACTATTTTTGAGATGTAGCCTCCAGCTGAAGCTATCAGGTTTAGTTATTCACCTCATTGAAGCCTAAACCTTCAAATTAAGTTGTGCTTTATAGAAAGCAACTTCTGAACTTTTTTGACACAAAGAGTATTATTCAAACTTATGAAGGTGTAAAGTTTAAACTCAACAAACCTGTTCACCTAACGTAGTTAAACATACACAAGCCATTTAGTCAAGGTGGCCAATACAACAGATAAAGTTATACATAGCATTTTTGATGGCAATGGCAATAATATACTAAACTTAAATATAAAATATATAAAAGGGCTGTATGCAAACCAAAACAACGGAGTCACATTAGTTTTGAACTGTGACATTTACACTGCTTGGAAGGACTCCACTTGGGAGTATAACACTTCATGAATGATATTTCAACATATGAATACACTCCTAGATCCTGTGTCACAACCTGCTCCTCTACCAAGGAAGGTAGAGCAATCATTTTGAGATGTTCTGGAATCAAATTAGCATGTTCAGTAGTGCAAGCTGAATTACATTTCAATCATGTTTAAATCTTGTCCAATTCTATTATATTACTTTTCAGACTTCAGAAAAAAATAATTAGCTGGAATTGGATGTGCTTAAAAAAAAAGAAGTAAAATCTGATGAGTCTCTATCTGAACATTGCATAAGACAGTCCTGATCATTTTTGTTTATTGCAAGAGATTGAATCAGGTCAGACCAGGGTCAGTGTTAATGGCAGTATCCTGAGTTTCTGCTCAATTCTGTGAGCAGCAGCGACACAGGCCGACAGAAGCTACCTTATTCTTCAGAAAATTTATGTGACCTGGTCTTGGTTTAATAAATTCCTGCATAATCTAGGGTTGTGTTCGCAAACTGAAATACACCTTCTTGTACTCTACATAAATTTAAAAAAGATTGAGTTTTCTTGCCTTATTCAAAATTCTATACATTTCATTTGTAATTCCCTTTAGACTGTTGTTTGCTGAGTTAAAATATGTACATGTCTCAGAGGCTTATCGTTGTTGGGTTTCCAGCCTGACTTGTATGGATGGTGGTGCCGACATTTAAATGTGCTCTCAGCCTCTTCCCTTTAAGGATCAGTGGCGTGGGTCACTTTGATCTCTCAACCCCTGTCTTTCAAGTTCCCTACCTTGTGTAAAATGTGCCTTATCAGAAAGAGTGAGGGCGTGGAGTGAGGGGGAAAGAAAACCATGTGCATTACTGCTTGGATAGCAAATTTGTGGTTAATCCCCTGAACCCTGCTGATAGCAAGGCTACCAGTGCATCATTACTCTTTCATGTGTCAAGCAAGCGTCTGGGTTGTCATCACTGACAGAGAAAGTGTCAAAGCGGATGTTTACATCAATAATTAAAACTGAGGGCTCAGAGAGTCATAACAGTGGAGGTTCGGTTTGGCGTTAGCCTTTAATATTTGCTGTGAGTTGTCCCTGAGCCATCCACTACGACACATTTCCCAAAGTGCTGCATTGTTGATATGCTGCAGCTTGTGATACCAAAGCTTAAAGGATAATGGAGAGATATTTTCTCTGGTTATTTTAAGATTTTTTTCGACCTAACAAAAGTTCATGGACCAGCTGTAAAGTATGTTTTATGTTAGGCCTGAAATGTTTGTTTAAACAGTGTTTAAACTTAGGGGACAGGAAACCAAGTGAAAAGATTTGACTTGGACAGGTGGGACAGGCTTGATTAGATAAAAATCAATGCAACAGTTGCACATTTGTCCTGGACAGTACGATTTTGGGCAAAACGTGTCTGCAAGAATAGGAAATGTTTAAACTTAAAAGAAAATTTGCCTTTTTGCTCTTTTTATGAAGATGAGAAGAAAAGAACAGGGATTTGAAGGAAAATCATGGAATAAACCAGTGTTCGGTAGGCACATTAGCAGTTTGCATATGTTGCTAGCTAGCTACAGCAAATGTCTTTACAGTTGGTAAACTGCTATACATTTAAAAATACATTTGCAGCCAAATTTGCTTAAATATTGGAAGTTGGGAGTTTGCATTGTGTAATATGCCTGAAACGGTCAAATAACTATATGCCTCCTAATTTCAGGATCTTCTTCAATGGTGTCACATTGGAAGTCAAAAGCTTCATGGAGAACCAAAAACAAACAGGACTATATTGTTTCTCTGCACCACATGAGTCCATCCCATAAGGATATTAATAGTGTTAACTAGGGCTGCAGCTATCGATGGTTTTAGTACTTGAAGCTTCTCTAGATTATTTCAACAATTCATCGATGCATCATTTGAGAAGTACTTTTGCTTGGCGGCAGCGCCGGTGCTCCCCCGGTAACTGGATCAGTTGTGCACATTTATAGGTGATAGATATTTATTGGTCCTTTCGGAAATTCAGTGTGTCATACAGCAAACATCAGTCCAACAACATCAACAGACCAACAATCAGACAACTGCGTCCGTTCTGATCAGATGCTGAAGTTACTGTTACCTTGTCTGTCCGTTGGCAGAACACCAGTGCTTTCTGATAAGGTGCCGTCGTGATGTTGCCGAGGCAACATAAATTTCATTTTATGGTGGACAGATGGTAACATTACAGAGTTGTTTTCTTTAGCTTGAAATAATCCCATAATTTGGACACTTTCTTCTTTGTCCCTCACTGTTTACTCTCTCTTCCTCCACTTTGCAAACAGCGGCATCATAATCACATGTTCACAGCGTGAGCGCGATGTGCGAAAGCAATAAATGTCCGAGCGAAACAATGTGCTATATAGTATATGGATTAAACAAAGCCTCGATGCAAAGAATTTGCGTCGATGCATTTCAGTAATTGATTTAATCGATGAATTTTTTCAGCCCTAGTGTTAACTGTTTGAGACCAGAGCCGGATGGAACTAGGTTTATGTGTAAAGTGAATATTTGATGCCTTTCTCACCCTCAACTGTTAAAGCTCGGTGGTTGAAGAAGCCAACCCTCAGCTCAGTGTTGTTGGGCGCATAGGAAGCACCCAGATGTGTTAAACTATTTAAATATTAAGCACACTAAGTGGGAACTGTGAACAGCAAGTAAGATCAGTTGACTTTTCTAGGATGTAAAAGGGGTGCAGCAATGGGCCCATCAGGACATAAAGGTCCTCATTTGAATCCACAGTGTCATGGTTCCTCCTCCAGGCAGACAGCTGTCACCAGACATCTTCAATAGCAAACCTCACGAGTCTTAGGGCGTTGAAATCTAGTCCTATTTAAAGTAAATCTCTTGTGATCATGATATAAATGTCAACGAGATGTACCGCATACACCAACGTCAGACAAATGGGAGTCATGAGGGCATTCTTTTTGTTGGTCTTGCCAGAGAGGACTAAACCACATTTACTAAGGCCACGGGGTAGAACTACGTCTGAGAATTACAGAGACTGACTTTAGCCTTATGGTTAGAAAAAAGACCTAAATAAAACCTATTATAGAAGTTTATAGAAAGTCATATCAGACAAGAAGCAGTCAAAAACCAAGCACTACATGGACAATGACTCATTGAATGCATAAATAAACCATAAAAATAAAGCATTATCCAAACAAACTGTTGGTTGCTTTCATAAAATTTATGATTTATAATTCAGAATTATCAGATTTCAAAAGTTTAGTTTCTGTTTTTTTCTACTCCTCCTTTTATTTGTGTATGTATGTATGTATCTATATATATATATATATATATATATATATCTATATATATATCTATATATATATCATATATATATACTACTATATCATATATATCTCACCAGATTTTACAATGAAATGAAACACGGATGATTAAATGTAATGTAAATGAAATTTAAATAAAAGTTTAGTAACATGAAAATGTTCTAAACTGGAAATGTTTTTTGAGAGTGGTTAGGCAATTGAGTGAACAATTGGGCCTGTAATGAACCTTACAAAAATGTGACATCTTAATTTGAAAAATTAATAGAAATACTCCTAGTTGATAATAAAGCTGGAAAGCCAAACTAATCCGTAGATATATAATATCATGGTTAAATTGTGGTCAGTTACGTTAACTTAGGCAGGTGGTCAGTAGCCAATCTAACAGTCATTGTTGGACCTCATTTGTACTGGACTGGATCAGTGAAAATGGATAAAACCATAAAATATCCATAAAATATTTCCATAAAATATTTTCAACCTAAGTAAACCAACCCCAAAACACAATTCTCAATACAAAAAAGTCCCCCTATTACAATTGAGTGCGTAGGGTCACGGAGGAGCTGCTTGCCTCAATGCGTGCAGTGGGAGAAAACAGTGTAGTGTGATTTATGATGTTAATCATTAGCAGGAGAGGAGAGGAAGCATAGGGGGAGAGGAGAGAAGCAGCAGTGCTTGATGGAGTGTGTCCCCTCTGCTTGAGCCAAGCCTACAGTTGGCTCCACACAGAGAGGCTGAGCCCACTGCTGTCTGATGGCGTGAGATGGACAGCAACTAGTGACATGCACGCATTCATCGCAGCACTGTATACAACAACACCATCATAGTTGAGGCCAAATGACTTGAAGATCATGACTCAGACGCCAATGTTAAATCCAAATAGGGCTGAGACAAAAAACAAAACAAAACAAGCCTAGAGCCAATCAGGCAGTATTCAAAAACAAAATAGGAGTTGTAGATTTTCTCTAATGGTAAATCCACAATATATCACATACATTATAAACTAGCTCTTTATGGGTTCAAAGTTTCCAACTTGTGGCACTTTTCACTTGTTTTTAGCTTTGACAGCTGATTGAATATTCACTTTGACCCCACTGATTGGGATGTAGCCAGAACCCAATCAGAATTTAGAGAAATAACAGCAGCTGTGTAGTTTACAACAAGAGTGGATTTTTCATGTCACTGTTGGATGTGTGTGTGTGTGTGTGTGTGTGTGCGCGCGCGCGCAGTGTGAACGAAATGATCTCATTACTATGAAGTTTGATGCTTATCTACCACCTGACCTTGTTCTCCTGCAATGTTGTCTGCCTGTTCTCCTCCTGTGTGGTCTACCTCCTTGTTGTCCTCCTGAGTTGTTGGAATTTCAGAGTGACAGAGATGCAGAGAAACCCTGAAACCAGAGTAACTCACTCTCAATCCTACCTGCATGTGCAAGTTGCAAGAGGACATGGAGGAATGCTGTGCTGCTGATTGAGATTACTCTGAGGAGCATGCATGGGAATAAATACAGTGGGGGGAAAAAAGTATTTGACCCCTTGCTGATTTTGCAGGTTTGCCCACTTACAAAGAATGCAACAATCTACAATTTTAATCATATGTACATTCTAACAGTGAAAGACAGAATCCCAAAGAAAATTCCAGAAAATCACATCATATGAATTTATAAAAATTGATAACCATCTGATGAGGAAAAACAAGTATATGACCCCCTACCAAACAGCAAGTATTCTGGCTCCTACAAGCCAGTTAGTCTTTCTTTAAGACACAGCCCCAATCCCAACCAATTATCCACCTCAAATACACCTGCCTCACCTCGTTACCTGTATAAAAGACACCTGTCAACACCCAAACAACCAGCATCCAACATCACCACCATGGGCAAGACCAAAGAGCTTTCTACGGACATCAGGGACAAGATTGTTGATCTGCACAAGGCTGGGATGGGCTACAAGAGAATCGGAAAGCAACTTGGAGAGAAAAGATCAACTGTCGGTGCAGTTATCAGGAAATGGAAGAAGCACCACACCACCGCCAACCTCCCTCGGTCTGGGGCTCCACACAAGATCTCGCCTGCGTGGGGTGTTCCTGATCATGCTGAACGGTGAGGAATCATCCCAAAACCACAAGGGGAACTGATGAATCAACTGAAGGCAGCTGGGACCACAGTTACAAAGAAGCGGTTGGTAACACACTACGCCGTCATGGATTGAAATCCTGCAGCGCACGCAAGGTCCCCTGCTCAAGAAGAAACATGTACAGGCCCGCATGAAGTTCAGCCATTCACCACCTGGACTGACTCAGAAGAGGCCTGGAAGAAGGTGATGTGGTCAGATGAGACCAAAATAGAACTTTTGGCCTCAACTCAACTTCGTCGTGTTTGGAGGGCAAAGAACACCGAGTACAACCCAAAGAACACCATCCCCACCGTCAAGCATGGTGGTGGCAACATCATGCTTTGGGGTGCTTTTCAGCCAAGGGGACGGGACAACTCCATGCGTATTGAGGGGAGGATGGGCGGGGCCATGTATCGTGGAATTCTGGACCAACATCTCCTTCCCTCAGTGAGAGAGCTGAAGACTGAGTCGAGGATGGGTGTTTCAGCACGACAAGCGACCCTAAGCACACCGCCAAAGCAACAAAAGAGTGGCTGAAGAAGAAGCACATCAAGGTTCTGGAGTGGCCTAGCCAGTCTCCAGACCTGAATCCAATTGAAAATCTTTGGAGGGAGCTTAAAATTCGAGTTGCCAGGCGACAACCTCGGAACCTGAATGATCTGGAGGCTGTCTGCAGGGAGGTGGGCCAACATCCTTGCAGAAATGTGCACAAACCTTGTCACCAACTATAAAACCGTTTGACATCTGTGCTGGCCAATAATGGCTTTTCTACAAAATATTAACATGCTGTTTGTCCAGGGGGTCAAATACTTGTTTTTCCTCATCAGATGGTTATCAATTTTAATAAATTCATATGATGTGATTTTCTGGAATTTTCTTTGGGATTCTGTCTTTCACTGTTAGAATGTACATATGATTAAAATTATGGATCGTTGCATTCTTTGTAAGTGGGCAAACCTGCAAAATCAGCAAGGGGTCAAATACTTATTTCCCCCACTGTAAGCCTACAATATAATAGACTTTTGTATATTTCTCAATTTTCCCCCTGATGGTCTGAATATCTTAATTTGTCGCTAGGTGGCTTTGGGCTGCAGCTAACTATTATTTTAGTAATCAAGTATTCAACAAATTATTTCATTGAGTAATCAGATGAACCAGTAACAGTAACAACAAACGCACGGTTGTACATTTAATGTTAACCTTATTGTTAGCTTGTTTTTGGGTCCACCATGTGGGCTGGAATGCGTAGAGCGGGTGCTTTCTGCTCAGACGCTAAAGTAGTGCTGTTGTGAAAGGCTAGTTCTGTTTTACAACAGACACTGTACAGAGCTGTTTTCTATTAGCTTGAAATTATCCCATACTTAGGACACTTTCTGTATTTTTCTCAGGTCTGTCTCTTCATTATTTTCTCTTTCTTTCATCCGCTTTTTTTTACAAACAGTGCCATCAAATCATGTTTTCTCACTTGCCCACAGTGTGAGCGTGTTGGGCGACAATAATAATTTTCTGTGCAAAACAGAGTGCTGTAGAGTTATATGGAACAAACAAAGAATCTAAAATTGTCACATTGACATAGCTTCTACAGTCGTTAATCTGTGAATCTCTCTAGCTCTAGTCACTTAATGCTCTAAGTTCACCAGCTTTTTGCGAACAGTCTCCAAAACAATGAACTGAAAGATGCTAAAATTGGAGTTTTCAATGGATTTGCCACTATGAGTGAGCACTTTAACACAAATAATTTAATCCATTGTTTGTAGAAAGAACGGTGATAAAAACAAACCAACCAAAAAATAAAAGAACAACCAAAAACTAACATTCTCCATTTTAATTGGGGTTAGTGTACAAATATATTTGATTTGTGTCATCACAGACTATTAAGGATTTTGCCTTTACTGTAATCACATGCAATTATGGCATAGAAAACATTTGTGATAATTATAATAATAATAATTGTGATTTTTACTGGACATACATGGTGGTTGGATGTCCATGGTGGTTGGATGTCCATCAAACCCTTCTCAATACCAGAAACCACATCAGTGCCCAATGTGATTCCTGGTTGCTTGATGATACTCAACTGGCAGAATCTAAAGACAAAAGACAAAAGCCAACTATACCTGAGGCATCTAACCAGCAGATCCCACCATCTCTCTGTCACATACCAGAGAGGAACAAGGTCTCCATCAGAAGCCGGCCGCGTTGTGAAGCATGACAAAAGTTCTGGATTGGGGGGAAGGGGAGCATTTCATATCAAACAAGCTGTCAGAGAAGTTCAAAGAAGGTTCAGAGAGGAGTCAGACTTCACCTTGACGTGAGCTGTTGGTGCAAACAGAACCGAGACTCTACCTGACGTCTCACATGCTGCAGACATTTCCGTCTCCTCGAATGGCAGGTCAGATTGCTGGATTCTCCCCTCTCATGACAAGTTTTTGTTTTTCTTTTGGATGCCTTTCGACTGCATTAATAAAATATAACAGGCCACCGCCGAGGCAGCCAGTTCTCTGGCAGTTCAGGAAGATGTATTTGTTCAGGAGAAAAGACAATTGAAGCTCGCAGTGTGTACAATATGAGAAATAACGAAGATATATTTTCGATAAATTCGGAATGTGATTCTTTTGTTTTCTATTTGTGTCATTGGGTGGTGATGGAACAGTGGATAAGAAATGTGCCTTGGGTGTTAGATACCCAGGTTCAAATCCACTGTGAGACATTAATGTGCCCCTAAGTAAGACACTTAACGTTACTCCAGAGGACCTGGACCTGGACCTCTGGCATATATGGCAATTGTAAGTCACTTTGGATAAAAGTGTCAGCTAAATGAATAACTATAAATATAAAATATGAATATAATATATCAATATAATATAGATATAAATCATTGCTGATTCATCGGTCAAAGTTCATTAGACACGCTTAAGAATCCCATTTCCTATTGTCGACTCCTTGTCCTTGAGTAAATAACAATGACACTTGAAATGGCTAAACTATAATCAAACAAATATGATAAAGAATAATTCTAATTTAATGATATTGCTGACAGCTTTCACTTTAGTTATGCTCATCCTCTCTGCAGGAGTCTGTGCCTGAACCTCTACCTGAAGCCTGAATTATGTGGATGACAAACTATTCACAAATGATCCATGGGAGTGTGGGTGCATTTATGTTGCTTTCGCATTTTACTCGATGGATGATGGATGTGGGATTAGGCAGTATCATGAATCATATCAATGTTTTCCCAGTCACTGTCGAGACTTGTGCAACTAAGCCTATTTTATGAAAGATTCTCATGTAAAAGCAATGGATAATATTGCAGCTTCTTATGGATTAACATATAAAATTTAAACCCCCAACATCTAAGCATGAAATAATACCCCAATAATTTATAGAATATTAGTCAAGAAAATGCCCTTGATACTTACTTGTGATCCATCTAGCACTAATACAAAATTATTCTATTTGTTTTGTTTGTCACTCGCTTCGTATCTCACAGAATTTTTGATAGACAAAAATAATGGCCAAGTAAATGTCAGATTTGTAGTCGACACTGGCCGCTTTTTTCCTCCTGTCAGCAGAAAAGCTCACACATATATGCACACACACTAATAGCAGTCTCTTTCTATATTCTATTATGTCAACATCTTCAGACATCATTAGGGGCTCAGACAAATCATCACTATACCGACCAACAACAGATAAGAGTCACTGTTCACTATTCTCAATAGTTTACACCCGCAGATGCTCTGATCACATCAGCAAGAAAGACAGTTAACTCATCTTTGTGTTTATATGACCCATCTGATGTTTAGCTATAGGTAACATAGGTTCAGCCACGGATGTTGGTTACATGCTAAAAACCGCGATGCTCACTAAATGACCTGACTATAGGTCAGTAGTGCCCTGTGGACAATGGGGACAGACTTGAGTGTTGTTGAGTCAGCAAAGATGTGACCTAAACATTTTCTTGCAGAGCTACTAGATGTGGAGATTGATAGTATTTTGGCTACCTATTTGTCCTTAATTTTTAGCATCCACCATATAACTAAGGCCTATTTTATATATATAATATAATAGGCCCTTTCCAAAGTTGGCCATCTCAGAATATAACATAATTGTTTTCATGTTCAACAAATTGGTCTGTTAAATACATGACAGAAAAGAGTGTACGATCTGAAGACAGGAAATGTTTTCCCTGCCTTGATTACTGATTATGCCTTGATTAACAGGGAGATTGAAGGAGGTGTGCTTGTGTGTAATGTCAGCTTACGTGTGTACCCATTTTAGTAGATGCCATTGCTGTAATTAGCAGATGTGACACTCTTGGGCGCCTCTTGTAGTTAGATTGCTTAGCTTCCTGCATCGGGGGAGCCCCTGGTTGGCACAGTGGCTGGCAGCTTCCCACTGGATACAGAGGCTGGCAGTGCTTACAGCTTAGTCTTCCCAGTGCAGGGGGGATGTCACATACAGACATTCTGTATGCAAGCCATGGTTGGTGAAAGAGACCTGCTCTGTCAGTCACTAAACTGTGATTGCTGGCCTGAGAAGAGTGATGTTACAGTGCAATGATGGAATAAACTAGTGGAGTCTGCATGGCATGAGTTCATGACCTATATCCCTTAGAGGGCTCACATAACTGCCTAATCGGACCGAAAGAGACGTAACGTGTGTGTGTGGGGTGGGGGGGGGGTAAATGTTTAAAGAAACACAAGCAAAAGCATAAAGCTGGCCCTTCATTAAAATGTAAGGACTGTTTGCTTTCCCGACAACTGGCCATCCATAATTTGCTATTTTGTTTTTGTTGGAAGTGAAATCCATCATGTTTCCTGTCCCTCAAGTCATATCCTGATCACGCTGCCTCTTCAATGAGATAAGAGAACAAACACTGTCAAGCAGATCATCTGCAAGTCAAGTGTCACTCAGGTTTCCTGTGTTGCGCGGCAGCTGTTAATCATCGTGAATACAGGCCACCATGTGTGAGACATCTAATCTATCACATCAGCCTCCTTTTTACAGCATGAATATGGAGATTCACATTTAATTATTACATTGTGGTGCAATATAGTAATCCCTTAATGGAAAATAGGTCTATTGAATTTTGACAAGAACAGCTGCATTGTGCCTGTCACAAATAACTAATATGTGTCAAAAAAGCAACATAGCAAGTCCTTGATTTTGTAAAGAAGTTGCATAGTTTCAAACAAACATCAAAGTCAACTGAAGGCACTCCACCAGCTCAATGACCTGGTTACTCAGTGCATCATCTTGGGGCTAAAAGATAATGGATATCCTAAACAGTCATGACAGAATCCCTCTATTCTTCATCATACTCCAAATAATGTGCCAGTGTTTGGTCCGTCAGCTATGGAAGCACTAAATGGTGCTGCAAACATGTCTTAGGAATTTTGATGATTGCTCATTACTTCAATTTCAAATAGATTAAACATCTTTATTGTCCACTCAGGTGGAAATTCGTCTTTGGCTTCACACTTGGACACTTCACAGACATACAGGGACATGGGTTAAAAAAATTAAAAGGGAGCGCTGTAGTCATTAATAGTCTGTAAAACAATGTGGCAGTGCCCTGCCATTACTGCGATGTGGAAAATACAGCGTAATCTCAAAATTTGATAATAAAACTGGAATCATCAGTAAAACATGGTCTATCAGGACATTGTTGTCACCATACCATAATGCACTAAGGGTGGGATTCTCTGGGCACCTCACGATTCGATTCAATTACAATTCAGAGGGCTGCGATTCGCATATAAAATGATTACCGATGCATCTGGATGCATCATCATCATTATCCCTGGATAATTACTAAGCTTTTAATTTGTGCATTAAAATCCAAAAGAAACATCTCCTAATTAGCTTAAAAGGACAAGTTTGCATCCCTAATTTACTTTGTTAACCTCAGCTCCATGGTCCCTCATTTCTTTAAAAATTAGTCATGAGACTCCACTGAAAAATGATCAGGGTGTACAGTATGTATATAGGACAGAGCTGTACACCAGTTTAGTCTAAGCCTTGTACCTGATGTTCTCAACACTTGACTGGTAGGTTAGTTAGTAAAGACAATACAGCTGATAATTAATATTACTTTGTTATTAATTTAGCTTTACATAACGTTACATAAATAAATAAATATTTTTAGCGTCTTTCACGGGACCCAAGGACACTTTACACATAGTTACAGTGACAGAACAACAAAAAGTCATTCAGGATTGAATGCCTTGGTAAAGAGCTGGGTTTTTACTAGATTTTTGAAAGTGTCCAGAAAGGGAGCATTTCTGTGGAGATGAGTTCCAGAGGGTGGGGGCTGTGACGCTGAAGTCTCCGGAGTCTGGTGTGGGAGACAGAGAGCAAGCTCCTGTACAGGGGAGGTTTTAACTAGAGCTAACAGCATTCACTTTTCCAGCATTTGGGGAGACTACAGACCTTTATTAATGGACACACAGCAACCCACACTGCACATTTACTACCAAACAGGAACTCACTGCTAATATATTTCACCGCTAACTTTCACCATCACGTTCTGGTGCTCGCTTTCTGTCATTCGCTCGGCCTCACACAGGATACGCAGAGAGCTGCCGAGCGTTGAGTGTCACCATGCTCGCAACGTGCGATTTAAGATCATTACTTGTGCATTGATATAATGATTGTGTGACATTTAAGTAGGGTGGTTATTCATTCTGCCGCAGTGCTGTGCCGAATACAGGGGAAAAACTGTTGTGTGCGCTCCACATACTGTCCAGGTGCTGCACTTCCGCGAGTTCCGCCTTTGCATTCCGTCAACATTCCGTTATCAATTAACATCAATATTTAGACATTTGTCAATCGATTAATCTTCCACGCCCACATCGTGATGCATCTAAGAATTAATTATTTCTCTCACCCCTATGCACATGTGTGGACTTGGAAACCTGCAAATATTAAATTCAGATTGCTGTTGGCTGGAATTAAAGAATAAAAAGATTATTCCTCGTTTAGCTACACAAACACTTTCCAATCCTAATATCATACATTTTGGCATATGCATACCCAAATACTTTAGCAAAGCAGAAGCCTGTAGGCCAAATGCTCCTTTAACATACCAGAATTACATATGACTTAATCAAAACCCAACTAAACCCTTTTGTTGTGGGAAAAAATCACAATGGAAAAAAAACATATTTAACAGTTAAACTGATAAGGGACAACAACATAAAACTGAAACTGCTATATGATATGATTGGAATCAGGGAATAAACGGGATTGTGCATTTTAATTTAATTTCTCCATTTACTCTTTCGGTGGATGTGAGCACATTGTTATTGTTCTTATTAGAATTGTTGATAATTCCTAATATTTCATTTTTATTTATAATGATCACGTCACTTTTTTGATGCAGGTGTGACGAGTATTTCAGGTGTTATGAGCAGGTGTGATGATATTGTCTTTGAATGTACATCTCTTACAGACCAGCAGCCAAACTCTAAAGCTTTTGTGTGTTAAGTGCAAATATGTTCAGACAAAGAGTTCCAGGTTTCAATGCCATGCCAATGTTTTTTCTTAACGAAAACAGCAGTCAGCTCAACTCTCAATTCCTGTGCCAAATGTTGAAAACTGTGAGATGAGTAACAGTTTATCAAAGAACACAAACTGGTTTAGTGGCAGCTGTGCTGTTTCCATTAAACTAAGAACCTTAAACTGCAAGGAAACAATTTAAAGCAACACTAAGCAAATGCACTTTATTAAGCCAACAGTCACAGTCAATAATAGGCTGAAGAAGTCGGTATGTCAAGCGGAGATTATTGTCAGGAAATGATGATCAAATCCTGAGTGAAATACAAATTTAAGCAGCTTTTAAACAGCTGAGAAAGTTTGACTTACCAACATGAAATATTTTGCCTCAGTTGTCCTCATGATAATCTCTGATTTAAAGTACCAGAGATCAGACAACTTGGCAATCATGGTGTGTGCTGTTTAGGGAAGTTACATGGCTAGATTTCCGGGTGTCAGTTCAAGTAAAATATTTTAGCCAGGCTAGTGGATTGGCTCTAGGAAGGGCAATTGCTCCAGACTAAAATATTTAAACAACCATAGGATGGAATGCCAAAATATTTTGTCCAGATATTCATGTTGTCCAGAGGTTTAATCCTAATGTTTTTGGTGATCCCGTCTTTTCCTCTTGTGCCACCTTGAAGTTAACATTTGTGTTTTTGAGTGTTGGATGGATTGCCATGACATTTTGTACATTTGGACATGTATATTCCTCTCAGGATGAATCGTAATTACTTTTATCTTCTCTTGTTTTATCCAGTGCCATATTTCCATTTTAACATGCTAACACATTAAATTAAAATGGTAAACTTTAGCATGTTAGCATTGTGAGCATGTTAGCATCTTGACATTAGCCTTTAGCTTGAAGCGATGCTGTTGCTGTGCCTAACCAAAGCCTCATAGAGCTTCTAGTGTACCTGTGGACCTTGTTTAGTAAAATCTAGTTACAGCTGCCAATGTGTCAAATATGCCTAGTAAGCCTATACATTTAAAAACAAAAAACATGGGTTCTAAAACATGTGTAAAACCTGTTTTCTGGTATTGTAGCTCCACTGAAAAAATTAATTGAAGATTACTAATTAAAATAATAAAAGTAAAGTAACTAAATCCATCCGTTAGCCAAATTCATTATCAGAGAACCCTGCAGAGTGAAATATTGCAACAACCTAAGATGCACAACAGCAGTGCATTGTCACTGATTTGAATTTCAAAGGAAGCTATACTTTTTTGTTAGGGTGATGATCATACGCAGCATATACTGTAAAGTAGGTGCAGATTGGCATTACTGCCTTCAAATGGGAGTGGGAATTGACGAAGAGGAAAAATGACTGAAGAACATAGGGACAAATGGATTAGATAAAGAAGACAGTCGGTATTACACCATACTGATGCCTTAAAACTGGTATTCCAATATCCCTCTGTTCAAGAAACAGATACTTTTTCCCAATGGAGATCACCTTGAGTACAGTAATCAGTGAAGTGTAAAGTTTGTATAATTTATATCTATGTCGATAAATACTGACTCGCTTGTTGGTGCCAAAGCCTATAAAATCAAGGGCCTATTTAATCACAATCCTGCCATATTAGTCTTTTCCTAGCCTTAGCCCTGTCTCCGGTGAAGAATAGCTGGTCCTGCTTAGGGTCATCCTGCAAGGCCTCTCATAAATTCCACCAGCGTTACCTGTCTTCTGGCACTTGCTTGATAACAGTCATTATTGTTCAATGACCTGGAGGCAAAGCTTCACTTTGGGCCTCATCACCTTCAGGCCACAGCTAGAGAAGCCACCCTTTTGCAGCTCACCTCTGCTTAAAAAAGCCAAAAGCTCATGCCCGACAAGTTTGCCAGGGGACAAGAATCACAAGCAGTGATTATTTGATATTGTAAAGTAAATTACACCATCCTCCAGAGGAAGGGGATGTTTCTGAAGGACCAAAGGGATGTATCCAAGATGTGTGCAGTTTATGAGGCTCCTCAATCACAGGGAGGAAGAGTGTTTGAATCTTCAGTTCAACCTGGGGCGACAATGAAGTTTGAAGTCTCTGTCAGTGCTGAGATGTAATAATAAAAGGAAAAGAGAAAAACACCCTTACATCATCTGTGATGTAATTTTTCCAATCTGCAGTAATAATTCCAATCCAAAATGATAAATCTATAGACATTGGACAGAACAGTATTCATGATAAAGTGATGAACTGGAAACTGTAGACTTTAAATGATGCTTCAGTATGTAGTGCTAGATGAAGCACCTTTCCTTAACGTAAACACTCCTGTTAAACACTCACACTGGAATATATAGATGCTCAACCGTTGGAGAGAAGCCACTTCAAAGGCCAAATAGAGCGAGAGGGCCCTACGAGGCCATTCACACTAGTGCTGATAGTTGTTAAAACCCTGTGTGCTTCACTTCAAATGGGTTTAGAACAGCTTGCGGATGTGAACAGGGCAATGGAGCAACACCATAATACACTCTGGGATGTTCACCTCAGGCAAACACTGTGTGATACTAAGCACCTCTCTCAAAGCTGCCAAAGAAAGTCCATTGATTTCTCTTTTTGTTTGTGGACTTGTTTCCATTGTGGGATTTGAGAGAGAAAAAGAACTACCAAACCACTCTGGCTGTGGAGGCATCCCAACATCCAATAGTTCAAAAAAATCAATCAATTAACATGTTTCTTTTTTTCTAACTGGCAACTAAAACAAGCCTCTCAAGACTATTTGAAAACTGGGTCAAACTTGTAAGTAACATTCTAGATAACCGCACTGAGTGACATCTGACATCTGTGACTTGTGACTGTACTGACAGCACTTAGTAAATTATGAGACATTTAACACATCTAAATGATGTAAGATTCTGTGACTGTCCCACCGGTTTAAACTATATTCAGTTTTTTTTCTGCTTATTTAATGTTTTTACCAAAGTGCATTTTCAAGCGCCTTTGTGTCCTTGTTGTGACAATGCTTTTAGTGCTCTGTAATCTCACTGTCACAGTTGCCACTTTAAGAAATTGAGAACACTTTTCCAGAGTCGCACTGGTTGCCCTTCATTGAAAGAGTTTCAACAATACAGAGTCTGCATGGCATTCGTGACAATTATTTGGCCGGCTGAAATACACAATAACACAAAAAGCACCATTAAATGCTGAGGACTGGTGATCGTGTTGCTTTATGTTCAGTTTCTCTAGCGACAGTGTTCAAAGACCAGTCTTAAAGTGAGTAAATATGGTCTGTATCCTTTCCACGGACAACAACCATCTGCCCAATGGCAGTAAAAACAGATTAGAGTTTGTCTGCTTGCGCCTGCATAGTAAGAATCCCACCTGGAAAGTGAGTGATTTCCTCTATCTACCAGCTAAATGAATAATGCTGACATGAAAGGCAATTTACTTTTTATTGGTAGTTTAGCTGAAAATGACAGTATATTTGAGCCGTTTATCTCATTCACTTTCAAAGTTAGCATGGCAGAGAGGCTGTTCCAGTACAGACAACAGTCATGACTTTATAGGCTGCTTTTAGACTATTTTTATATTATTTATTTATATATATATATTATACATTTATAACATTTTATAGTCACATTGAGCTTAATCTCCAAAATACTACTAACAGAGACTAGGGTGATGCCACATTTTGTCTCATCCACATTTCACAAATTTTTAGCTTCAAACTTAGCAGTACTTGTCATCAATATATCTGTGAGAACATTTTCCATCCATCCAAATGCAGCCAAATTCCCTGGAAAGGTTGCTGTTCATCACCTGTTGGCAAGAGAAGTTGCACCTTACTTGTCCCAGCTTAACTCAATTAAGGTTCACATGATGGTGGATCCGGGAAGAAGGTGAAGTGGACAGACTAGCAGAATGAGAATAATTATAAGAATAATAATAAAAGGAACACGTTGAAGTTTAAACAATGTATAAGACATAATAATAATAGAGGAAAAATAGCACTATTATAAGTACTTGCATAAATGGATAATAAGTGTAAGAAGAAAACAATTTTCTGCCCTTACAGTGGACACTACTGACAAAGATGGTGGTAAACTCAAATCCTCAAAACATGGGTTAATAATCACAGATTATTAACCCATGTTTATCTCCAATAAACATGGGTTTACTGTGAGTCATCTTCTTGATCACCACCCATTACGTTATAGAAAATATGGGGACTTTGGTTTGTCTGTCTAACTTGCTAACAGCTTTTAAACTGAAGTTCTCAGTGTTACCTACTCTTGTAAACAAAACATTACATGTTGTTCTGCTGCTATGTCTGTTGTGTGTCTGCAGATTCTATTCACCCATTGCACAATATCACGTTATGCAGTTAAGTCACTGAACTGAACCAACATTTTATTCATTTAAAATCTGTGGTCATCAAATTGGTTGTAAAAGTGTTCCAACAAGAGAAACACTATGGCATCCTCTGTATTTATGTCAGTTGTTGGGTTAAATTGCATGGGGTAGCTGCACATACTTTATAACATCTAATGTTGAAATATTTGATATAGTTTCCATATCTTTATATATGGTATTAGCTATATTTTTATTTTAATGTTTATGCAAACAAAAAGTGCATAGTGCTGCTAATTGTATTTGTGATTTTCATTATAAAACTTGGTGAAATTATTTTAGTTTATATTAGTACGTTTTGAACATTTTCAGCACATTTAATCAATTCTGCCATAATACTGAAAACTGATCAGTTTGGTCCTTATAATAGTGATGCACACTTTTCACTCCATTTCATCTCTAGTCTACGCCAGGGTTTTCTCCCAATTGGCTATGCCCTGAATTCCTCCAAAGGGAGACAGCTAGAGGGTAGCTGTAGCAGATGTCGAAACCACCTCAGCTGGCTAAAGTCAATGCAAATGAACAGTGGCTCTACACTCAATGACAGAATGTAATACATGTCAGTTTGAGTAAAGAATATCAGTTATTCACTCAGCATGACAATGTCGTGTGATATTAACATTTACTGTATATATGACTTGGCAAAAGCAGAAAGCTTTTCAAACTCCCATTGACAGTAGATTGCAGTCAAAATGTTTGAACTTGCTACCCACCTAAACTCCGCCTTGGCCTAATGTGCATAATCATTTACAATTTCAGCGCGAGAAATTGACCAAGGTCATAGTAACTCGATTACTTCATATAATGATCTCAAAACTAAAGTTGAGTTCACCCATCTTACTCTGAAACAGAACACATTAGATTATGCCCATGGACATTACATATTAAAAACATGGCGGTGCTAATACAAACTCAAGTTCTTTTCTGACTTTCAGACTGTAAATGCAGCCGATCTTTTCAACACTACTCATGCTGTTATCACACTGATTCATGAGGAACCCTGTTTGAGGCATCAAGAATTTTGATAGAAAGTAATATTATTCTCAGGCGACACTGATGAAAGTAATGCATAACAAATCTTGTCTTGTTTTTGCTGGTTCTTCTTAGGATCTGTAGAAATTACAATGCCATAACCGCTTATGTTGGAAAAAGCTGATTTTGAGTCTAAGCTCTGCTGTGGATTTGCTCTTCTTGAACTGACACTAAAAATTAGTTTTTGTGCATCTATTTCTCTGAAGATGAGGCCATGTTCAATTCACAGGGAGTCAATATGATGCACTTTAGAGCAGGAAACAATGTAAAAATCACTAACACAGACTGTACAAACTGGCAGATAAACACGCATTTGGACTTCCAAATGCCCACACAAAAAGCGGTATGATAAGTGGAGTCCATATTATAAATGACATGTGTAGGTGAGGGGTCAAATAAATCTGCTTACATCCACATGACTTCCAATAGAGGTCAGCCATATATCACACACTCCCTGTCACTGATGAGCATCTCAGTGTTTTTTTAACGCACGTTAGAACATCCGTCCCTGAACACAAATCAATCAAAGCCATGCATTCATTTTATATTGTTCATATAGGGTCACATTTGGCCATCATTGAGGACAGGAATTCAAGCATGCGTGATCCTTTGAGGACATTATTGCCGCAAGTTATCGTTCCATATGCCTATCCCTCGTTGTCACACGCATGCAGCACAGCAGAGTTTATGCTTAGCCAGGCCCTGGGGAACAGCATATACTGTGCATGGTCTGTGCAACCAGCCATATGTGACCCTGCTCATAATTCAGTCACATGTAAAGAGGGAAATACAATGACCTGTCCGCACTGCAAATCTGCAAGCTAGGCTCTATTTCATGTTCATCCTCACACATTTAAGGGAAGCTGACCGTGATACCCAGAAGATATTGACACATGTGTTAGGGGTTTGAGGTTTATGGTATAGGTGCTGGTGTATGTGTGTGGATTGTGGAATGTGTACTTGATTATGTTATTATTTAGTTCACTGTTTTGGTTTTCTGGCCCTTGCTGTGTGTTACTGATCTCAACACTTTTATAAGGTGGATAGAAACTTGAATAGGATGATCATATTGTACTATGTCTGCTTGTTGTGTTAGTAGGGCAATTTTGAGTGTGTTTCAATAATTGTCTTTGTGAAAGTGCTTAATTCGGTTTTGATGTTACGTTCACATGTGGATTTGGTTTGAAGGAAGATTGAATATTCAGCGGTTAACCATGTATTGGTGAAGTAGTATTGAATCTGTTGACAAGACCCAAAGTACCACGTGGCTTTGAGATATCCATACAGATAAACATTGACACCAATAACATCCATTCCCTTTTCACATTCCACAAGACAGCCTAATAAAGTAATCCTGTTTTAAAGATGGCTTGAAGAGGGATGTTAATGATGTATCCAAGCTGAAGTTGGATGCAGAGCCTTTGGAGGTCAATACTTCTGATCGCTTTGTGTGTATAATGGTAAATAAAATGTATAGAGCCATCCACTACAGGTGAAAGAGCATCATGATAGCATGTGTTCAAGCAGGCAGAACCACTGGAAATGGTTTTGTGCCAAATGGACATGAGATGAAATCTTAGTACCCCTAGGCAGTTTGCCTGAGGGAGGGTTGCATGTTTACTTACCTGAAATGCTATATAAACGAAGATCAGATTGACATGCCAGATATAGGAAGTATCACATTCACATATTGTATTACTTTTACTATTTGTGCTATATTGGAATACGTTCTTCTTTCTCTATATAACAGAAGAGAGAACGGATATTTACAGATGTAACCACCCATTATAATCTCTGAGCTAGTGCACAAAACTTCTCATGGTCATTCTTGTTCTGGGATTCTCTGTAAAATCTGTGGAAAAGTGTAGAAAATAAGTGTGTAACTTAATAAGTCTAGTTGTGTACAAACAAAAATTAAATTCCAGTAACCTCAAAAAATGGAGGAAGTGAACTTGTGTTTGTTTTCAGTGCCACCCATAAATTGCAGTGTTGTAAGTATTGTTATTAAGCTGTGAATGCTCTTTAAACAATATGGTTAGCTCCTTGTATATGTTAAATACATGAACTTGGTTTCACCCTGAACACGTGACAAGGTAAGACTAATCTTTACTTCAGCATCACAATCCAGCTACTGTAGAAATGGGAAACACACACATTATTACCCTTATCTGTGATCTAATGCGTCAAATAGAATTACTGTATGTTACACAGTCACTTTTACCAAAGTGCAATGAACACAGAGCCTCTCGCTTTATTGTCCCATTTCTGTTATTGAGCTAGTTGCATGCTATCCAAGGCCATTCCACATGCCAGTGGCATCACAATGCTGAAACTGGGAAAGACTGATTTGAGTGCAAGGAAAATGGGCTTTCGACTTGGAAAAATATCTAAACGAAGTAAGAGAGGTGAAATGATTTCAGAGCAAGAGCGAACTCAGCAAAGCTATAACCATGAGTTGGATATCTAAGTTTATTAAAGTTCCACAGCCTTCCTTCCTGTCACTCAAATTCTTTGTAAAATACAAAGACTGCCAGTGCTGATACTGTACAAAGCAACAATGCATTGCATTATTCACAAATAATTAAAATTGTACAAATTAGGGCTGAAACAATTTATCAATTAAATCGAACAATTCGATTACTAAAATGCATCAACGCAAATTCTTTGCATTGACTTTGTTTAATCCATATAACTACTGGTTCGCACAGACATGTATTACTGTCGCGCTTACCTGCGACAAATGCTCTTCTTCTACAATCAGCCTAATATAATTAGGCTTATTTAAATGCATTCATTGTGTTGCTGTTTGTTTCCAGCCTACAGTTTGATACTGATTAATTTTAAAATGTAGGAAATTTCACTGCTTTGATCTGTAATGAAATTAAGCAGTTGTAAATTCAATAAACACCATAACTTCCACACTACTGCTGTCATCACTCAGTTTAAAGTGCTCCCACACAGCTGAGGACTTAATTTCGTTTTCCCTTTGCATTGCATTTAATCGGCATCAGCCGGTCATCGTTTATAACCGCAGATACAATATATGACTATTAAAAGAGAAACCGAGAGTCAAATCCATCACTCTTGTCATGGGTGTTGCATAGAAAACAATCACCTGACTGGAGTTTAGCAGAACTTACACGCAACATTTAGAAACACGCAGAGGGCTGTGTGAGAGGTGTGAGCAGTGAGTCGGTCTTTGGTCAAGTTAATTACATGACTTGAATAATTATAATACGAAGAGACCCAGTCTCCTCTCCTGAAAACATTCATGACTTGCTAACCCTCCCATTTTTCACTACCATCTCCCGGCTTCCTACCAGCTCAGCAGTTTATGTTACAGTATTTGGGTATTGAAAGCTACCGGACAGACATAACTGTACATTCATTTCAAACAATGTGGCAGTTCTAGCGAACGGTCCACATTTGTCCCTAATTCATCACTTCTAAATATTCTCCAAAATCACGTTTGCCCGTTGCTAAATTAGCTACAAAGCTAATGCCATGTTTATCAGTGGAGGAGCGCTAACATTAATGAATCGTATAGTTTCTGACGTATTCTAAATATATCTGCGATCCGCCTGTCTGCAGTAAGTTGGCGTGTCAGAAATGATTAAACCTGGAGTGGACATGTATAAACTTGAGCTAAACAAGAATCTTAACATGGCTTCTTGTAGCTCTTCTTTTTGTGACGTTGTAGATGTGAAATGCTGTAGTCAAAGCTGTAACAGCTCTGGTTGTAGTTATAACGTTAGTTAAATGAAGTCTCAAAGTTGCAGATCCTCATTGTAGACATTTCTGTAGTATTAGATGCATTCAACAGCAGCGCACTGTATCATAGACGGCATGATTTAGACAGATGATGAGAAATGGTTTCTCGTAACTTTGATTAGAAGAGTGCTGGTAAAGGAATGAACTAGATGTGAATGTGCTACATTGAAATTATTATTGAAGATTATGACAGATTATGTGTAAAGTGAAATACACATGCTTATTCTCTCTCACTCTCTCTGTTTACAGACAGCTTTCAAAGTTCCCAGTAGCAAATATTTATTGATGTGCAATTGTTTACATGTTCACTTTTTGAGACTGTAATTGATTTTATTAACATAATCCATTTAGGAAAGGGTTTTATAG
The DNA here is from genome assembly GCA_024633595.2 of Lepomis macrochirus. Taxonomy (NCBI): domain Eukaryota; kingdom Metazoa; phylum Chordata; class Actinopteri; order Centrarchiformes; family Centrarchidae; genus Lepomis; species Lepomis macrochirus. The sequence continues at coordinate 10,405,086 of JALXJV020000008.1, read as the reverse complement.
CCCACATACATACCAGCTTTCAATATCGGCCTGTTCTAAGTGTAATTTATACAGTAAAGGGGTGTGCTATCCAAATCATTCTTAAATATCTGCTCATAAATCTGCTCTTTTTCACTTTAATATTGGCATGGGCCCCCACAAACCCATATTGGTTGGCCCCCAAAAACCCATATCGGTTGGTCAGGAAAGGCAGAGAAAGATGACATTCAGCAAAGGGGCTGGATTCAAATCTGGGTTGCTACCTTAAGAACTCTACCTTGATACAAGGTGTCATTATACACGTTCTTCCAGGAGAGCTATTTGGGTGTCCCTGCCAGAACTCTTTTAATAATCCTTTCTCTCTGGCTAGTTCACTTATTTTACTTTCCCTGTCTATGCCTTAAAGAAGGAGTCACAATCAAAAGCCACTTTGTTCATAATAAACAAGGGTGGAGGATTAAGTGCAGATGTCAACAAAGAGGTGCTTGTTGATGTAGTCAGAGGCAGTGCATATGCACATGCAGCCAAGCCTGCCTAATTCACTGCATGTACACTGATAGCAATGGATTGGTCAGAGGATTACAGACTGAGGTGCCTGTTCCTCTCTGCCCAGCTGGCACAGACAGGCTACCACTGTGTTGTCTGGGCAAAGCATCCAACTTAAACTATTTAAAGCTACCTTAATCTGGATTCAGTAGGCAATAGTTAGTCTGGTAAATTATTTGTTGCAATCTACACAAGCCCTAGCCTGAATTTCAAATTTTCTAACTATGTAGGCATTTGTTGTTTTGCTGGACTACCCACAACACATAGATGTGTTAGTAGCTCCTCAGTGCTTCCTTGGATGTTGCCTTTGATGTGTGATTGACAGGTTCATTAATTGGTTGACTTGAGAATGGCAACTTGCCAATGGACCTTGAGTTGGCAAGGACTATCTTGCTTGTATGCAGTGCTTGGGACTAATGACAAGGTCACTTTACTGTCAGATGCAAATCAAAATAATATTTCTGTCAAATATATAGATGCTTACTGACACAGTGCACATTTGTTTTTGTGTAACATGTCAGATCTTTTTCAATAGACCCCTATCAAATTACCCCTGGGCTACATGTGCCAGGAAAAAAAAAAGGTAATTGATAATGATAAACACCTCCAAACTGAAACGTGGACTAGTATAAAGTCACATCCTGTGCCTTTAACTATATATTTTAATGTTCCTGGGCCTTCTTTGAGATGCTGTGTAGGCTTCAGATACTAATGAATACTTAGGTATAAGATACATTTTTAAACAAAGCACTTACTGTAGCTCTGAACTAATGCTCAGTGAAGAGTAAATGCCTGTGGTTGTACAGGTCATATCCTAGGAGTGAATATGTTTTTGTTATGAGCTTGGAACATGGTGATGTTCTGAAAGTACATGCTTGTTCAGCAAAGATTTCCTGGGTGAAAAAAAGACAAATAAAACACAAATTCACAATAGGATTGCACCACTACAGAACATTAACAGATGCAAAACAATGGGAAATTGCCATTGCTATGCAAAATGTTTGCAAAACGGACTTGAGACGAGGAAAATAGTGGTCCCAAGTGACGTGAAATTTATGGTGCTATCAGTAATAGCAATCCATTCTTTGTGAAATTGGCCCTGAATGTATTGTGTGCTGAAACACCTGACGTCAGGTTTGCTTTTTTACATGGTTTGGCTGCACAGACATCATGCAGATAAGATGCAGTAATTGCACATTGCCAAAATTGCCACTACCAGCAGTCAAAAATATCTAGAACTAGGACCTATATCTAACATCATACTGCCAACAGACTTCCTAAATTACTGTCTGACAGAATATTGCTATTGTACATGCGTGTTAGCCTCTGATATGGCAAGTGAAGTTATAAGCATCCAAACTGCTGTGGCTCTCCTGTCATTCATAGATTGGAAGACAATAGACACATGATGAACGATGAAGATGAATGACATTTCACCCTGCTGAACGTCAGTCTGAACAAATGAATTCCAAGAGCGCTCCTCATCATTTCAATGAGCTTTTCCCCCCGCTATGTATCAGCATAAATCATGTTAACCTTCTCATTTTCAAGTTCATTCATTTTTAAGGTGCTCCTTCCTCCTGTCTCATTCGCTATGGGCCTTGTGGATGCATCAAAGGAATCTGATTGCTGAAATTCCATTAAACCTCAGACTGCAGAATATTGTGTCACTTTCCCAGGAATGCCAACTGTACTGTCTGTCATAACTCAAATCTGTCATTGCAGCTCTCTATGCAACATGCAAATGATTGTGGCAGGTCCAAGGATATCTGTGGGAAATGGGTGTAGAAAATCTGCGTTACAATGCCAGCATAAAATATAAGATTGATCTGAACCATGAAAGTACACCTACATGTGGAAATAAGGAAGCAGCAGACATTGTGACGCCCAAAGAGAGCTCAGAGTACGTGTCATTTTAACACATTACTTTTTAATCTTAACAGCTTGTTATAATAGCAGCTCATTTTTTGGAACATTTTGAATTCTAGCGTATATTTTAGACTGAGTGTTATCAGACAATTCTGCAAAATCTGAGATTATATTCAATAACAAATTTCAATTAAAATGTTTTACCTTTCAAAGCCGATGTTTGTAACAGTATTTCATCATCAGTTCATGGCAGCTATGTTATGGTTGAGAGAATGATTTGTAGTTATGGCAATTAAACTATGGTTAGGCAAACAAAAAACTTGGTAAAGGTAAGAAAAGATAAGAATATTAAATGCTGGGTTTTGACAGGTAGCTGGGGTTTAAGATAAATAGCTACAATTACTATATATATGTCACACACATCTGGAGCACAAGAGGTTAAGTGTCTTGCAGTTGGAATCAAACCCAGTATCCACTCCACCTTAACCAGACCCAGGTTGTGGGCATGTCAGAACCCATATGCTAATGAGTAGCCTGCTCATGAGCAAGCATTGTGCAAATAAGCAACCTACCACTTTCTTAAACTATTTACTTGATGTTTTGTCTATCTTTAATCTTGGAGTCAACAGACATAGTACAAAAAAGTGATCCATGAAACTACAATAGCGTTCTCATGACCTATAGAAAATGAATGTGTCTATATTGGCTCTCGACTTAAACTGGTATTTCTCTGCATTATAAAGGTGGGGCAAGTGAGAACTTAGGAGTGAGAAGCTGACACGAGAGGATGAGAACGTCCCAGAGCAAAACAGTCAGACTCTCCTGCAGGAGACAGCTCTCCTGCTGCTATAGCTAGCATCACAACAGCATGTCTTGGCGAACTATAAAGTAAACTGTATGTCTGTGGGCAAGTCATTTAATGTTACCCGACTGACACGCACATCTTGACTTGCACTGCTGGATAGCGTTGTTGTCCATTATACTTGATGCAATTTCTTCCCCGCAACACCGGTATGTGTGGAAGAACGGACCGCGGTGAAGTTAGTTGGATATTTGTTTTACATTGGACGTTCAATAGATGTCAAATTCCAACACAAAGCTAACTTCACCATGATAGCGCCTCTCTATTACATTACATTTATCCAAAGCGACATACAATATCTTTACATGTCGCACACCTCTGGAGCAACTAGGGGTTCAGTGTCTTGCTCAGGGACACATTAATGTCTCACAGTGGATTTGAACCCGGGTCACACCAAAGGCATGTGTCTTATCCACTGCACCATCAGTCTCAGTCTGATTTGACATGAAGTGCAGTATCAGATCAATGCTTAGCAACATGTCTGAAACTAAAAACCAGACTTCTGTTTGGTTTGAAAAGCTGACAGATACACTGGACGATAATAATGGAAATGAAACAAAGACATTTACTATTATTTATTTAAAAAATATATTTTATTTAAATTTTTGTTACAAAAATAATGCTTTTATTATCCTAATTTTAATTTAAATGTTAATTATGTACATTTTATATGGCACATTTCTTATTGTCATTTTCAATTATGAGGGAGTTGCCTTCGTGTTGCAATCTTCCCTGACGTGTGTGTAAGTGCTTTTACAAATAATGGACATTCTATTTTGGTGAGGCTGTCTGCTTCCATTGACATCTACTATTTCTTCAATTTGTCCTCACAGCCATATAACTGCCCCTTAACTACCAGAACACAACTGCTGTCATGGGACATTCAGCATGATTTTTCACACAGGTTCCTTGCACTTGGAGTATCAGTGAACTACTAACCTACTGGATATGCTCTAATTCCACATAGAAAGAATTAATGTCATAATTCTACCTAAAAGATTATAATATCAGAATGGTGGCTGTATTTGAAAGTTCATTTTCTTCATTTACAGTGATATCTCATGAGAAGTGTATGTCTGAATGCGTGCGGAGAGATTGATGACTGACACTTTGACGATGGTATGGAAACACTAAATACCCCCACGGTTTCTCATTTAATCTGCTAAAATGCTAATGCGTGACCAATCAATACCACAGTATATTTCCTTCAGCTCTTTTTGCTGATATTGCAATTGCTTGAAACATCAGGGGGTTGTGAAGGTGTTTTTTTTCCCCACCGAGGAATCGAAAGCTGCAATGGAGAGATAAAGAAAGGGTCTAGGTTTACTCAGATACTGCCTGATACATCTACACTAGACAACCTCAAAACGACCCATGAACCATAATGTGGTAAAGATGTCAACTGGTAGACGTAAGCATGAAAGACGCTTCAAGGCTTTTCTTGATGGAGCAAAAAGCAAACAGTTTTGACACCATTCTCTTCAGAAATCCTCCTTTTCCTCCTCATCCGTAATGGTATGTTAGAACAAGTCAAGGATTGAAATGCATTCAAGCAAATGACAGTGAGGGTAGATGAGAGGTAAATGGATGTCTCTGTTGATGTGGCATGGGTACACAATGTGAAGATTAGTAAATAATTTAGTAAAATAGATTTAAAATTAATTTGTAAAAACAAATGAAAGACTGAATAAGCTCAAATACACTTTTATACTGCATTTTTAAATCTAACAGTTTGGTCAGATGCACTCTAACTTTTAATTGTATTGAAATTTTGCTTAGACAGGAATGCAAAGAAGTACAGTAATCAACAGATTAAAAAAGATCTCCACTGCAAAAACAGGGAGAAGTGAGTGTCTTAAATTAGAAAAATAAAATAATCAGTAGTAGTAGTAGTAGTAGTAGTAGTAATGAAAGAAATGCAAAAAACAGAAACTGAAATCTATTTGTTTTTTCCCCCTTCCAAATATGATGCATCAAAAAAGAGACTTTTTCACTTGAACTATGCTAATGGATTTAATTCATCTGTCACTTTTTAAAACTTTAATGAAGATTACTTTGACATCAAACACATTATGTGGAACAGACAGAGATGCTTATATTATTAAACACAAATGGCCAGAGAATCTCAAGCTAATAGCTGAACCAAAATTAAACAGAAAGAAAATGCTTGCCACTGATATAAGAGATAATATCAAGGTGCTAAGCCTAATTAATTTTAGTTCTTTTGAGTGGTAATTTTTGGTTAGAAAAGTATTTAAATGAACACAGATCATCTGCTTCCAATGGCTTCAAACATGACTCAGGGTAAAACCTGGAAGGATCCCTTTATTGCCTCTTGTAAGGCAAGATTTGGTAGATATACAGGGATATTCAATCTTTAATTTCCTGACAAAAGAAATGTCTTCATAGACAATAAAGTCACATCCTTCTTAAGTATGATATTGTGAGAATGTAAATGGCTCTTCAGACACATTTATAACTAGAAACTCTGCACTCAGTTTCTTGATCCATAAAAACGCATGTGACCATTAGTCTGAAATTAAGCCAGAGATGAGGAATTCATTAGTGCATTTTGACCACCTATCTTTAATTTATTTTTAGTACCTCAAAGTTTTCTGGCTAACCACTTTTGAAACTGATGAAGCTTGATGTAATCTGCGGCCAATGACCCACGCAGAAATGTATTGACTGGAGCAGGGCTATTGGAAAGATGTCAGGCTCAACAGAAACAGTTTTGGAAAAGTGTCCCCTGGAGGCTCCCTTGGTGGCTTCATTAAAACTTATCATTTATATGTTGGATTTCTCTGCACTGAGTGTGGGAGACATAACTAAGGTTAGTGTAAGAACACAGCGGTTTTGTCCCAAAGGGTTCCTTAACTCAGCCCTCAGCTCAGGTAGACATATGGTGTAAATCATTACATTTCTGCCCTTGCTCTTTTTTAGTTGGCTGAGAAGTTCACTTCACAACACCGGTGTGTAACAGAAAACAGCTGAAAAATCTAATACAGACATACTATATAGAACACATTCCGAGTAAAACACATGAACACAACATTGACAGGTCGTGATGTTACAGATTTTTTTGTGCTCTAATTGCCCACCAATCAATCTCAATCAACCTCAAGAAAGACTTTTGCAGGGGTCACAATTATACCAATTTTTTGGTAGCCAATTTGTGAACTTTTATTGCAATTTATTAGATTATTAAAAATGTCTATTTTCAGCATTATGATGTTTGTTAGCATAAAAAAATAATGGAAAAGTACCCTTTACAATCAAATATTCTGTTATTAAAAGATTGCCATAACTGAGGCAATGAAGCAAGTATAACAAAAAAGAAAATATCTTTTCATTATCTGGCTTAACTAACCCTAACAATTGCAATCACGGTAAGTGCTCTCACAGCGGTGGTTATCAACTCAGCATATCAACCCAGGTTTTCCCAAAACTAGCCATGAGCGTGTTCCCATAAAATGGGTGGTGTTTGGAGTATATGACCAAACGCAAACATGGACAAGTCCATTGGAAACATATTTTACAAACGAAGCACAAACTATACAAGAAGTTAAACACTTAATCCAGGCTAAAAGTAACACAGTTGCAAATGCCACATGCAGGAAGGACAGCTGGTAGAAATCACAGATAGTATGAATGTGTAAGTTAATAGACTTATAATATCACTTCTCTATCATTAGGTCACGGGTAGATCTGACTATAATTACATGTGTGTATTACATTAAATAATGTGGTAGATGTATTCTTATGGCATTTATAACAGTTTTAGCTCTATTATTTCAGCTGCAACCTTTAGAGCAAATAAAAAATAAATATAAAAACATAATTCAAAGTAGTGAGTAGGCTTACTTTCAAGTACAACAAGTACAAGGCTTTAGGGCTTCAATCAGTCTTTGTAGTAGGATGATATCAGTATACAAAAGCACAATGATGGCTTTGACATTGCTTGCAGCCAACAGGGAAAATAACTAAATGAAGAAGACAGGAGGGGGCCCTCCTACACAGGAGTACACACCTGCTGCTCCTACTTATATAAACAATCGACAGGGAAAGCCAAGGGGCTTTGCTGGTCTCTGAACACTCTTGTCCTCCTAAGAGACTCACATGATCCGCACACTGAGCTCCGCAGAATTTTCTACGAGCAGTGATGCCATTTTCTAAGAAAACTGATTGATCAGTAGGCAGTCCATTTATACCTGTTGATCTGTTATCTCTAACTTAACCTGTATCGGAGCAGGGTAGGTGTGCAGTATAGGTTACCATGGCGATGTACCGCGGTAACCTCGCTAAGATATATTGTCTGTATTTCCTCAGTAAAGTATAATTGATAGATTTAGCAAACTTAGTATATAGTTAGATAATACTGGAATGTGCAATTAGGAAACATTTTATTCTTCAAAAATGACATCGCAATTATACTTTCACCTATTTAAGTAAATCAAGTCAAGAACACTTAATTAAATTATACTCAAGTATAATTCAATTAAATTTTATTCCTATAGCACCAATTCATAACAGAAGTTAGCTATCATTGTACTTTTCAAATAGCAGGTCTAGAATATGGATAGTATAGAAGGTATAGTTAGATTATAAGTTGGCACAATTAGATTCCAATGAATTAACTTTTTTTTTTTTTTACATACTTGTGGTCAGGGATATCCATATTTGAGCTAGATAAGACTGACTGGCCCACATCTAAAAAACACGTCATAAAGCCATGCTCAGTGGATTCCAGGCGTAATCTTTTTGTTTGGTAGGCTTTATCATACTTAAAATACAAACAAAGGTTAGTAACTGAATATGTGGTTTAATTACACGTCTGACAAGATCAAATACGTAGGTAAATAAATTATATTAGCATATAGCTATATCCTCATTCAGTTCACGTTAGCCTGTGTATAAATATATGGAGGCAAATCTGTTACTAAAAATGTGGACAATGTGACCAGGGGGGTGTGATGAGATCTCGCACCACGAGATCTCACAAGATTAAATTTTGACAAGAATTCTCGTCAGGTAAAAAGCTATCTTGCGAGACTCATGCAAATTCCATTTTCCTCTCGCTGTCAGGCCACACATTAATTTCCTCACGCATTTAGATACAAATACTTATCATTAATACAATAGTATTACTGATAAGACTGAGTTAACTCTGCCCAGCTGATTGACACCAGTGTACACTGTGATAGTAATCAGCTGGACCCATTCACGCTGTGAGTCCAGACCTTTTTATATACAGTCAGTGGTCTGGACAGCTGTGACGAGTGGTAATATAGCTGGTAGAGTTTTGCAACATAAACATCTAAAAACTGAAGCGCAGCCTGCTCTGTAAGCTGGACTGGAAGTTAACGTGTGTGGACGTGTGGTGAGATTTCTGCCTGATCAAATGTGTTTCAGTTTCACATGAGGTACAAAACTGCGTCGGTCAAATGGTCTGAAGGGGATAATGTTACTACAAGCGGATCAAAAGCGTAATGCTCAGCACAGTAAAGGGGAGGTATACTTCTCATTAAATAATGAAGTTTGTCTTGTTATATTATGACTTTTCTCTTGACATGTCAGAGAACACAGATAGCCTTTGTGAGACCGATTCTGAATGTACAGAAAGTTTTGACCATGAGCAGAATAACTGTGGAAACAAAGGAGCTATTAAAGAAAACTAAATTAAAATTAAATAACATATCATTATGGCGAAAAGGTACAATCACATTTAAAGAGGTTACTTCCCTAAAAAAAGAGACAAAGAGGAGGGAAGACTAAATCATGACGCAGTGATAAGTTGATCTACAGGAGAAACAATCAGTATATAAAGAGAAACAGTTCTCTTTATATACATAAATAATCACCATAAACTGGTGAAGAAAAAATCATCAGTATGCAGGAAATAAGTGTTTACTGCTCAAAACTTTTTTAGATCAATTACAGCATAAACACTAATGTATTAATTTACACAGTTAAACAGCTATTGTTATTGTTTTAATAGGGTTCAGGGTCCTCTTCCAGTGTAGCTGAATTCCTGGATATTAAAAGTTCATTTGTAGTTTTTGCTAGTGGCTACAGTAATATTTGTTCTTACTAAAGCATGTCACATGACATTGTAAAGCTATGTTTGAGATTGAGAACATCAAATAATAGTAAACTGAATTTCTCCTCCCTAAAACGAGGGCCCCAAAAGGGAACCCCAAACCCACTACTACGTACAGGTCCACAAAAAAGAAACGAACAGTACAGAAACAACAACTTTACTCTAGCTGCCCACTAGTAACCAGAGACAAAATTAAACCACTCATCTAGGGCACAAGACAGCATCTGCCACAACATTATCCTTGCCTGTAAAGGTTAGGTTAAGCATAGTAAGACACACCAGGTTTAAGGAATTTTAGTAGTACACAGGGCTAGAGGGTGTATCGGTATAATGAGGTATACTGATATAGTTATGATAGTAGATAATACCATTTATACCAATATAGTATGATGTTGAGTTAATTAATGTTTCCGTAAAGTCCTGCCAGCGTAGGCTCCTCTCTCTCTCCCTCACCACGCAGCCCCGCCCCTCCCGGTGCGTCTGCATGTAGCCGTCTACTCACAAAGTCTCTAACAAGATGGTAACACCAGCCCAGAAACAGGTTCTGCCACAGCAAGTTTACTATTTTGCAAGACGCCCTGTCCAAACAAAGATAAATATAACAGCTTTAACGTCATCTTTATGATCACTCACTGACACCATAATGCCATACCACTCTGTTATCTTGACTAGTTGCTCTCTTACAGCCATTGATCACTGCCACCATAGGCGCACCAAAAAACAAAGTCAAAGAAACCACAACTATAACTTACCAATCAGACAGTAATGTTAACTGCAGATACTCACAGCAAAACACAACCCACAACAGGAACACTTCCTCCTTACTGCCTTGCTAAAAGTAAACCTCAACTCTAGTCTTCATGCGGCTTGTAGTGGGCATTTATGCACGAAAAACCAGCGGATTTGTGGCACCCCGCAATTTCATGAGGATGCGCCCCACCCCAAGACAGCTTGTTGAAAACAGTGACACTAACCATTGTTACCACAACTATATGAAAACAAACTGAAGCAACCCAAACAGGAAACGCCACTTAAACGGGGAAATTCCTGTACAAAACATATCAAAAAACAGTTAAAATTATCCTCGGATCAGCATACAAAAACACGCCAGTCAGGCACTAAGGCTTCCTGATAACCCAAACACATCATGTATCTCCCAAAACAAAGAACAAATTCAACAAACAGCTGCACCAAATGACTAATCAGCAGTGCAGTGACACCATGCACCCTGATGCACCAAACAAGTTTTTACTACACTAACCTTTACACGAGTCCCCATTTGTTTTGGTCCTGTCTAACAGATGGACGAGCCCCCATATGTTATGGTCCTGTAAAATGGACGAGCCCCTATTTGTTATTGTCCCATCATCCCGGACGAGCCGCTATTTGTTATGACCTGGCTCCAAAGGCCAGGCCACAACAAAAAAGGAGACACAAACCATGGCAACATTTATCAAGATATACTAAAAATAAGCCAAATTAAAAATTGTGTCAAAATAAAGTTATTAAAGCATGGTATATAAACATCAGTGGTTTCAGTAGTGTCAGGGCAGGATGATGGATGTATGGATGGGTGTGTATGAAGGTGTTGTGATGTGCAACAAAGAAAGTCTAAAGCAACATATCCAAAAACCGAACCAAAGGTGGAGCCTGTGGAGAGAAACCGAGGTGAATAAGTTAGCAGGGAGCTAACAACAGCAGCCGGATGAGATCAAGGAGTTACAAATACACTACAGGGCAATGGGGTCCAGGTGCCCCAAGTTACTGCAATCAGCCTCAGCTCTTCTCCTGCAAAGAAGAGAGAGAGTTGGCCACATCCACGCATGACCCCACAGGGCGTCACTCCCTCTCACACTTTTACAAGACTCTTTTTATTAATTATTTTATTTTATTTCCAAATTGAAATGATTAACTCAGGTATGCAGCAGTCATAAAGTGGGAAAAAAGTTTAGAAAAAACAACAACAACTTAATTGCCTTCCATTTCAGTGGTGCAAACAAACACATTCTGGCTTAGTAGTTGCTGTACACATGTAGAGGTGCATAGAGCAGTGTTTACAAATGCAGATTGCCTTTTGCAACAGAATTTTTAAATGCCTGCTGGCAGTATAAAACTATACTATATATCCCCAGTGCTGATTTTGATTATGATACAATGTCATCACCATCAGCGCAATGCCGCAGTTACAGTTACAAAGAGTTTTGTCGCAAGCTGAAGGAGGGACCAAATTTGACAGAGGCGGCTGCTACATAATTCTCTATGCAAGAATAACCCTGGTGACCTTTTGCTGGTCAACTTGCTGCTGATATGACAGACTGGGTGTGCTGCACCTCTCACTCAGTGTAACACACCCAGCCGCCTGTGACCCTGAACAGGAGAAGTGGTTTAGGGAATGGATGGATATATGGATGAATGAATGGCTCACTTGCACACCTTATACTGCGGTAAACTGAGCGAGCAGGTAGAATCATTTTGTAAAGAAAAAAATAACTTTGCCTTATGGGAGTAATCAGCAGGATTAAAGCCCATTTCTTTCTCCATTTATGTACAGAAAAATAACGATTAAATCTAAATCCATACTCTCCAAGCTGTGTTTATGTTTTGTTCAATGGCCACACACTAAAGATAAGGGTTGACCTCAAATGCTGTAAATGGGAAGTTAGAGAGTGAGATAAATGTATTCTTAAGTTCCTTATGTATGAACTTTATCAATTTATGTTCCCAGTAATGCCTTATTAGTCTTTAGTGGATTCAAAGCCTTACAGTTAGACTCCGCCCCTCTGTGTCTGTGCTATCTGAAAAAAACATCTCTTGTTTGAAAAGAGGGATGTACGTTTATCATTATTTGAGATTCATCTTTTAAAATTTCTGGGTCTTTTAGAAAATGTTACATGTGGAGTTTACTGCAACTGCGAGACTTGTGAGCCATGACAGTGTCTACAGGCCCTCCTGTAACGATTTTAATCGGGAGCTCATTATGTTTCACACACAGAGACCACTCAATCACATCAATTGATTAATTAAGTGCCAAGGGCGTTTGGGGACCCGGGTGACAGTATGATCCCTGGGGATGTGATAGCGTGTCCAAAAGCAATAGTCGTTAAATAAATGCTTCTGTGGGGTCAGCATTAACTGTCGCATGTACCTACTTCTACATCTAATTAAAAAGCAGTCTTCCCCAATAAAATCTGATAAGTCACTGGAAGGACAGATGTCCTTGCTGGGCGTTTTGGTTTATGGTACACACTCCACAGTTACGTCAGCAGGAGAAGAAGGAAAAGGATTTGTTCAAGCCAGCATCATAGTAAAGCATGTAATACAGGCTAATCCTTCTCCACACATGCTACTGTGATGCCAGGAATATTGAGGGGAGTCCCAGCTTGATTTTACTCAACCTTACTATAACATAAATAAGGACCAGCCTTGTGTTGACCATTCACTGAAACTCCCAGAATTGCAGTAACCTAAGTGGGAGTAGTTCCACCTGCTTTGTTTTGCAAATCATGAACCGATATCATGGCTCTCAAGCTGTTAGCATAATAATAGAAGAAATAACAAGTGTTTATGGGCTGCTGCTGTACACAGGTTGTTTAAATACAGGGAATTTCTGTCTATGTATGGCATGGAACATCATGTTCCATTTCACTGGGGCTTAGCCCTAAATTTGCGTATAGTCATTACCATTTTCACAATTTATCCTACTTGAAAGTAAAGTCAGTGCAGTAATGGACAGACCAAATACATATAAATGTTTCATGTGAGGCCTCAAGTCATATTCAACTATGTATGTCGTAATAATTTGTTCAAACCAAGGTTTGATTCTTTTTGAGTGTATTTTTTTAATGGTATAAGAAAATGTTAAGCCCATTATATTATCAAGCTTGTACACCAGGGGACAATGAAGGGCAGGATGTTCATTAAGTACAAGTAAACAAACATTTTGTCTGTGTACAGGTATGACCATATATATATATATATATATATATATATATATATATATATATTTTTTTTTTTGTGAAGTGTTCCATTCACCAGCAGTAGCACGCAGAGCAGTAACCTTTGTTGTGCAATATTAGTTGAATATTTAAAAATCTTTGTTAAGTGTAGTTAAATATGACCCATCTGATTCTGGCATGCAAGTCAAAGCAGAAGAATGAAACTCAGCATGGGTATTGGGAATAAAAATCTGTGTACAGGGGGTTTGTGGTGTGAGCGTGTGCGCGTGTGCATACGTGAGTTGCCCAGCTGTTTCCCTCCTCCCCTGGGTTGACTTGTGCCAAATCCGGAACATGGTCACCATGAAAGGGAACCTCACAGCATGCACTCTCCTCCAAATCTAAACGACTCCTCCCTGGCAGGCTGTGGCCAATTATCTCTGCATTCGGCTCTGTGGGGCAGAATGTAGAGTTGACTGAAACAGGGGTCAACAAGTCACTCTCCCTCAACTGCTGCTGTGCCCTTGAGGAGCCAGATTCAAGATTCTTTCACCTAAAGTTGATCAGTATTCAGAAATTAAGAATTATTTTATATATATATATAGAGATGGATGGATGGATGGATGGATGGTGGGCCAGAAATGTGACTCCAAATGAAAACTATACAGTATAACACTATATTGCTCCATATCTGCTGGATGTGTAAATAGGCAGTTGTTTGCGTCACCATTTTATCTTGCTTGGTTAACAGTGATAAGTTGTTTATATTGTATTTTTTGTTTTGTTGCCCTCAAGTAGCCCAAAAAGTGTTAATGCATTTTTAAAAGTGCCAGAAGCATAGTTAAGTAACAGATGTGGGAAGGTATATTATTGCATCCAAAGAGGGTGACTAGAATAAGATAACACAAAAGGAAGATTAGACAACATATTCTAATAAAACGTTTTGTCATAATGTGTTAAAAAAATAAATATGATTATAAATTATATTTAAAATTGTGAATATGAATGAGTTGGACATTCTTGAGACTCTCACGCATTCTCACATTAACCTTTTCAAAGAATCTTAAAACAATGATGTCACTAACAATGCTCTCTGATCAATTAGCTCAAATTATTCCCCTGTTTACATTCTCATTGTTGAATCTGCTGCAACCAAGTGTCCTTTAAATCATGTATTCATAACAAATCTAAAGACAAATATATATACTAGATATTTATGTGAGGGCATTACATGGCCTCTGAACATTTCTTGGTAGTAAACTCCTGAAAGACTTTTTAGATGTTTTGACACTTACCTCAGTCTTTAGGGGCAGAGCCTAGTGAGTTTCAGCATGGATAGATTCAATTTAAGAAGATTGCTGTCCCTTTTGCTACCACAGAAGGGCTGTGTGCCCACTCAGAGCCTATCCTCAGCTGACAGGTCGAATGTATCTCCATTCCCCTGTAGTGAAAACCTTGGTGTGACCTTCTCTACCCAACTGGCCTTTTAAGAGAACATTTAATCAATAACTCCATCGTGTAGAGTTTGGTTTCAACATGAGGCAGAGATCTGCCTGTCTCTTGCTCGCCTGTCTTGCTCTCAGCTTGAACTCCCTAGTTGTTCCCCTTAACTTTACTTTTTACCATGTCACAGGCTCCCAACAGGCACCCACAATACTATCATATGAACCTCCCACAGTGTAGATAAAGTTGAAATTTTTCACAGCATAGATCTTTTAACACAGTGTTAATATATTGCTTTTCATCTTCATACTTCTAAAATAAACACCATGCTAGCTAAGTTGTTGTCACACATCATTTCTCTGTAACACTAGGACTTTTCACATGTACACTTTGTACCAGGGGCATAGCACAGAGGACCCCTTGACACTTTTTTTTTTTTTTTTTTACAAATTTAAAAAAAAACAGCTACACATTAATCATATTATCAAGATAATCACTTGTGAACTGTTTATGCAATCAGCCTGCTTATTCAAGCATTACTATTTGTTAAAGCCCCATTTGATTTGGTGTGATAATGAAAATTATTACAAGCAATTTTTGTGGGCCCCTCCATACCTTTGCACTCTGTAAATTAGTACCCTTTGTCTCCCCCCGTCCTACGTCTGTGCTGATTAAATAAATTGCCTGAACTGTTCCAGTAAAGGCATGGGAGCCTGTTGTTCACACTAGAATGATTTGATTTAAAAAAAAACATTAACACACCACTATTAATATCTCTAAACACAACTCTGAGCAGAAATTAAGGGTTAACTTAAAATCAAGTTAACATAGCCATAAATGCCATAATTTCACGACACTGGTATTTTTAAAGATACTATACAATCAAAATTGATACTCAACTTGAACTTTTTTTCTTGAATGTCCAAATATTTGTATTAATGTAAATGTAATGACTATGAATATGTTTTTAAGGTTTGTTCTTACTGTTGCCATCATGCTTTGGGTGATTCAAGCCAGTTTGGTGCTGGGTTTTAAATGGCCTTTATGTAGTGTTACACAACACATAATCCCACACAAAACTACAACAATGGTGTTTTATGTGCTGGCCAAACGAGAGTCTGATCGACCTCGGGTGAAAACACAGTCAACGTTGGAAAGGTTTGATTCATGGAGAGACCTCCACTTTGTTTTGGAACCGGCAACACCGTCACAGAGTTGGCTTTCATTCTGTCTGACAGGTGAACTATTATTGCAAAGCATGTGAAACGTATTTTGATGTTGAGCTTTAGTTGGCTCAAATTAGATAACGTTAGCTTGCCAGCTAACACCACCACTGGCGGCTGTAGCTCAGGAGGTAGAAGCGCTGCCCGTTAGTCAATAGATTGGTGGTTCAATCCCCGGTCCGTCCAGGCTGCATGTTGAAATGTCCTTGGGCAAGATTCTGAACCCCAAATTTCCCATATTCCAAATTTTTTAGCACTTAGGCTCAGTGTATGAATGTGTGTGAATGGTGAATGCAATGTGTTGTAAAAGTGATTTGAGTGGTCCAAAGACTAAAAAAGCTGCTATACAAATACAGAGCACTTAGATTAAGACTATTTGTATTTACAGTGACTAACATTATCTGGTGCAAAATACTGAAGTTGTATGGCTCTCCACGTTACTTCACCAGCTAACACAATCAATATTACTATCCTGTCTACCACCAGGATTATGTCAGCGTTAATTTTAGCTTGCAAGAAATGATGTAACTTTGCATTCAGACCAAACACGAATGGAATCCTTGCAACATTTTCCTTGCGGGGGGGGGGGCCACTGAGCTCTCTGTGGCTCAAGGCCAGCCATTTTCACCATCATGATGGATGATAGCGCTCTGTCCAGAGCCAAAATATAGAAAAGCATCTCTGGTCCTTTCCATAGCTTCAGGTAGCCAAAGCTAAGCCCAGTGGTGGACAGTAACAAAACAGTACTGTACTTAAGTACACAAGGTATTTGTACTGAACTAGAGTATTGTCTTTCACTTTCTACTTCTACTTCACCACATCTCCAAAGAGAAATATTATGATTAACGCATAATAAAAACTTGTCTTTAATTGCATACAAAATAGTTCAACCTTAACCAATCAAATAATATAATATATATAGTCATATTTCTTTCTGCTTTGAGTAGGCTACTTTTATTTTGAATAGGTTACTTCTATATTTTCCAGCATATAGCCTACTTACATACTTTTACGTAACTTTTTCAATGTAGTACTTGCAGAGTATTTTTACAGTGGGGTATTGGTACTATTATTTTTTGTTTAAAGAGATCTGAATAGGCCTAAGTTACTTTGCTAACCTCTGGCTAAAAAAAGCCAAAGCAGGTTGCAAAGAGGTTGGAGAGTTTTAGACTACATCATCAATGATCATTTAGCACGCATTTGGCCATGCCCCAACATCAGCTGCTCTCAGTATCTTTGATCACAGGCAAGTGATTTTGTCGAGGAATCATAAAATCAAAATGCTAAAAAAACATACAACAAAATTACAGTTACCGCATTCATCAGGTCTTGTGCTTCCAACTTCCACTCTGTGTGCACACGCATCCATGTTGCCTAGTAACGAACGTGGTTGCAGCGGGACCACTGAATTCACCCGGAAATAACACATTTTAATTTCTGATTGGCTACAGCTCTGGCCTTTAGTAGGCTACAGAGAAAGCTATGAATCGGCACAAAAATGATCGTCCATTAATTGAATATAGCGGTACAATTTCGAGGATGTTATCTCCAACTTACGTCTTAGTGTGAGAAATACAAGGTGTGGCGTATGGGCATGTGAACTGACTGAAATGCGTGTGAGAGCCCTGGTTAAATTTAAGTTTTATCGATACAAGGTACACAGCTACATCACCATGTCAGTCGCTGTAACTTACACAATCTTATACAGTGTTTCCCACACAGTGTTACTGTGGGGTTGGGGGGTGCACGGGTGCCGTGACCCGGATGGGAGTGAGTTTTAGGGGGGTGAGTGTGACGGAAGCCAGCGAGGCTGTGCAGTGAGTAAACCTCACTCCCCGACACCTTAAGAGACGCACTGGCGACGGACTGCTAGTGCCCATGGGTTTTAGCTTCTTCGTCAGCGTGTCCGCCTCCCGTAACAGAGGTCACCGGTTCGAGTCAGGACCGTGCAGTACGAATTCGGCGGCAGCCGGTTACACACGCGCATCGATATTTACTACCAGCTATGTTAAGCGTGCTATCTTCGAAAATCCAGCTGCATTCTAACATTACCTTAGCTCTCCTTATTAGCTGGGCTCCTTGCATGCTGGCTAATAACTTTTCTCTCATTTTTTAAAGCTGGGTCTCCGACACTGACAGCGTTGTGTTGGACAGATTTGTGCAGCGGTGTTCCATGAGGGAGAGAGAGCGAGAGGTACGGGTGAGTGAGAGAGAAAGACGAGCAAGAGGAACTGCTGCGCGAACGTGCTACGGCGCTCTACAATCAAATACGATTATAAATAGGCTTAGTAAAAAAAATCGAAAATCAATCTGTGGCGGTCAGCCTTGATATTGTGGCAGGCCACCACAAATAAATGAACGTATAGGAAACACTGTCATAATATTCAGTCTAGCTCACCAAATAGTTCACTAAATGCAGTCAATGGAGCATTAGCATGCAATGAGCAGTTCAAGCTGGTAAAAATATTACTGTAACCTACTGTAATCCTTGTAATCTAGCTCATTGCTGCGCCAAGAAATGCAGCAATGAGCAATCAATAGCAAGGTAAACTAATAAAGACTCTTTGAGATAATCAAAAGAAAACCAGGCATCATGTAATAATTATGGCGTGGTTCTTCAGCTGGGAAATTTGATGTAAATGAGAAACACAGTATGGCACACTGTTTTCCTTATGTGCAGAAACAGGGAGTGAGTATATCTTAACCCCACAGTACACCACTTACCCAGTGGTTGAGTACTATACATGATACCTGATACGTATTTCAAACATCCATTCTACGTAGTGGACATTGATCGTATACAATCAATATGTGAAACTAAGGCACTGTTACTATTTCTACATTGATGTAAACACAGATAAGGGACAACTTTAACCGTGAATCAATGTGATCATTGCAATGAAACATGTCATGGTGACCTCCAAGTAGTCATACACACACAGGACCTTGTTATCTGAACTATTGATTTGCATTAAGGGATGCTTACTCATTATGTATTTACTTCTTAGACTCAAAGCCTGCAGTTGAAAGAATAGATTAATATGCTGTGCTGTGTGTAACCTTTGTGGTTTGGCTAAGTTTTACCCCGGGACTGATTGATCATCCTCCGTCTTAAGTTTAATTTTGAAATGTAAACACCTCAAACGATTCATCATTTGAAGTTGACCTCAATTAAGGTGACACCTCCCACTGATCCACTGCACTACCGACTTTCTTAAAATGACCTAGTACACTTTAATGTTTATAAATATACACCATGGGTACTTCTCAATTCTCTAATTACATACACGTTTCCCTCACTTGTATCTTTGCCTTGCATCTTAGCCCCGTCCACCGGGGATGCATGGAGACCATGGGAAGAGAGAAGGAATGAGGATTTGTGTTTTTAGAGAAATGAGATGTTCTTTCCTCCAAAGCGTCACATGAAACAAAGTCTGTTTCTGTCTGTTTCGCTGCAGCTGATCAAAGCTGGGTCAGCTGTCAGTTGGCTTTAACAGCTGGAGAGACTTTTGATGGAATTTGCACGCATGTGCACTGTGCTGATAGTAACAAAGTCTCAGAGTTCGTACTGAGCAACAGATTTTCATTCTCTCAACTGTTACCTGTTTAACAAATATCGGCACATAAAGAACACCCTGCATTCTGCATTTAAACTGAGCCTGATCTCACCCCAGGGTGTCAAATAGACTTCGGACGCTGTAGTGTTTATATTATTTATTGATTATCTGCATCTGTATTAATTATACTATTGTATTAATCAGGCCTATTAAATAACCCAGTATACGATCATGGTGTCCTTTGGTTTATTAGCATAAATGTTTAAGGGGAAAGTGAAATGACGTCACCCACATCAAAGCCTACTTTAGCTCAGTTTTAGGCTTTCAATTTTATTTAATTAGACTAATAATTAGTTTAACTCCTTACTCTTTTCTTTTGTGACTGTATAGAAATGACGAGAAATTATGTAAAAGGTGTTTCTGCCAGACAGTTAGACAGACTCTCTGTGACTTTAAATGTCTCCATAATACAAGTTAATGGGAGAAATAACAAGAGAAGGGAAATCTTTTAATAAATAAAGAAAGTTGTGTATGGTGCTTTTGTTATTCAGACCTTCAATGAACACAGATTTTAACTAGATTTTGAATCATTAAACAAATCAAATGTATTACTGGGTGGTGATACACTTTTTATCTGTTATCTGTCGTAACTAATAACAGAAGTATAAGCCTGAGTGTGCTATTTAACTTTTTTCAAGTATACTAAAGTAGAAGTACACTTGTCATTTTTTACTTTTAAATAATTACATTTATACCATATTGGCACTCTTTTACAAAGGATAGCTTGAGTGACATCAAACATAAAACTATGATACACATCTTCCCAGCTGAGATGACACGTTGCCTCAGGTAAGATACTGTGCACTTCTCTCTTTCCATCCTTCTCTTGACATGAACAGGTTCTGCTCTCACGGCACATCCAGGTGTATTGTCTCCTGATGCATTTGATCGTATCTCTCCCACTGTAAATCGCTCCATGCCTCCACCCCCAGAAATCAGTTGACACATCAAAGCCCCTGAGGGAGGCTTAACATCAGAGTGCACTACCAAAATGTGGGATCCACACGCACATTCACAGTGGGTCACAGTGCACTCAAGTATTTGGCAAAGAAGAGATTGTTTATTTTAAAATGAAAACTGGGTTATGACTGACATGTCAAGGTACAGTACCAGTGAAAAAAGGTGAAATTTTTATGATGTTGTGTATAGGACTTGATACAGAGGGAATTCTATTCATCAAAACACTGCTAAAATAGAAATTTTACACACACAACAATGTGCAACAGAGGTGCCTCAGAATTATGGTGCTGACAGTCAGACTTTAAACTTGTCTTTTATGATATCACGCTAGCAATAATTCCACCAAATAATGCTTGATACAGTATTTTTAAGGAAAGGAATCTGTTGAATCTCCAGGCAAAGTCAACAGTTGTTAAGTGATCTTCTGAAGTCTAGCTTGTAGTCAGGCCCTGTCTGTGGTGTGATTGACCTTAGTAATCCATTCCACATACAGTATACACCTCTAGTATCAAGCAAGCCTGTTCTGAAATATCCTTTGGCATAAATCCAGATTTGCATGACCCAGCAGCCTGCATGGGTACAGGTTCTTGCAGATGATGTAGGTGCACGTGTGTTTCGATGTAGACTAATTCTCTTTATAAGTAATCAAGTCAACTAGCCAACTTGTTGGCTACTTATAATGTAATTAAGTCAGACTGGACTTCACTGACCTCAGGCAGGCATGGTCAGCGATATCTGAATGCAATAGCTTATGTTTTAATGAGAAAATCTAATTATCATGGCATGATCGTCCCTTCATTCCATTCATGAATCCACAATCGCTTGTAACAGTGTCTTAAGATTTGGTGGCGTGATAGCTACAGTAATTGCATTCAATGCAACAAAGGGGCTGAAAATGTATGGATCAAAAGCTGTGTAACAGTTTTACAACAGCATCATTTTCGTTAATTGTATCAGAGAAATAGACGGACTGGAAAATAATGTTCACTTCATGTAAAAGGACTTTCATTCTGAAGTAACTTATTTACTATG
The DNA here is from genome assembly GCA_024633595.2 of Lepomis macrochirus. NCBI lineage: Eukaryota > Metazoa > Chordata > Actinopteri > Centrarchiformes > Centrarchidae > Lepomis > Lepomis macrochirus. The sequence continues at coordinate 10,383,520 of JALXJV020000008.1, read as the reverse complement.
ACAAACACAGTAACAAAGTTGGTTCATAGGTTGAATGCTAATAGGCAGCTTTTGTCAGTTCTAAAATAGGTTTTGCAATCAAGCCTTTGATGTTTTCAAAACAGCGTGGGATTACTAACAGAGTTCCAAAAAGGCCAAATCATCTGTGCTCACCTTAAAGAGGTTTAAAAAGGTTATGCATGCCACTGCAAATACTGACAAATTGCAGCAACAAACAAAGGGGAACAGAGATCACGGGGTGGGATAACACAGACTTGCACAGTATATAAGGAGGCTGTTCAAAGTCTGCTAATTGGCATGCTGCCTAAAATGAATCACATTCTGGCAGTGTTTTCAGCGGTGATTTAGTTATTTCAAAATTGAAGTGTTTACATTATAATTCTCCTTACGCACTAAGTAAAATGTATCTTCAAATCAATAAGGAGTTATGATATTCCTCTGAGCTTGACAGAGCGGTTGTAGTTCTGCAAAGACTTCTTTAATAGCATATGTGTCATATATAATATGGATTTAAAGTGCAGGCTTCATTACTACAGACCATAGTGCAGTAAATTCCAATGCATCCGCATTCGATTAATTTACGCACTCATTTACTCCAGGATGCATCTTTGAATAGCGTTGACCTGCAGGGCCCATGGCCATCTGTGGCCCTTCTCCACCCCCCTTGCAGAGTGAGAAAAACCCCAGCTGCTCTTTTGGCTGCGGTAGAACTCACCAGGAGGAGTATTTAAAAATCCCTAATCTATCACTCTGCCCAGCCAGCCCTGTCTCCTCTGGCTGGCTTAGAACCTACAACGATTTGCACTGTCCATTACTGCATAGTTAATCTATCACACAGGGAGGGAGAGAAAGTCATTGGGATCATCCATAATGATTTGGTGATTTACCGGGATCATATGTAAACGACCCCTAAGGTATCAAATGCCAAAGAAAGATTTTCCCTCCCGGGTTGCCACGGTCTTTTTCATCATTTTTATTATTATTTCATTACATCAGATTACCCTAGTGTCATTGGATCCCTTGCATCCTGTGCTGTAAATTGTATACCCGCTTGATATGGCACAATAGGCCTGGGAGGTAATCGGACATCCCACAGTGATAATAGAATTAGTAATAACTATTAAAAATGTCCATGGTGGATGTGGTATTACTGAACACAGGCTGTGTATCAGAGCAGCTCATACAAAAAGGGGTTATTTTAATCGCCCTATTGAGATGAATGGCTGAATACATGTTTACATGGCAGGGATATTATAGAAATTAACTACATGCATTTTCAATCATATACACAGGCAGTTTTTTGACAGTAATGTCCAGAAGAAAACACATCTCACTCATAGGCTCATCACTGCAGTATTCTCAATGGTGCTTTTAAGCACTGTTGTTCTGACCTGAGGGCAATTTTGTTATCAACCCTGAACAGCCACCATTGGTTTTCTAAAGGTAATGAAGCATTTTCATGTCTGTGTACTGAGACACTCTACATTTCCTCCTTGGTTGTGACTTTAATAGAGGCAGCCTTTGGCATGCTGTTTTAGGTTCCCTGGTGAGCTAAGCTCAGCAGTGGCAGGCGGACTTTGTTTCACCCATCTGACATGTTCTGGGCTATTTCTTTTTCAAGAAAGATTGTGATTCCCAACCACATTTCAGAAAATCAATGAGATCTGCTTGGGGAAAAGGGTAAAAGACCAGGGTCTGAATACATCAATCATCCTCCTTCAACCATTTTAATGCAACACAACATGCACAAAAACATGGAGAGTCAAGAACATGTGAATGCATTGGCAAGCTTGGCTGTGTAAAACCACGTCACTTCCTAAAAAAAAACAATAAATAGGGCTATCTGAGAAGGAAGATGTGACCCAATGAACATTGTAAAGAGGTTTTAGCACAATGGTAGTACCCAGTTAAAGAAACAAAATGATTGCTCTTTAAAGGCTGAGAAAATACATACCTATCAATACATTGCATACAATTATTTTTAAAGCAAGGCTCCAAAATAGATTTCAAAATAATTTTCAGACCTTAAAATTACACCTTATAAAAGTTGCCAAATTTTTGATGATATTTTTTTTGATTTTGTGATGACAAATGTCTGCTGATATAAGTTAGCTGACACTATCTATGGATCCATCTAAAATTCTTCATTCTTGCAGTCTGTCTTGTTTGGAGTCAACACAATAATAATTCGCTATTCCTGTGCACCCCCTTTTTCTTTCAATATAATATTGTCTATTGTCAAATAGCAATGAATTGGTGGTCACCTAAGGAATCTATTTTTGCCAGATATTCTTACAGTTAAAGCATTTGGATAAAAAAAAATAGTGTATTTGAGGTTTGAGCCCTGCATTCTCTACAGAAAAACATGGAAAAAATGTCCATTAATCCCATCAGTCTCTGGGAGTTGGAACTTCTCATTAAACACCTGTCTGAACAATGTTAGGCGGATTCAGTATCAGCCTGGCAGTAGCTTTTGCACAGCACAATGAATCACCCTATCATGAATGGCTCGGCTGGGGTTTTGGAGCTGGTGTCTTTGTAATTAGGCCAACTCCAAGCTTAGCTGAGGTACTCAATAGGGCATATTTATCTTCTTAATCCCTTTCAATATAAAGTAAGTTTGATAATACTGTCACAACTTTGATAATAATTACATACACGTAATGTAATAATGTCACATGTATAAATGTATGTTATTTTATTGTTATTTTCGGGTACATGGTTTAGGGATTGATTCACTGGTGTGAGGTCAAGGTTGATTTTAACAGCGATAGCAAGCCCATGTTAATGAGCTTTGAGTAAAAATTGTATATACACAACAGTGCTGTAGAATTTGAGGAGAGTGTAGTAAAGTGCAAAATAAGTGTAGGTTAGATAAGTGTAATTTTTTTACCTTATAAGTGACAAAAGATTGAATGCTCTTTAAGAACCAAAAACAGTATTTTTGTCATGCATTCCTGTGCATCAGGTGATCGATTAGACAAACAGATTTTCTGATCTTACAGCACAAGAATTTGCAAATGTAAAATGTTATTGCTGACCTGTATCCAGAGTTGTTGAGTATATTTAAGTCTAACAAGAACAGTAAGAATTTGAAAAAGTAATAAATTATCAGTGTTGGGCAGTAGCGTCGCTACAAGTAGCGCCGTTACTAGTTTAACTACATTTCTCAGTAGCTTGGTGGTAGCGTCGCTATTTTCTGAATCAAATAGCTTTTCAGTAACGAAGCTCTTTTATTGACCGAGTAGTGCGGTAGCTTCCACACACGCTACATTTTCCAAAGCATTTCTGATGGATCAGTAAGTGACACCACCGCCACACATGGACCTGTATGTGCAGCCGGCAGAAGCACTTCCCTGTGATGGTGACATCACGTACCGATCCTTGGGTTGATGTTTGCGACTTTGCTGCAGGGGAATAAAGACACGCGCGACGGAGTGTCTCTCTCTCTCTCACCCTCTCTCTCTCGCTCTTTCTCTGCCATGAATGTTTAGGTTGTTTAGGTTGCAATGTTGCCAGAGCACAAGGTCAAATATAAACTATAAAAAGTATAGAATTAATAATTAATTAATTAAATTAAATTAATGATATGATAATTAAGTTGCTTTATACAAACAACAATGGTTCTCCATTTGTTGCATGAGGAAGTACATTTAGCAGAGTTTCTGTGTCTGATTTAGCTCTCGACACACATTGGAGCAGGTTTTCAGTCTTTCTTCTATTGCTACTGTGGAATGAAGTTGGTTCAATATAAACTAGGCCTATGTTGTGTGTGTGAGTGTATATGTATATAAATATTTATATATAAATGACCTAACTAGAAACTATTAAAAAATTAAAAGTAGCTTAGATGTAACTAAGCTACTTTTGCCACATTGCTGTAGCTTAGCTTGCTACATTTCACTGGGGGGTAGCTTCTGTGTAGTGAAGCTTCATTTAATGTAGAGCAGCTAGTAGCTTAGCTCACTACATTTTCCAAGTAGCTTGCCCAACACTGTAAATTATATAGGCTGCATGCAAACTAGCTTATTAATCAACATGCGCTACAATCATCTTACATTTAAAACCAGTAACATAACTAGCATAAACAAACTGATTCCCACATAAAACCACCCTTCCCATCTAGTACTTGCCAGGGCCTGGTACAGTCAAGAGTCATTACAAAAGCAATGAATGTGTCATGTAAACAGGTGAAAGCTGGTAATTGCAAGTTCTTGTGTGCTTTATTTTCAGCATCAGTACATTATTTCCTAATTATCTTACTGTGCACTTAGAGGAGTATTTGGACAGGCATTTGTCTTCAGGCATCAGCATTGCAGTCAGTGTTTTCTCTTTGTGTGTGTACCTGCAGGCAAGGCCTCGCTGTAGATCTGGCAGTGAGCGACCGCATATGTGGTGAGTCATCCTCACACTGTGGTTCTGATGGCATTCCACTGCACGTGTTCGAGCACGAGGTGGGTTACACTTGACTACAGGCGATTAGAGGGACTCAGTGATTTTGATCATGTAGTCAGTGTCATGCCCCCCATGTAGATTCAATTCTTTAAAGTTCAGATCCTATAGTGTTAAGCTGTTAAGTGTTAAAATGACTTCTGTTTCACTCAAGATATTTACATTTTGTGCGACTTTTACGAGGGCTGAAGGATTTTGGAAAATAATCTTATTGTGATTTTTTGTTTTAAACCAATATGGCGATTGCGATTTAATATGCAATTAATTTTCAAGCTCTTTACCTCTTGTATTATTCAAAACAGACAAGCAGTAAATCAGTGTATAGTATGACCAACACAATATTAGATAGATTAAACATACACAGCGTTCTTTCTTGTGAGTCAGGCCTGTGTTATAATGAAATTAGGTGATGCATGAATTATTAGTATGATGAGCAATGGTGGAAAAGAAGTATCAAATTATAATAAGATGAGAAAGATAATTTCAGAGTCAAGTCATGGCATTAAATAATATATTATAATATCATCAAGTCGGCCTACCTATAGACCACAAGAAAAACTACAGTTCACCTCAGTGTGTTATACAGTAAGCGCTCAATGCACAAAACCCACAGTTCAACCAGCAATTACTGAGTCCTTATTTCAGTTCAAATCTCCTAGGAGTCCATCTTTCTATATCCCAGTAAGCAAACAAAAATACTCAGTTTGAGGTTCAGTTCAAAAGTTGGCCAAAGAAAATAAAACCAAGTGACACCTCTCATGTTTAACAGACAAGCTAAGTAATTCTCAGACAACACCGGAGTTCCCCCGCCACCTCTGTTGCTGATGACCAGTGCACTGGCTGTAACCAGGCTGTAACTCAGGACAGAGTGGGCCTCTTTCGGACTGAGTGTGTGACATAGGCGGCGATTGCCACAATAGCTTGCCTTACTACACGCGTCTTTCTGTTGTTAATTTTTCCTGTCCGTCAAAGCGGCGGAAGGCCCGGCGATTTCACCCAACACCATCACCACCACCACCGCCGCGGTGGCGGGTGCTACTGTCGTTCCCTGTGCGACACTAATGTTTCTGTAGTGTCAGCTTCTGTCAAGCTTAAGGCCATTGTACAAAAACAAGTCAAGATGCAGCGTAATCTGCAAAGTTGATGCTTCCTCTCCAGACTGCTTTACTCTTGAGTGTCATGTGACCAGAGTGTAATCGCAGCCTTGGCGATTAGAAAATCTCGTTTCATCACATTGAAATAATATCGCAAATATCATTAATCGTTCAGCCCTAACAGAAAAGGTCGATTGTCAAGGAGTCCAAAAACAATATGACAATTGGAAAGTACCAGTGACAGGTGTACCGGACCTTAAGTACCAAGGGCATAGAATCTCAACCAATACCCAGTGACTGCTGAATTGTCCCTAGCAATAATTTTATCCAAAAATTCAAATCTAACCACCGTTGTCTGTCAGAGTCTAGTCAATTTATTTAGTTAACAGCTCTTATTCTTTACTATGAGTCCAAAGAGTTTTGCATCGCCTCACAATGGTTTGGTCTGCTCCTTACCTTTTTCAAACCTTCAGCAACTTTATTTCTAAAAAGTGACTAGCGGCAAGTGAGTTATTCCGACCATTTGGGTAAAGTCTGTCTGTCTGTCTCAAAAAAGTAGTACAAAAAAAGAGTACACCCCTCACATTTTTGTAAATAGTTGATTAGATCTTTTCATTTGGCAACACTGAAGAAATTACACTTTTCTACCATGGAAAGTAGTGAGTGTAAAGCTTGTATAACAGTGTAAATTTGCTGTCCCCTCAAAATAACACACACAGCTATTAATGTCTAAACCGCTGGCAACAAAAGTGAGTACACCCCTATGTGAAAATGTCCAAATTGGGCCAAATTAGCCATTTCCCTCCCTGATGTAATGTGACTCGTTAGTGTTACAAGGTCTCAGGTGTGAACGAGGAGCAGGTGTGTTAAATTTGGTGTTATCACTCTCACACTACCTCATACAGCGGTTCATCAGGACAGGTTCCACTCAGAACAGGCCTCACCATGGTAGACCAAAGACGTCCAGTGTTGGGCAAGCTACTTGGAAAATGTAATGAGCTAAGCTACTAGCTACTCTACATTAAATGAAGCTTCACTACACAGAAGCTACCCCCCAGTGAAATGTAGCAAGCTAAGCTACAGCAAGGTGGCAAAAGTAGCTTAGTTATATCTAAGCTACTTTTAATTTTTTAATAGTTTCTAGTTAGGTCATTTATATATAAATATTTATATACGCACACTCACACACACACAACATAGGCCTAGTTTATATTGAACCAACTTCATTCCACAGTAGCAATAGAAAAAAGACTAAAAACCTGCTCCAATGTGTGTGCGAGGGAGCTAAATCAGACACAGAAACTCTCATACTTACTGCCATATCATTGCTGCTAAATGTACTTCCTCATGCAACAAATGGAGAACCATTGTTGTTTGTATAAAGCAACTTAATTATCATATCATTAATTTAATTTAATTAATTAATTATTAATTCTATATTTTTTATAGTTTATATTTAACTTTGTGCTCTGGCAACATTGCAACCTAAACAACCTAAACAGTCATGGCAGAGAAAGAGCGAGAGAGAGAGGGTGAGAGAGAGAGAGAGAGAGACAATCCGTCGCACGTGTCTTTATTCCCCTGCAGCAAAGTCGCAAACATCAGCCCAAGGATCGGTACGTGATGTCACCATCACAGGGAAGTGCTTCTGCCGGCTGCACATACAGGTCCATGTGTGGCGGTGGTGTCACTTACTGATCCATCAGAAATGCTTTGGAAAATGTAGCGTGTGTGGAAGCTACCGCACTACTCGGTCAATAAAAGAGCTTCGTTACTGAAAAGCTATTTGATTCAGAAAATAGCGACGCTACCACCAAGCTACTGAGAAATGTAGTTAAACTAGTAACGGCGCTACTTGTAGCGACGCTACTGCCCAACACTGCATACGTCGCACACTGCATCAAATTGGTCTGCATGGTTGTCATCACAGAAGGAAGCCTCTTCTAAACATGATGCACAAGAAAGCCTGGAAACAGTTTGCAGAAGACACACAGACTAAGGACATGGATCACTGGAACCATGTCCTGTGGTCTGATGAGACCAAGATAAACTTATTTGGTTCAGATGGTGTCAAACGTGTGTGGTGCCAACCAGATGAGGAGTACAAAGAGAAGTGTGTCTTGCCTACAGTCAAACATGGTGGTGGGAGTGTCATGGTCTGGGGCTGCAGGAGTGTTGCCGGCACTGGGGAGCTACAGTTCAGTGAGGGATCTATGAATGACAACATGTACTGTGACATACTAAAGCAGAGCATGATCCCCTTCCTTCAGAGACTGGGGCATAGGGCAGTATTCCAACATGATAACAATCCCAAACACACCTCCAAGACAACCACTGCCTTTCTAAAGAAGCTGAAGCTAAATGTTATGGACTGGCCAAGCACATCTCCAGACCAAGCGGGAAGCCTCCGGTCAGAAACCTGAGGTGAACGCGGAAGTCCCTTCAACATGCCTTCTATTGAACGACCAGCAGGGGCGACTCTTCTGGTTGCAAAAACGAAAAAAAAAAGGTCCAGTTCCGTTAGATACAACGGTAAAATTAACCCACTCGTCACCGGATTCATTACGTCAGTAAACACTTTCATAATGAGTTTAGGGTCTCAATCACTAGTTTAAAGTCTTCTTCAATCCAACATGATGGTCATTTAGTTAATTATGGTCCAATTCAGAGGAAGATATAATATAGAGCAGAGTATGCTACAGAGCGGGATAATCTGTCATATCATGGCAACCTGTCAATCAGGATAGTGATACCCATGGCGCTGTGTAAATTTAACCAGCACCATTGCAAAAGCTTTTTAGGAGTTGGCTGTCCACTTTCTCTGGTAAATACATTTAGTTTTAAGCCTGTTTGCTAGACGAAATTGTCAGCCCTGTTAAAATGACAGTTAAGGTTATGCATAGCTAAGCAAGCTAGCTAGCTCCACACACGGCCGTTAGCTCCACCCTATTGTCCAAATATGGTCACCGCTGGTCGCAAAAAATCAACATGGTGGCATCCTTTCGGCCAAACTCCTTCAAAACGGCAGGCCACAACCCAACGGGTGATGTCATGATGTCTACGTCCACTTCTTATACAATCTATGCTCCAGAACTAAAGCATATTGAGAATCTGTAGGGCATCCTCAAACAGAAGGTGGAGGAGCGCAAGGTCTCTAAAATCCACCAGCTCTGTGATGTCGTCAAGGAGAAGTGGAAGAGAACCATAGAGTGCCATATTTATGAAATATTAGATAAATATATACTTTTTGTGGATATTGAACATTGTGGCTCAAAACATTTGTTCTAATCTATTAAGTAAATAACACAGAACGATAGCTGCAGCCTTCACATGTACCTCCATAATAAGACACATTCAGATTTTTCATACCACTTAATTTCAATTTAAAGAAACAGAACCTCCTGGCCACCAATAAAGGTTCAGTGTGTAATATCTCAGGATCTAGTGACAGAAATATAAGATCCATAAATGTTTTCAGTGGTGTGATCTTACATAATGAACCGTTATGTTTTTATTACCTTGGAATGAGCCATTTTTATCCACATATCCACGGGTCCCTCTTCCATGGATGTCGCCATGCTGCACCGCCATATTTCTACAGTAGCCGAAATAAAGCATTGCTGTAAAAAACGTTCTCAGGCTTTTATTTTGCAGGCAAAATAAACTAAAGAGGAAGTGATTATGTGAGTAACTGTTATGTCATGTCATGACAGAGATCTATTTCAGGACCACTATCACAGAATTTATTAGGGGTCCAAGCCCGAAGTGGGCTGGGAACCCGCGGATGCAAGGCATCGCGGTGCCCAGTACCACGAAGTGGCTGGGAACCCTATTGTAATCGCTCAGATTTATTTTTTTTTTTTCCGTGCATAAAACTCATGCAGCATACCCCGTAACTGCTAGGGATGCGAAACTCACAAGATAGCTTCGCAGCCTCAACAGTACCTCAGACGCAAAACTTCGCACACTTCCACCTCTAGGGGGAGCTGTTAGCAAGGTCAACGCGTTTGGGCTTGGATCTCCCGCCTACTAAGGCGTTTATCAAAAACCTTATATCCACGCCTTCGGGGGATCGAGCTGAATCTCCTGGGATAGCCCACGCCCATTTCCGCCTAAACTTTTTTCGCGCAAAATCGCGAAAACTCAAATCTATTTTAATTAACTCCTCCAAAGCCGCAAGTCCGATCGACACGAAACTTGGCACGGATAATCTCTGGACCGAGCTCTACAAAGTTTGTAGAGGGAATTTTGATACGACAAAAAATGTCGCAATTGTATGCTAACAAATATTTGCGAAAAACGCTACTAGCAGGAAGTGAGGGCATAACTTCGGATTGGAATGGCCGATCGACACCAAATTTGGACCATTAACTTGGAGGGCCTCTGCAAAATTTGGTGCAACTCGCCCCTAGGTGGCGCTCTTTAATCTATAAAATTAGTTCCTCTCTAACCACAAGTCACATTGACATGAAACCAGTGCCAAATTGTTCAGCATGGTCCCCTGATGCCAAGCACCAAAGTGGACCCAAATGTGCTCATAGGTGGCGCTGCTATTGCAGAATAAACACCAAAAAAAATTTCCCATTGACTTACATGCAATTTAGATCTCCATAACCACAAATCCGATTGACACCAAATTTGGGTCAATTGTTACCCATAGGGCCCTGATGACACCTGAAAAATTTGGTGCAGTTCGGACAAAAGGTGGCGCTGTAATCCAAGCTCAAATACCCCATTCATTTCAATTGGATTTTCAACCATGAGGTAAAAGTACATTTTACCTCATAACTACGGCCCACTACATCGCACATTCATAAATCTTATATCTATGTGTTTGGGGGATGCTGCCGATTCCGATGGTATAGGACATGCCTCTGTGTGATGACATTTTCATTTCGCCAAATCGCGACAACTGGAAAACCTATTTTAATTAACTCCTCCGAAGCCGCAAGTCCGATCGCCACGAAACTTTGCTCGGACCATCTCTGGACCGAGCCGAAGAAAGTTTGTAGAGGGAATTTTGATCCGACAAAAAACAGCCGAATTACTGGCTAACAAATATTTGAGAAAACGCTAAAAACACGAAGTATAACATAACTCTGGCTTGGAAAGGCCGATCAACACAAAACTTGACGACCTTATCTGCCCTGCCCCCTTGAAGGGCTGTGCAAAATTGGTGCAGTTAGCCACTAGTTGGCGCTACCCAAAAAAATCCCATTGACTTACATTCATTTTATACCTCCATAAACACAAGTCCGATTGACACCAAATTTGGCTCAATTGTTTCCCATGGGGCCCTGATGACACCTGAAAAATTTGGTGCACTTCGGTCAAAAGGTGGCGCTACAATTGCAGGTCAAATATCCCATTCATTTCAATGGTATTTTCAAACATGGCACATTTTGCCTCGCTTTGGAATGGCCACAAATCCGACTCAGGGATAAACAGCTGACTCAGGGACCTTACGCGGGACATCGGCGGGGCGCCCGGGCCGACCCGCGCGCCCAGCGGGGCCAGGGGGGCGACTGGCGCCGGGGGGCTTGGACCCCGTTTACAACTGCTCGCAGTTCTAGTTAGGGGTCCAAGCCCGAAGTGGGCTGGGAACCGCGTTTGCAAGCAGCAGCGGTTCCCATACCACAAGTGGCTGGGAACCCTATTGTTTTCGCTCAGATTTTTATTATTTTTTTTCTTCCGCCGCTAATTCCACTACTGCAGCATACCCTGTAAATGCTAGGGACGCGAAACTCACAGGGTAGGTACAAGCCCCTGCAAGTACCTCAGGCGCAAAAATTCGCACACTTCTACCGCTAGGGGGCGCTATACGCAAGGTCAACGCGTTTGGGCTTGGAACTCCCGCCTACGAGGGCTTATATCAAAAACCTTATATCCACGCGTTCGGGGGATCCAGCTGAATCTCCTGGTATAGGCCACGCCCATTTCCGCCTAAACTTTTTTCGAGCTACATCGCGAAAACTGAAAAACCTATTTTAATTAACTCCTCCGAAGCCGCAAGTCCGATCGCCACGAAACTTGGCACGGATAATCTCTGGACCGAGCTCTACAAAGTTTGTAGAGGGAATTTTGATATCACAAAAAATGTCGCAATTATACACTAACAAACGTTTGCGAAAAACGCTATTAACAGGTACTGAGGTCATATCTTCGCTTGGGAATGGCCGATCAACACCAAATTTGGACCATTCATTTGGGACGCCCCCCTGAGGGCCTCTACAAAATTTGGTGCAACTCGCCCCTAGGTGGCGCTCTTTAATCCAGAAAATTAGTTCCTCTATAACCACAAGTCACATTGACATGAAACCAGGGCCAAATTGTTCAGCATGGTCCCCTGATGCGAGGCACCAAAGGGGAACCTAATGTGCCCATAGGTGGCGCTGTTATTGCAAATTAAAAATGTTTTCAAAAATCCCATTGACTTACATGCAATTTATATCTCCATAACCACAAATCCGATTGATACCAAATTTGGGTCAATTGTTACCCATGGGCCCCTGATGACACCCCAAAAATTTGGTGCAGTTCGCCCTAACGGTGGCGCTGTAATCTAAGCTCAAATGCCCCATTCATTTCAATGGGATTTTCAACCAAAGCACATTTTGTCTCATAACTACGGCCTACTACATCGCACATTCATAAATCTTATGTCTACGGGTTTGGGGGATACTGCCGATTCCGATGGTATAGGACACGCCTCTGTGCGATGACGTTTTCATTTTGCGAAATCGCAAAAAATGGAAAACTTATTTTAATTAACTCCTCCGAAGCCGCAAGTCCGATCGACACGAAACTTTGCACAGACCATCTCTGGACCAAGCCGAAGAAAGTTTGTAGAGGGAATTTTGATTCGACAAAAAACGGCCGAATTACAGGCTAACAAAATATTTGCGAAAACGCTACAAACACGAAGTATAACATAACTCTGGCTTGGAAAGGCCGATCATCACAAAACTTGACGACCTTATCTGCCCTGCCCCCTAGAAGGCCTGTGCAAAATTTGGTGCAGTTAGCCGCTAGTTGGCGCTACACAAAAAAACCCCCATTGACTTACATTCATTTCATATCTCCACAACCGCAGGTCCGATTCAAACCAAATTTGGGTCAATTGTTACCCATGCGTCCCTGATAACACCACAAAAATTTGGTTCAGTTTGGCCAAAAGGTGGCGCTGTAATCGAAGCTCAAATGTCCCATTCATTTCAATGGGATTTTTCAGTCAATGACATTTTGCCTCATAAGTACGGCCTACTACATCGCACATTCATAAATCTTATGTCTACGTGTTTGGGGATGCTGCCGATTCCCATGATATATCATACGCCTCTATAAAATGATGTTGTCATTTCGCGAAATCGCTAAAACTGGAAAAGCTATTTTAATTAACTCCTCCGAAGCCGCCAAGTCCGATCGACCACGAAACTTTGCACAGACCATCTCTGGACCGAGCCGAAGAAAGTTTGTAGAGGGAATTTTGATCCGACAAAAAGCGGCCGAATTACAAGCTAACAAATCTTTGCGAAAGCGCTACAAACACGAAGTATAACATATCTCAGGCTTGAGAAGGCCGATCAACACCAAACTTGGTGACCTTATGCGACCCGACTTACGAAGCCCTCTGTGAAAATTGGTGTAAATCCGCTTCTAGGTGGCGCTACTACCGAAATCAATGAACACTCCCATAGACTTCACGTTCATTTCAGATCTCCATAACCGCTAAGCAACTTTCATTTACAACTATGCTCCTTTCTGCTCCACGGGCCTTGCCTTTGCTCAGGGGCTTGTTGATTATGGCACAATTAATCATGGCGGGCCGGGACGACTTCAGCGCCTCCAGCGGCGAGGCGACTGGCGCAGGGGCTTGGACCCGTTTACAACTGCTCGCGCAGTTCTAGTTAGGGTCCAAGCCCGAGTGGGCTGGGAACCGCGTTTGCAAGGCAACGCGGTTCCCATACCACGAAGTGGCTGGGAACCCTATTGTTTTTACTCGGATTTTTATTAGGGGTCCAAGCCCGAAGTGGGCATGGAACCCGCGATTGCAAGGCATCGCGGGTGCCATACCACGAAGTGGCATGGAACCCTATTGTTTTCGTTCTCGTTTTTATTATTTTTAGGGGTCCAAGCCCGAAGTGGGCTGGGAACCCGCGTTTGCAAGGCAACGCGGTTCCCATACCACGAAGTGGCAGGGAACCCTATTGTAATCGTTCTCGTTTTTATTATTAGGGGTCCAAGCCCGAAGTGGGCTGGGAACCCGCGTTTGCAAGGCAACGCGGTTCCCATACCACGAAGTGGCTGGGAACCCTATTGTTTCAGCTCAGATTTTTATTATTTTTTTCTTCCGTGCATAAAACTCATACTGCAGCATACCCGTAAATGCTAGGGACGCGAAACTCACAAGGTAGGTTCGCAGCCTCAAGAGTACCTCAGGCGCAAAATTCGCACACTTCTACCGCTAGGGGCGCTGTAAGCAAGGTCAACGCGTTTGGGCTTGGATCTTCCGCCTACGAGGGCGTATATCAAAAACCTTATATCCACGCGTTCGGGGGATCGAGCTGAATCTCCTGGTATAGGCCACGCCCATTTCCGCCTAAACTTTTTTCGAGCTACATCGCGAAAACTGAAAAACCTATTTTAATTAACTCCTCCGAAGCCGCAAGGCCGATCGACACGAAACTTGGCACGGATAATCTCTGGACCGAGCTCTACAAAGTTTGTAGAGGGAATTTTGATATCACAAAAAATGTCGCAATTATACGCTAACAAACGTTTGCGAAAAACGCTACTAAGAGGAAGTGAGGCGATAACTTCGGATTGGAATGGCCGATTGACACCAAATTTGGACCATTCATTTGGGACGCCCCTCTGAGGGCCTGTGCAAAATTTGGTGCAACTCGCCCTTAGGTGGCGCTCTTTAATCCAGAAAATTAGTTCCTCTATAACCACAAGTCACATTGACATGAAACCAGTGCCCAATTGTTCAGCATGGTCCCCTGATGCCAGGCACCAAAGGGGAACCTAATGTGCCTATAGGTGGCGCTGCTATTGCAGATTACAGACGAAAATTTTTTTCCCATTGACTTACATTCATTTTATATCTCCATAACCATAAATCCGATTGACACCAAATTTGGGTCAATTGTTACCCATGGGCCCCTGATGACACCACAAAAATTTGGTGCAGTTCGGCCAAACGGTGGCGCTGTAATCTAAGCTCAAATGCCCCATTCATTTCAATGGGATTTTCAACCACAGCACATTTTGCCTCATAACTACGGCCTACTACATCGCACATTCATAATTCTTATGTCTACGTGTTTGGGGGATGTAGCCGATTCCGACGGTATAGGACACGCCTCTGTGCGATGACGATTTCATTTTGCGAAATCGCAAAAAATGGAAAACTTATTTTAATTAACTCCTCCGAAGCCGCAACTCCGATCGACACCAAACTTTGCACAGACCATCTCTGGACCAAGCCGAAGAAAGTTTGTAGAGGGAATTTTGATTCGACAAAAACGGCCGAATTACAGGCTAACAAATCTTTGCCAAAACGCTAAAAACACGAAGTATAACATAACTCTGGTTTGGAAAGGCCGATCAACACAAAACTTGACGACTTTATCTGCCCTGCCCCCTAGAAGGCCTGTGTAAAATTTCATGCAATTCGCCGCTAGTTGGCGCTACCCCAAAAAAATCCCATTGACTTTACATTCATTTTATATCTCCAGAACCACAAGTCCGAATCAAACCAAATTTGGGTCAATACTTCCCCATGGGGCCCTGATGACACCACAAAAGGTTGGTGCAGTTCGGCCTAACGGTGGCGCTGTAATCGAAGCTCAAATGCCCCATTCATTTCAATGGGATTTTCAACCAAAGCACATTTTCACTCATAACTACGGCCTACTACATTGCACATTCATAAATCTTATGTCTTCGTGTTTGGGGGATTCTGTCGATTCCTATGGTATATGACACGCCTCTGTGCGATTACGTTTTTTTTTCGCTAAATCGCGAAAACTGGAAAACTTATTTTAATTAACTCCTCCGAAGCCGAAAGTCCGATCGACACGAAACTTTGCACGGACCATCTCTGGACCGAGCCGAAGAAAGTTTGTAGAGGGAATTTTGATCCGACAAAAACGCCGAATTACAGGCTAACAAATCTTTGCGAAAACGCTACAAACATGAAGTATAACATATCTCTGGCTTAGAAAGGCCGATCAACACCACACTTGGGGACCTTATGCGGCTGGACTTCCGAAGGCCTGTGTCAAATTTGGTGCCAATCGGCCAAACGGTGGCGCTGTTCATCATATATTAAAAAACACCCATTCACTTACATGCATTTTATAGCTCCACTACCGCAGCTCGATCGACACCAAATTTGGGTCACTTCTTCACCGAGGGGCCCTGATGACAGCTGAGCGATTTTGTGCGATTCGACCAAAGGCGGCGCCGTGATCGAAGCTCAAACGCCGTTGCTAAGCCCATTCATTTCAATGGCATTTTCAAACACGCCGCGTTTAGCCTCGATTCGAGCTGACCCGTCGGGACCTCACTTCGGGGACCTCACGCGGGACGTCGGCCGAGCCGGGACGACTTCAGCCGCTCCAGCGAGGGGCGACTGACGCCGGGGCTTGGACCCGTTTACAACTGCTTCGCAGTTCTAGTTAGGGTCCAAGCCCGAAGTGGGCAGGGAACCCGCGTTTGCAAGGCAACGCGGTTCCGCATTACCACAGTGGCGGGAACCCTATTGTTTTCGTTAGGATTTTTTATTATTAGGGGTCCAAGCCCGAGTGGGCTGGGAACCAGCGTTTGCAAAGCAGCGGTTCCCATACCACCAAGTGGCTGGGAACCCTATTGTAATCGTTCTCGCTTTTATTAGGGGTCCAAGCCCGAAGTGGGCATGGAACCCGCGATTACAAGGCATCAGCGGGGGCCATACCACAGTGGCATGGAACCCTATTGTAATCGTTCGCTTTTATTATTATTATTATTATTCTTCCGCCAAAAACGCATACTGCAGCGGTCGCTGTAACTCCTAGAAACGCTGAAACTCACAGGGTACGTCACATTCACTGCACGTAACTCAGCCCCAAAACTCGCACACTTCTATCGCTAGGGGCGCTGTAAGCAAGGTCAACGCGTTTGGGCTTGGACCTCTCATATACGAAGGCATATATCAAAACCTTATATCCACGCGTTCGGGGATTGAGCTGAATCTCCTGGTATAGGCCACGCCCATTTCCGCCTAAACTTTTTCGAGCTACATCGCGAAAACTCAAAAACCTCCTGGAACGTACTCCTCCGAAGCCGCAAGTCCGATCGGAATGAAACTTGGCACGGATAATCTCTGGACCAAGCTCTACAAAGTTTGTAGAGGAAATTTTGATCCGACATAAAATGGCGCAATTATACTCTAACAAACGTTTGCGAAAAACGCTACTAACAGGAAGTGAGGTCATAACTTCAGTTTGGAATGGCCGATCGACACCAAATTTGGACCACTATGTTGGGATGGGCCCCTGAGGGCCTGTGCAAAATTTGGTGCAGCTGGCCCCTAGGTGGCGCTCTTTAATCCAGAAAATTTGTTCCTCCATAACCACAAGTCACATTGACATGAATCCAGTGCCGAATTGTTCAGCATGGTCCCCTGATGCCAGGCACCAAAGGGGACCCTAATGTGCCCATAGGTGGCGCTGTTATTGCAGCTTAAACACGAATTTTTTTTTCCCATTGACTTACATTCATTTTATATCTCCAGAACCGCAGGTCCGATTGACACCAAATTTGGGTCAATTGTTACCCATGGGGCCCTGATGATACCACAAAAATTTGGTGCAGTTCGGCCTAAAGGTGGCGCTACAATCGAAGCTGAAATGCAGTCAGAAGCCCCATTGAAATGAATGGGATTTCAAACCAGCACACATTTTCATAAGGTTTGGAATGCCCGATCAACACCAAACTTGAGGACCTTATGCGGCTGGACTTCCTGAAGGCCTGTGTCAAATTTGGTGCCAATCGGCCAAACGGTGGCGCTGTTCATCACCTATCAAATAACTCCCATTCACTTGCATGCATTTTATATCTCCACTACCGCAACTCCGAATGACACCAAATTTGGGTCAATTCTTACTCCTGGGCCCCTGATGATACCACAAAAACTTGGTGCCATTCGGCCAAAAGGTGGCGCTGTAATCGAAGCTGAAATGCCGTCAGAAACCCCATTGAAATGAATGGGATTTCAAACCAGCACACTTTTTCACAAGGTTTGGAATAGCCAATCAACACCAAACTTGGGGACCTTATGCGGCTGGACTTCCCGAAGGCCTGTGTCAAATTTGGTGCCAATCGGCCAAACGGTGGCGCTCTTCATCATATATTAAAAAAAAAACCCATTGACTTACATGCATTTTAGATCTCCACTACCGCAGTTCCGATCGACACCAAATTTGGGTCACTTCTTCACCGAGGGGCCCCGATGACAGCTGAGCGATTTGGTGCGATTCGGCCAAAAGGCGGCGCCGTAATCGAAGCTCAAACGCCGTCGCTAAGCCCATTCGTTTCAATGGCATTTTCAAACACGCCGCGTTTCGCCTCGGTTCGGAGCGGTCCGTCGGGACCTCGCTCGGGGACCTCACGCGGGACGTCGGCGGGGCGCCCGGGACGACTCGCGCGCCCTCCGCGGGGCGTGGGGGGCGACTGGCGACAGGTGGCTTGGACCCCGTTTACAACTGCTCGCAGTTCTAGTTATTATTATTTTTTTTCTTCCGTGCGCGATTCCACTACTGCAGCATACCCCGTAACTGCTAGGGACGCGAAACTCATAGGGTAGGTCACATTCACTGCACGTAACTCAGGCCCGAAAACTCGCACACTTCTACTGCTAGGGGGCGCTATAAGCAAGGTCAACGCGTTTGGGCTTGGAACTCCCGTCTACGAAGGCGGATATGGAAAAACTTTATATCCACGCGTTCGGGGGATCCTGCTGCATCTCATGGTATAGGCCACGCCCATTTCCGCCTATATAGGTTTTGCGCAAAATCGCGAAAACTGACTAGCCACTCAGAATTAACTCCTCCGAAACCGCAAGTCCGATCGACACCAAATTTGGCATGGATCATCTCTGGACACACATCATACTGGCTTGTGCTCCCCAGATTGATACGCGAAAAACTCTTCCGGCTATAAGCTAACGAATATTCACGCAAAACGCTACTAATGCTAACTGATGTCATATCTTCGCTTTGCAATGGCCGATCGACACCAAACTCGGAGGACTTGTGTGCGAAGCCCCTGAAGGCCTGTGCAAAAGTTGGTGCCACTAGCCTCTAGGTGGCGCTGTTTAACGCGAAAAATTAGTTCTGGTATAACCGCAAGTCGCATTGACGTGAACTTTGTGCCAAATTGTTAAGCATTGTCCCCTGACCTCACACACCAAAGTGCATCCTAATGTGCCCATAGGTGGCGCTGTTATTGCCGATTAAGTGCGAAAAAAAAAATCCCATTGACTTACATTCATTTTATATCTCCGGAACCGCAGGTCCGATTGACACCAAATTCGCGTCAATTGTTCCCCCTGGGCCCCTGATGAAACCTGACAAATTTGGTGAAATTGGGCCTAAAGGTGGCGCTATAATGGAAGCTGGAATGCCGAAAAGTCCCATTGAAATGAATGGGTTTTAAAACCACACCACAATTTCCCTAGGTTAGGAATGGCCGATCAACACCAAACTTCAGGATCTTATGCGGCATTACTTCTGGAACTGCTGTGTGAAATTTGGTGTCAATTGGCTAAAAGGTGACTATATAAATAATTTATGAAAAATCACTCCCATTCACTCCCATTCATTTTATATCTCCAGAACCGCAGGTCCAATTGACACCAAACTTGGGTCAAATCTTCCCCATGGGGCCCTGATGAAACCTCAAAATTTGGTACAATTCGGCCAAACGGTGGCGCTATAATTGAACCTCAAAGCCCTTCAGAAAGCCCATTGAAATGAATGGGATTTCAAACCAGACCACAATTTGCCTAGGTTAGGAACAGCCGATCAACACCAAACTTCAGGATCTTATGCGGCATGACTTCTGAAAATCCTGTGTGAATTTTGGTGTCAATCGGCCAAAAGGTGACTATATAAATAATTTATGAAAAACACCCCCATTGACTTACATTCATTTCATATCTCCGGAACCGCAGGTCCGATTGACACCAGATTTGGGTCAATTGTTACCTATGGGTCCCTGATGATACCTGAAAAATTTGGTACAATTCGCCAAACGGTGGCGCTATAATTGAAGCTCAAATGCCACGCTAAAAGTCCATTAAAATGAATGGGATTTCAAACCATACCACAATTTGCCTAGGTTAGGAATGGCTGACCAGCACTAAACTTCAGGATCTTATGCGGCATGACTTCTGGAACTGCTGTGTGAATTTTGGTGTCAATCGGACGACTTCAGCGCCCTCAGGCTGGGGCTGAAGTTACGCCAGGGGCTTGGACCCGCTTACAACTGCTTGCAGTTCTAGTTAGGGGTCCAAGCCCGAGTGGGCTGGGAACCCGCGTTTGCAAGTAGCACGGTTCCCATACCACGAGTGGCTGGGAACCCTATTGTTTTCGCTTGGATTTTTATTTTTATTATTATTTTTTCTTCCGCGCATAAACGCATACTGCAGCGGTCGCTGTAACTCCTAGGAACGCTGATACTCCCAGGGTAGGTCACATTCACTGCACGTAACTCAGCCCCAAAAATTCGCACACTTCTACCGCTAGGGGCGCTATAAGCAAGGTCAACGCGTTTTGGCTTGGACCTCTCGACTACTGACGGCGTATATCAAAACCTTATATCCACGCTGCTCGGGGATCCAGCTGAATCTCATGGTATAGGCCACGCCCATTTCCGCCTAAACTTTTTTCGAGCTACGTCGCGAAAACTGAAAAACCTATTTTAATTAACTCCTCCGAAGCCGCAAGTCCGATCGACACGAAACTTGGCACGGATAATCTCTGGACCGAGCTCTACAAAGTTTGTAGAGGAAATTTTGATCCGAAAAAAACTGTCGCAATTATACGCTAACAAACGTTTGCAAAAAACGCTACTAACAGGAAGTGAGGGCATAACTTCTGTTTGGAATGGCCGATCGACACCAAACTTGGACCACTCAGTTGGGATGGGACCCTGAGGGCCTGTGCAAAATTTTGTGTGGCTGGCCCCTAGGTGGCGCTCTTTAATCCAGAAAATGAGTTCCTCCATAACCACAAGTCACATTGACATGAATCCAGTGCCGAATTGTTCAGCATGGTCCCCTGATGCCAGGCACCAAAGGGGACCCTAATGTGCCCATAGGTGGCGCTGTTATTGCAGCTTAAACACGAATTTTTTTTCCCATTCACTTACATTCATTTTATATCTCCAGAACCGCAGGTCCGATTGACACCAAATTTGGGTCAAATGTTCCCCATGGGGCCCTGATGATACCATAAAAATTTGGTGCAGTTCGGCCTAAAGGTGGCGCTACAATCGAAGCTGAAATGCCGTCAGAAGCCCCATTGAAATGAATGGGATTTCAAACCAGCACACTTTTTCACAAGCTTTGGAATGGCCGATCAACACCAAACTTGGGGACCTTATCCGACATGACCTCCCGAAGGCCTGTGTCAAATTTGGTGCCAATCGGCCAAACGGTGGCGCTGTTCAACATATATCAAAAAACTCCCATTGACTTACATGCATTTTATATCTCCACAACCGCAGCTCCGATTTACACAAAATTTGGGTCACTTCTTCACCAAGGGCCCCGATGACAGCTGAGCGATTTGGTGCAATTCGCCAAAGGCATGCGCCGTATCGAAGCTCAAACGCCGCCGCTAAGCCCATTCGTTTCAATGGCATTTTCAAACACTCGACGCTTAGCTTCCGGTTCGAGCGGCCCGTCGGGACCTCGCTCGGGGACCTCACGCGGGACGCCGACGGGCGCCGGACGACTTCAGCGACCTCAGCGGCTAAGGGGCGACTGGCGACAGGTGGCTTGGACCCCGCTTACAACTGCTCGCAGTTCTAGTTTTTATTATTTTTTTTCTTCCGTGAATAAAACTCATACTGCAGCATACCCCGTAACTGCTAGGGACGCGGAACTCACAGGGTAGGTCACATTCACTGCACGTAACTCAGGCGCAAAAATTCGCACACTTCTACCGCTAGGGGGCGCTATACGCAAGGTCAACGCGTTTGGGCTTGGACCTCTCGACTGCGAAGGCGTATATCAAAAATTTTATATCCACGCGTTCGGGGGATCCAGCTGAATCTCGTGGTATAGGCCACGCCCATTTCCGCCTAAACTTTTTTCGAGCTACAGCGCGAAAACTGAAAACCTATTTTAATTAACTCCTCCGAAGCCGCAAGTCCGATCGCCACGAAACTTGGCACGGATAATCTCTGGACCAAGCTCTACAAAGTTTGTAGAGGAAATTTTGATCCGACAAAAACTGGCGCAATTATACGCTAACAAACGTTTGCGAAAAACGCTACTAACAGGAAGTAAGATCATAACTTCGGTTTGGAATGGCCGATCGACACCAAACTTGGACCACTAAGTTGGGATGGGCCCCTGAGGGCCTGTGCAGAATTTGGTGCAGCTGGCCCCTAGGTGGCGCTCTTTAATCCAGAAAATTAGTTCCTCTATAACCACAAGTCACATTGACATGAAACCAGTGCCGAATTGTTCAGCATGGTCCCCTGATGCCAGGCACCAAAGGGGAACCTAATGTGCCCATAGGTGGCGCTGCTATTGCAGATTAAAGACGAAAAAATTCATCCCATTGACTTTAATGCAATTTATATCTCCACAACCGCAGGTCCGATTGACACCAAATTTGGGCCAATTGTTACCCATGGGCCCCTGATGATACCACAAAAATTTGGTGCAGATCGGCCAAAAGGTGGCGCCGTAATCGAAGCTCAAATCCGGTCCGAAGCCCCATTGAAATGAATGGGATTTCAAACCAGCACACTTTTTCACAAGGTTTGGAATGGCCGATCAACACCAAACTTGGGGACCTTATCCGACATGACCTCCCGAAGGCCTGTGTCAAATTTGGTGCCAATCGGCCAAACGGTGGCGCTGTTCATCATATATTAAAATAAAACCCATTCACTTACATGCATTTTATATCTCCACTACCGCAGCTCCGATCGACACCAAATTTGGGTCACTTCTTCACCGAGGGGCCCCGATGACAGCTGAGCGATTTGGTGCGATTCCGCCAAAAGGCGGCGCCGTAATCGAAGTTCAAACGCTGTCGCTAAGCCCATTCATTTCAATGGCATTTTCAAACACGCCACGTTTCGCCTCGATTCGGAGCGGCCCGTCGAGACCTCGCTCGGGGACCTCACGCGGGACGTCGGTGGGCGCCGGACGACTTCAGCGCCCTCAGCGGCGAAGGGGCGACTTGCGCCGGGGGGCTTGGACCCCGTTTACAACTGCTCGCAGTTCTAGTTATTAGGGGTCCAAGCCCGAGTGGGCTGGGAACCGCGAATGCAAAGCATCGCGGTTCCCTGTACCAGCGTGCAGGAACCCTATTGTTTTCGTTCTCGCTTTTATTAGGGTCCAAGCCCGAGTGGGCTGGGAACCAGCGTTTATAGGTAAC
Source organism: Lepomis macrochirus (assembly GCA_024633595.2). Taxonomy (NCBI): domain Eukaryota; kingdom Metazoa; phylum Chordata; class Actinopteri; order Centrarchiformes; family Centrarchidae; genus Lepomis; species Lepomis macrochirus. The sequence goes on along the minus strand of JALXJV020000008.1, from coordinate 10,360,308 downwards.
GCGGTTCCGTATCCACGAGTGGCGGGGAACCCTATTGTTTTCGCTTGGATTTTTATTATTATTATTATTATTCTTCCGTGAAGAAAACGCATACTGGGGACTGCATGGTAAGGGGTGCACACGCGAAACTCACAAGGTAGGTCCAAAAAAGCGCAGCGACCGCAGGCAAAAAAATTTGCACACTTCTATCGCTAGGGGGCGCTGTAAGCAAGGTCAACGCGTTTTGGCTTGGACCTCTCGACTGCGAAGGCGTATATCAAAAACCTTATATCCACGCGTTCAGGGGATCGAGCTGAATCTCCTGGTATAGGCCACGCCCATTTCCGCCTAAACTTTTTTTCGAGCTACATCGCGAAAACTGAAAAACCTATTTTAATTAACTCCTCCGAAGCCGCAAGTCCGATCGCCACGAAACTTGGCACGGATAATCTCTGGACCGAGCTCTACAAAGTTTGCAGAGGAAATTTTAATCCGAAAAAAACTGTCGCAATTATACACTAACAAACGTTTGCGAAAAATGCTACTAACAGGATGTAAGGTCATAACTTCGGTTTGGAATGGCCGATCGACACCAAATTTGGACCACTCAGTTGGGATGGGCCCCTGAGGGCCTGTGCAAAATTTGGTGCAGCTGGCCCCTAGGTGGCGCTCTTTAATCCAGAAAATTAGTTCCTCTATAACCACAAGTCCCATTGACATGAATCCAGTGCCGAATTGTTCAGCATGGTCCCCTGATGGCAGGCACCAAAGGGGACCCTAATATGCCCATAGGTGGCGCTGCCATTGCAAATTAAACACGAATTTTTTTTTCCCATTGACTTACATTCATTTTATATCTCCAGAACCGCAGCTCCGATTGACACCAAATTTGGGTCAATTGTTACCCATGGGGCCCTGATGATACCACAAAAATTTGGTGCAGATCGGCCTAAAGGTGGCGCTGTAATCGAAGCTCAAATCCGGTCAGAAGCCCCATTGAAATGAATGGGATTTCAAACCAGCACACATTTTCATAAGGTTTGGAATGCCCGATCAACACCAAACTTGAGGACCTTATCCGGCTGGACTTCCCGAAGGCCTGTGTAAAATTTGGTGTCAATCGGCCAAACGGTGGCGCTCTTCATCATATATCAAAAAACTCCCATTTACATACATGCATTTTATATCTCCAGAACCGCCGGTCCGATTGACACCAAATTTGGGTCATTTGTTCCCCATGGTGCCCTGATGATACCATAACAATTTGGTGCAGTTCGGCCAAAAGGCGGCGCTGTAATCGAACCTCAAATCCGGTCAGAAGCCCCATTGAAATGAATGGGATTTCAAACCAGCACACTTTTCACAAGGTTTGGAATGGCCGATCAACACCAAACTTGGGGACCTTATGCGACATGACCTCCGAAGGCCTGTGTCAAATTTGGTGCCAATCGGCCAAACGGTGGCGCTGTTCATCACATATGAAATAACTCCCATTCACTTGCATGCATTTTATATCTCCACTACCGCAACTCGAATGACACCAAATTTGGGTAACTTCTTCACCGAGAGGCCCCGATGACAGCTGAGCGATTTGGTGCGATTCGGCCAAAAGCGGCGCCGTATCGAAGCTCTAACGCCGTCGCTAAGCCCATTCATTTCAATGGCATTTTCAAACACGCCGCGCTTAGCCTCGGTTCGAGCTGACCTTCGAGACCTCACTCGGGGACCTCACGCGGGACGTCGGCGGGCCGGGACGACTTCAGCGCCTCAGCGGGCGTAGGGCGACTGGCGCCGGGTGGCTTGGACCCGTTTACAACTGCTCGCGAGTTCTAGTTATTAGGGTCCAAGCCCGAGTGGCATGGAACCCGCGATTGCAAGGCATCGCGGGTGCCATACCACAGTGGCATGGAACCCTATTGTAATCGTTCGCTTTTATTAGGGGTCCAAGCCCGAGTGGGCATGGAACCCGATTGACAGGCATCGCGGGGCCATACCACGGTGGCATGGAACCCTATTGTTTTCGTTCTCGTTTTTATTATTATTATTATTATTATTATTCTTCCGCCAAAAAACGCATACTGCAGCGGTCGCTGTAACTCCTAGGAACGCGAAACTCCCAGGGTACGTCACATTCACTGCACGTAACTCAGCCCCAAAAAATCGCACACTTCTATCGCTAGGGGGCGCTGTAAGCAAGGTCAACGCGTTTGGGCTTGGACCTCTCATATACGAAGGCGTATATCAAAAACCTTATATCCACGCGTTCGGGGGATCGAGCTGAATCTCCAGGTATAGGCCACGCCCATTTCCGCCTAAACTTTTTTTGAGCTACATCGCAAAAACTGAAAAACCACCTGAAATGTACTCCTCCAAAGCCGCAAGTCCAATCGACACGAAACTTGGCACGGATAATCTCTGGACCAAGTTGATACAAGTTTGTAGAGGAAAATTTGATCCAACAATAAATGGCGCGATTATACGCTAACAAATATTTGTGAAAAACGCTACTAACAGGAAGTGAGGTCATAACTTCGGTTTGGAATGGCCGATCGACACCAAATTTGGACCACTAAGTTGGGATGGGCCCCTGAGGGCCTGTGCAAAATTTGGTGCAGCTGGCCCCTAGGTGGCGCTCTTTAATCCAGAAAATTTGTTCCTCTATAACCACAACTCACATTGACATGAATCCAGTGCCGAATTGTTCAGCATGGTCCCCTGATGCCAGCCACCAAAGGGGACCCTAATGTGCCCATAGGTGGCGCTGTTATTGCAGCTTAAAGACGAATTTTTTTTCCCCATTGACTTACATTCATTTTATATCTCCATAACCGCAAGTCCGATTGACACCAAACTTGGGTCAATTGTTACCCATGGGCCCCTGATGATACGACAAAAATTTGGTGCAGATCGGCCAAAGGTGGCGCTGTAATCGAAGCTCAAATCCGGTCAGAAGCCCCATTGAAATGAATGGGATTTCAAACCAGCACACTTTTTCACAAGGTTTGGAAAGGCCGATCAACACCAAACTTGGGGACCTTATGCGGCTGGACTTCCCGAAGGCCTGTGTACAATTTGGTGACAATCGGCCAAACGGTGGCGCTGTTCATCATATATCAACACACTCCCATTCACTTACATTCATTTTATATCTCCAGTACCGCAGCTCCGATTTACACCAAATTTGGGTCACTTCTTCACCAAGGGGCCCCGATGACAGCTGAGCGACTTGGTGCAATTCGGCCAAAAGGTGGCGCTGTAATCGAAGCTCAAATCCGGTCCGAAGCCCCATTGAAATGAATGGGATTTCAAACCAGCACACATTCTCACAAGGTTTGGAATGGCCGATCAACACCAAACTTGGGGACCTTATGCGACATGACCTACCGATGACCTGTGTCAATTTTGGTGCCAATCGGCCAAACCGTGGCGCTGTTCATCATATATCAAAAACATTCCCATTCACTTACATGCATTTTATATCTCCAGTACCGCAGCTCCGATCGACGCCAAATTTGAGTCACTTCTTCACCGAGGGGCCCCGATGACAGCTGAGCGATTTGGTGCGATTCCGCCAAAAGGCGGCACCGTAATCAAAGCTCAAACGCCGTCGCTAAGCCCATTCGTTTCAATGCCATTTTCAAACACGCCGCATTTCGCCTCGCTTCGGAGCGGCCCGTCGAGACCTCGCTCGGGGACATTACGCGGAGCGTCGGTGAGGCCGGGACGACTTCGCAGCGTCCTCAGCGGGGCAGGGGCGACTGGCGACAGGTGGCTTGGACCCGTTTACAACTGCTCGCGCAGTTCTAGTTAGGGTCCAAGCCGAAGTGAGCATGGAACCCGCGATTGCAAGGCATCGCGGGGGCCATACCACGAGTGGCATGGAACCCTATTGTAATCGTTCGCTTTTTATTAGGGGTCCAAGCCCGAAGTGGGCATGGAACCCGCGTTACAAGGCATCAGCGGGGGCCATACCACAGTGGCATGGAACCCTATTGTTTTCGTTCGCTTTTATTATTATTAGGGGTCCAAGTCCGAAGTGGGCAGGGAACCAGCGTTTACAGGCAACAGCGGTTCCGCATTACCACAGTGGCAGGGAACCCTATTGTTTTCGTTAGGATTTTTATTATTATTATTCTTTTTCTTCCGTGTATAAAACTCATACTGCAGCGGTCGCTGTAACTCCTAGAAACGCGCAACTCTCAACGTAGCTTCACAGCCTCAAGAGTAACTCAGGCGCAAAAATTCGCACACTTCTACCGCTAGGGGGCGCTGTAAGCAAGGTCAACGCGTTTGGGCTTGGACCTCTCGACTACGAAGTCGTATATCAAAAACCTTATATCCACGCGTTCGGGGGATCGAGCTGAATCTCCTGGTATAGGCCACGCCCATTTCCGCCTAAACTTTTTCGAGCTACAGCGCAAAACTGAAAACCACCTCAAACGTACTCCTCCGAAGCCGCAAGTCCGATCGCCACGAAACTTGGCACGGATAATCTCTGAACCAAGCTCTACAAAGTTTGTAGAGGAAATTTTGATCCGACATAAAATGCCGCAATTATATGCTATCAAACGTTTGCGAAAAACGCTACTAACAGGAAGTGAGGGCATAACTTCAGTTTGGAATGGCCGATCGACACCAAACTTGGACCACTCCGTTGGGATGGGCCCCTGAGGGCCTGTGCAAAATTTGGTGCAGCTGGCCCCTAGGTGGCGCTCTTTAATCCAGAAAATTTGTTCCTCCATAACCACAAGTCACATTGACATGAAACCAGTGCCGAATTATTCAGCATGGTCCCCTAATGCCAGGCACCAAAGGGGACCCTAATGTGCCAATAGGTGGCGCTGCTATTGCAGCTTAAAGACGAAATTTTTTCCCCATTGACTTACATTCATTTTATATCTCCAGAACCCCAGGTCCGATTGACACCAAATTTGGGTCAATTGTTACCCATGGGGCCCTGATGATACCACAAAATTTGGTGCAGATCGGCCTAAAGGTGGCGCTGTAATCGAAGCTCAAATCCGGTCAGAAGCCCCATTGAAATGAATGGGATTTCAAACCAGCACACTTTTCACAAGGTTTAGAATGCCCGATCAACACCAAACTTGGGGACCTTATGCGGCTTGACTTCCCGAAGGCCTGTGTCAAATTTGGTGCCAATCGGCCAAACGGTGGCGCTCTTCATCATAAATCAAATAACTCCCATTGACTTACATGCATTTTATATCTCCAGTACCGCGAGCTCCGATCGACACCAAATTTGGGTCACTTCTTCACCGAGGGGCCCCGATGACAGCTGAGCGATTTGGTGCGATTCGGCCAAAAGGCAGCGCCGTAATCGAAGCTCAAACGCCGTCGCTAAGCCCATTCGTTTCAATGGCATTTTCGAACACGCCGCATTTAGCCTCGATTCGAGCGCCCGTCGGGACCTCTTCGGGGACCTCACGCGGACGTCAGCGGAGCCGGGACGACTTCAGCGCCCTCAGCGGGCTGAAGGGCGACTGGCGACAGGTGGCTTGGACCCCGTTTACAACTGCTCGCAGTTCTAGTTATTATTATTATTCTTCCGCTAAAAAACTCATACTGCAGCATACCCCGTAACTGCTAGGGACGCGAAACTCATAGGGTAGGTCACATTCACTGCATGTACCTCAGGCGCAAAAATTCGCACACTTCTACCGCTAGGGGGCGCTGTAAGCAAGGTCAACGCGTTTAGGCTTGGACCTCTCGACTACGAAGGCGTATATCAAAAACCTTATATCCACGCGTTCGGGGGATCCTGCTGAATCTCCTGGTATAGGCCACGCCCATTTCCGCCTAAACTTTTTTCGAGCTACGTCGCGAAAACTGAAAACCTATTTTAATTAACTTCTCTGAAGCCGCAAGTCCGATCGCCACGAAACTTGGCACGGATAATCTCTGGACCGAACTCTACAAAGTTTGTACAGGAAATTTTGATCCGACATAAAACGGCGCAGTTATACTCTAACAAACATTTGCGAAAACGCTATTAACAGGAAGTGAGGTCATATCTTTGGATTGGAATGGCCGATCGACACCAAACTTGGACCACTACGTTGGGATGGGCCCCTGAGGGCCTGTGCAAAATTTGGTGCAGCTGGCCCCTAGGTGGCGCTCTTTAATCCAGAAAATTAGTTCCTCCATAACCACAAGTCACATTGACATCAAACCAGTGCCGAATTGTTCAGCATGGTCCCCTGATGCCAGGCACCAAAGGGGACCCTAATGTGCCCATAGGTGGCGCTGCTATTGCAGATTAAAGACGAAAAAATTCATCCCATTGACTTACATGCAATTTATATCTCCATAACCACAAATCCGATTGACACCAAATTTGGGTCAATTGTTCCCCATGGGGCCCTGATGATACCACAAAATTTCGTGCAGATCGGCCTAAAGGTGGCGCTGTAATCGAAGCTCAAATCCGGTCAGAAGCCCCATTGAAATGAATGGGATTTCAAACCAGCACACTTTTCACAAGGTTTGGAATGGCCGATCAACACCAAACTTGGGGACCTTATGCGGCATGACTTCCCGAAGGCCTGTGTCTAATCTGGTGCCAATCGGCCAAACGGTGGCGCTGTTCATCATATATCAAAAAACTGCCATTCACTTACATGCATTTTATATCTCCAGTACCGCAGCTCCGATCGACACCAAATTTGGGTAACTTCTTCACCGAGGGGCCCCGATGACAGCTGAGCGATTTGGTGCAATTCGCCAAAGGCGGCGCCGTAGTCGAAGCTCAAACGCCGTCGCTAAGCCCATTCATTTCAATGGCATTTTCAAACGCCAGCGTTTAAGCCTCGATTCGAGCTGACCCGTCGCCACCTCGCTCAGGGACCTCACGCGGGACGTCGGCGGGCCGGGACGACTTCAGCGAGCCCTCCAGCGGGCGAGGCGACTGGCGCGGGTGGCTTGGACCCGTTTACAACTGCTCGCAGTTCTAGTTATTATTATTATTCTTCCGTCAAAACGCGATACTGCAGCGGTCGCTGTAACTCCTAGGAACGCCGAAACTCCCAGGGTACATCACATTCACTGCACGTAACTCAGCCCCAAAAAATTCGCACACTTCTATCGCTAGGGGGCGCTGTAAGCAAGGTCAACGCGTTTGGGCTTGGACCTCTCATATACGAAGGCGTATATCCAAAACCTTATATCCACGCGTTCGGGGGATCGAGCTGAATCTCCTGGTATAGGCCACGCCCATTTCCGCCTAAACTTTTTTCGAGCTACATCGCGAAAACTGAAAACCACCTGAAACGTAACTCCTCCCAAACCGCAAGTCCGATCAACACGAAACTTGGCACGGATAATCTCTGGACCGAGCTCTACAAAGTTTGTAGAGGAAAATTTGATCCGACAATAAATGGCGCGATTATACACTAACAAACGTTTGCGAAAAACGCTACTAACAGGAAGTGAGGTCATAACTTTGGTTTGGAATGGCCGATCAACACCAAACTTGGACCACTAAGTTGGGATTGGCCCCTGAGGGCCTGTGCAAAATTTCGAGCAGCTGGCCCCTAGGTGGCGCTCTTTAATCCAGAAAATTTGTTCCTCTATAACCACAAGTCACAGTGACATGAATCCACTGCCGAATTGTTCAGCATGGTCCCCTGATGCCAGGCACTAAAGGGGACCCTAATGTGCCCATAGGTGGCGCTGTTATTGCAGCTTAAAGACGAAATTTTTTCCCCATTGACTTACATTCATTTTATATCTCCATGAACCGCAAGTCCGATTGACACCAAACTTGGGCCAATTGTTACCCATGGGCCCCTGATGATACCACAAAAATTTGGTGCAGATCGGCCAAAGGTGGCGCTATAATCGAAGCTCAAATCCGGTCAGAAGCCCCATTGAAATGAATGGGATTTCAAACCAGCACACTTTTTCACAAGGTTTGGAATGGCCGATCAACACCAAACTTGGGGACCTTATCCGACATGACCTCCGAAGGCCTGTGTCAAATTTGGTACCAATCGGCCAAACGGTGGCGCTGTTCAGCATATATCAAAAAAACTACCATTCACTTACATGCATTTTATATCTCCAGTACCGCAGCTCCGATCGACGCCAAATTTGGGTCACTTCTTCACCGAGGGGCCCCGATGACAGCTGAGCGATTTGGTGCGATTCCGCCAAAAGGCGGCGCCGTAATCGAAGCTCAAACGCCGTCGCTAAGCCCATTCGTTTCAATGGCATTTTCAAACATGCCGCGTTTCGCCTCGATTCGGGCTGGCCGTCGAGACCTCACTTCGGGGACCTCACGCGGGACGTCGGCGGAGCCGGGACGACTTCAGCGCCCTCAGCGGCGAAGAGGCGACTGGCGCAGGGGCTTGGACCCCGTTTACAACTGCTCGCAGTTCTAGTTATTTTTTTTTTTCTTCCGCCGCTAATTCCGAGTCTGCAGCATACCCCATAAATGCTAGGGACGCGTAACTCAGAGAGTAGGTACAAGCCCCTGCAAGTAACTCAGGCGCAAAAATTCGCACACTTCTACCGCTAGGGGGCGCTCTAATCAAGGTCAACGCGTTTGGGCTTGGATCTCCCGCCTACGAAGGAATATATCAAAAACCTTATATCCACGCGTTCGGGGGATCTAGCTGAATCTCCTGGTATAGGCCACGCCCATTTCCGCCTAAACTTTTTTCGAGCTACATCGCAAAAACTGAAAAACCTATTTTAATTAACTCCTCCGAAGCCGCAAGTCCGATCGACACGAAACTTGGCACGGATGATCTCTGGACCGAGCTCTAAAAAGTTTGTAGAGGGAATTTTGATATCACAAAAATTGGCGCAATTATACGCTAACAAACGTTTGCAAAAACGCTACTAACAGGAAGTGAGGTCATAACTTCGGATTAGAATGGCCGATCGACACCAAACTTGGACCACTCATTAGGGACGCCCCCTTGAGGGCCTCTGCAAAATTTGGTGCGACTCGCCCCTAGGTGGCGCTCTTTAATCCAGAAAATTTGTTCCTCCATAACCACAAGTCACATTGACATGAATCTAGTGCCGAATTGTTCAGCATGGTCCCCTGATGCCAGGCACCCACGGGGACCCTAATGTGCCCATAGGTGGCGCTGTTATTGCAGCTTAAAGACGAAAAAAAATTTCCCATTGACTTACATTCATTTTATATCTCCAGAACCACAAGTCCGATTGACACCAAATTTGGGTCACTTGTTACCCATGTGGCCCTGATGACACCACAAAAATTTGGTGCAATTCGGCCTAACGGTGGCGCTGTAATATAAGCTCAAATGCCCCATTCATTTCAATGGGAATTTCAACCAAAGCACATTTTGCCTCATAACTACGGCCTACTACATCGCACATTCATAATTCTTATGTCTACGTGTTTGGGGGATTCTGTCGATTCCTATGGTATATTACACGCCTCTGTGCGGTGACGTTTTCATTTTGCGAAATCGCAAAAACTGGAAAACCTATTTTAATTAACTCCTCCGAAGCCGCAAGTCCGATCGACACGAAACTTTGCACAGACCATCTATGGACCGAGCCGAAGAAAGTTTGTAGAGGGAATTTTGATCCGACAAAAAACGGCCGGATTACATGCTAACAAATCTTTGCACAAACGCTAAAAAAAGGAAGTATAACATATCTCTGGCTTGGAAAGGCCGATCAACACCAAACTTGGGGACCTTATGCGGCTGGACTTCCCAAAGGCCTGTGTCAAATTTGGTGCCAATCGGCCAAACGGTGGCGCTGTTCATCATATATCAAAAAAAGTCCCATTCACTTACATGCATTTTATATCTCCAGTACCGCAGCTCCGATCGACACCAAATTTGGGTCACTTCTTCACCGAGGGGCCCCGATGACAGCTGACCGATTTGGTGCGATTCGGCCAAAAGGCGGCGCCGTAATCGAAGCTCAAACGCCGTCGCTAAGCCCATTCGTTTCAATGGCATTTTCAAACACGCCGCGTTTAGCCTCGGTTCGGAGCGGTCCGTCGGGACCTCGCTCGGGGACCTCACGCGGGACGTCGGCGGGCGCCGGGACGACTTCAGCGCGCTCCAGCGGGCGAGGCGACTGGCGACAGGTGGCTTGGACCCGTTTACAACTGCTCGCCAGTTCTAGTTAGGGTCCAAGCCCGAAGTGAGCATGGAACCGCGTTGCAAAGGCATCGCGGGGGCCATACCACGAAGTGGCATGGAACCCTATTGTTTTCGTTCTCGTTTTTATTTTTTTTATTTTTTTTCTTCCGTGAATAAAACGCATACTGCAGCGGTCGCTGTAACTCCTAGGAACGCCAAACTCCCAAGGTACGTCACATTCACTGCACGTAACTCAGCCCCAAAAATCCGCACACTTCTATCGCTAGGGGGGCGCTGTAAGCAAGGTCAACGCGTTTGGGCTTGGACCTCTCGACTGCGAAGGCGTATACCAAAAACCTTATATCCACGCGTTCGGGGGATCGAGCTGAATCTCCTGGTATAGGCCACGCCCATTTCCGCCTAAACTTTTTTCGAGCTACATCGCGAAAACTGAAAAACCTATTTTAATTAACTCCTCCGAAGCCGCAAGTCCGATCGCCACGAAACTTGGCACGGATAATCTCTGGACCGAGCTCTACAAAGTTTGCAGAGGAAATTTTAATCCGAAAAAAACTGTCGCAATTATACACTAACAAACGTTTGCGAAAAATGCTACTAACAGGAAGTAAGGTCATAACTTCGGTTTGGAATGGCCGATCGACACCAAATTTGGACCACTCAGTTGGGATGGGCCCCTGAGGGCCTGTGCAAAATTTGGTGCAGCTGGCCCCTAGGTGGCGCTCTTTAATCCAGAAAATTAGTTCCTCTATAACCACAAGTCCCATTGACATGAATCCAGTGCCGAATTGTTCAGCATGGTCCCCTGATGCCAGGCACCAAAGGGGACCCTAATGTGCCCATAGGTGGCGCTGTTATTGCAGATTAAAGACGAAAAAAATTGTCCCATTGACTTACATTCATTTTATATCTCCAGAACCACAAGTCCGATTGACACCAAATTTGGGTCACTTGTTACCCATGTGGCCCTGATGACACCACAAAAATTTGGTGCAATTCGGCCTAACGGTGGCGCTGTAATATAAGCTCAAATGCCCCATTCATTTCAATGGGAATTTCAACCAAAGCACATTTTGCCTCATAACTACGGCAAACTACATCGCACATTAATAAATCTTATGTCTACGTTTTTGGGGGATTCTGACGATTCCGACGGTATAGGACACGCCTCTGTGCGATGACGATTTCATTTTGCGATATCACAAAAACTCAAAAACCTATTTTAATGAACTCCTCCGAAGCCGCAAGTCCGATAGACACGAAACTTTGCACAGACCATCTCTGGACCGAGCCGAAGAAAGTTTGTAGAGGGAATTTTGATCCGACAAAAAACGGCCGAATTACAGGCTAACAAATCTTTGCCAAAACGCTACAAACACCAAGTTTAACATAACTCTGGCTTGGAAAGGCCGATCAACACACAACTTCAAGACCTTATCTGCCCTGCCCCCTAGAAGGACTCTGTAAAATTTGGTGCAGTTAGCCGCTAGTTGGCGCTACCCCAAAAAAATCCCATTGACTTACATTCATTTCAGATCTCCATAACCACTAGCCACTTTCATTTACAACTATGGTCTTTTCTGCTCCACAGGCCCCGTCTTGGCTGTGGGGCCCGTGATTATGGCACAATTAATCATGGCGGGCCCGGGACGACTCGCGCGCCCTCCGCGGGGCGAAGGGCGACTGGCGACAGGTGGCTTGGACCCCGTTTACAACTGCTCGCAGTTCTAGTTCTATTTTTTTTTCTTCCGTGCATAAAACTCATACTGCAGCATACCCCGTAAATGCTAGGGACGCGAAACTCGCAGGGTGGGTTCACAGGCTCACAGACGTACCTCAGGCGCAAAAATTCGCACACTTCTACCACTAGGGGCGCTATAAGCAAAGATTTTCGACATTTTGCCCTCTGACTCTCGCACTACAATCACGCATATTCACAAACCTTATATCCACGCGTTCGGGGATCGAGCTGAATCTCGTGGTATAGGCCACGCCCATTTCCGCCTAAACTTTTTTCGAGCTACATCGCGAAAACTGACATACCGATCTAAATCAACTCCTCCGAAGCCGCAAGTCCGATCGACCACGAAACTTGGCACGGATAATCTCTGGACCGAGCTCTACAAAGTTTGTAGAGGGAATTTTGATACGACAAAAAATGTCGCAATTATACGTTAACAAACGTTTGCGAAAAACGCTAATAAAAGGAAGTGATGTCAGATCTCAGGTTAGCAGTGGCCCATCAACACCAAAATTCAGTACCTTATATAGGAGACCCCCATGAGGGCCTGTGCCAAATTTCGTGCAATTCGCCGCTAGTTGGCGCTACTCAAAAAATTCCCATTGACTTTACATTCATTTTATATCTCCAGAACCACAAGTCCGAATCAAACCAAATTTGGGTCAATTGTTCCCCATGGGCCCCTGATGACACCACAAAAATTTGGTGCAGTTCGCACTTAAAGGTGGCGCTGTAATCGAAGCTCAAATGCTGTCAGGCCCCATTCATTTCAATGGGATTTTCAAACAAAGTACATTTTCTTCATAAGCTGAATGGCCAACTACATCGCACATTCATAAGTCTTATGTTTATGCGTTCGGGATTGAGCCTGAATCACGTGTGGTAGGCCACGCCCATGTCCGCTAACGCTTTTCATGCAGAATCGTAAAAACTGACAAGCCGCCTAAATGCATCTCCTATCTCAAGCACCACAAGTCCGATCGACACCAAACTTTGCATCAGATCCATCTCATGGACCGAGATACGAAGAAAGTTTGTAGATGGAATTTTGATTCGACCAAAACCGGCCGAATTACAGGCTAACAAATATTTGCATGGGACGCTACAAACCAGCAGTATAACATATGCTCAGGCTTCTAAAGGCAGATCAACACCAAACTTGGTGACCTTATGCGACTACGACTTACCGAAGGCTCTGTGTCAAAATTGGTGTCAGTCGGCCTCTAGGTGACGCTATTCATCATAAATCAATGAACACTCCCATAGACTTACATTCATTTCAGATCTCCATAACCGCAAGCAACTTTCATTTACAACTCTGGTCATTTCTTCTCCGTGGGCCCTGCTTAACACCGGGGCCTAACTTTATGGCACAATTCAAACATGGCGGGCCGGATCGAACTCAGGCCATCGCTAAGCCCATTCATGTCAATGGCATTTCAACCGCGGCATTTGGACCCGTTTACAACTGCTCGCGAGTTCTAGTTAGGGGTCCAAGCCGACGGTGAGCCAGGGAACCAGCGTTTGCAGCAGCAGCGGTTCCCAGTACCACAGGTGGCTTGGAACCCTATTGTTTTCGCTAAGATTTTTATTATTATTATTATTATTCTTCCGTGAAGAAAACGCATACTGGGGACTGCATGGTAAGGGGTGCACACGCGAAACTCACAAGGTAGGTCCAAAAAAGCGCAGCGACCGCAGGCAAAAAAATTTGCACACTTCTATCGCTAGGGGGCGCTGTAAGCAAGGTCAACGCGTTTTGGCTTGGACCTCTCGACTGCGAAGGCGTATATCAAAAACCTTATATCCACGCGTTCAGGGGATCGAGCTGAATCTCCTGGTATAGGCCACGCCCATTTCCGCCTAAACTTTTTTCGAGCTACATCGCGAAAACTGAAAAACCTATTTTAATTAACTCCTCCGAAGCCGCAAGTCCGATCGCCACGAAACTTGGCACGGATAATCTCTGGACCGAGCTCTACAAAGTTTGCAGAGGAAATTTTAATCCGAAAAAAACTGTCGCAATTATACACTAACAAACGTTTGCGAAAAATGCTACTAACAGGAAGTAAGGTCATAACTTCGGTTTGGAATGGCCGATCGACACCAAATTTGGACCACTCAGTTGGGATGGGCCCCTGAGGGCCTGTGCAAAATTTGGTGCAGCTGGCCCCTAGGTGGCGCTCTTTAATCCAGAAAATTAGTTCCTCTATAACCACAAGTCCCATTGACATGAATCCAGTGCCGAATTGTTCAGCATGGTCCCCTGATGGCAGGCACCAAAGGGGACCCTAATATGCCCATAGGTGGCGCTGCTATTGCAAATTAAACACGAATTTTTTTTCCCATTGACTTACATTCATTTTATATCTCCAGAACCGCAGCTCCGATTGACACCAAATTTGGGTCAATTGTTACCCATGGGGCCCTGATGATACCACAAAAATTTGGTGCAGATCGGCCTAAAGGTGGCGCTGTAATCGAAGCTCAAATCCGGTCAGAAGCCCCATTGAAATGAATGGGATTTCAAACCAGCACACATTTTCATAAGGTTTGGAATGCCCGATCAACACCAAACTTGAGGACCTTATCCGGCTGGACTTCCCGAAGGCCTGTGTAAAATTTGGTGTCAATCGGCCAAACGGTGGCGCTCTTCATCATATATCAAAAAACTCCCATTCACATACATGCATTTTATATCTCCAGAACCGCCGGTCCGATTGACACCAAATTTGGGTCATTTGTTCCCCATGGTGCCCTGATGATACCATAACAATTTGGTGCAGTTCGGCCAAAAGGCGGCGCTGTAATCGAACCTCAAATCGGTCAGAAGCCCCATTGAAATGAATG